>JBAMCI010000131.1:1315000-1915000 GCA_037075265.1 Drosophila nigricruria
CGAGCAGGTGGATACGCTCATGTTCGGAGGTTTTGATACCACTTCCGTTGGTATCATATTTGGACTTATGCACATGGGTTTATATCAAGATCAACAAGAGCTGTGCTATCAGGAGATATGCGAACACATAGCTGGTAAGAGTACATAGGAATATTTTATTCAGAAAACTTATCTCAACTTTTATCTCATTTGCTCTTCCAGATGACTTCAGTAATTTGAACAGTAATCAGCTGTCGAATCTCAAGTATTTGGATTGTTTCATTAAGGAAACGATGCGTATTTATCCATCAGCGCCGTCAATTGTTCGTCAAACAACAAAAGAAACAGAACTGGCCAATGGTCTGATATTACCTGCTGGTGCTCAAATTGTACTGAATATCTATGAACTGCATCGCAATCCTAAATACTGGAGCTCACCTGAAGAATTCCAGCCTGAACGCTTCCTGCCCGAGAACAGCAAAGATCGTGACACCTATGCCTATTTGCCCTTCAGTGCGGGTCAACGCAACTGCTTAGGTGAGCTTCATTGGGTTGAATATGTGAATATGTCTCAACTATTATCTATTCTTCTCAGGTCAAAAGTATGCCATGCTCGAGATGAAGACCCTCATAAGTGTTATACTAAGAAAATTCAAGATTTTACCCATTATCAATCCCAAAGATTTGGTTTTTAACTCGGGCATCACATTAGGTTGCAAAACTAATGTTAAAGTCAAACTAGTCAGACGTATTTAAACATACAATCGAGATTTATGTGTTATAAAAAGGTTTAAGCTGCGAAACTAAAACTAACTCTAATACTACGCTTATAATCAAAGATATAAAAAGAAATCTAAAAGATATTCTTCATGTAGTCACTAATTATAATACATTTTATTATATATATATATATTTGTTTTAACATTAACATAAATAAAAGACAAGAATTATCTGAAATGTTGTTCATTTGTTTGTTCATTTCTCTTTCGTCTCTGTTAAAAAAAGAGATAAGAAAATTCTCTGCGCATTTGCTCTAAACTTATATTCTCTCTGAATACTGAGGCACACTAAATATAGCTGCAAGTTATTCAAACAATTTTCAATACTTTTGATTGATCCTAACACACTTACCAAAAATTTGGGTATGTTTTTTAGCGTTTCATAAAAACAATTAATTATTGTTTCTTATCATAGTTTTGTATAAAGATGTTTATATAAATATACATATATAAATATATATGATTAAAATCAGCTGATAAATCAATATTTAACATAGTTTCTTGATTCCATATAAAGTATATATACATACATGTTTATATGTATATATACTACATGTACATATACATATACTACATACATGTTTATATGTATATATACTCATCGAAATAAATATAAGTGCAGTGAAGCAGAAAGATAGCCCTAGATCAGCTTAACTAATAATAATAATCCATCAGTAATTTATACTTTATGAAGTTGACCAAGCATCCTTCTACCTGTTAGAGACATTTTAAAAAATCTTTTATATCCCAGCAGTCTAAACATCCAAAATAAATTTTTTAAATTTGCCAACAATCATGACTTTTATATTTCAGTTAGCTCTTTTTGTCAAATCATGCTGACAAGCATCAATGAAGCTCTACATTTTAATACTCATGCTGAAAAGTAAGAAAACAAATGTTGGTTCACCATGAGAATACAACTTGATATTAACACTAGCGAAGAGAGAACGCGTTGTTGTTTGACAAGAGTTATACACTTTGCTCTCCTACAAACAAACAGACCAGAAAAAATCTAATCTCTCTTGCTCTCTTTATCACTCTTATATTATGGCACCACTAAAATACTGAATACTGAATATGTTTACGACTCAGACAGTTGGGTCTGTCTATGATATTTAAGCCAGTGTAGAGCTCATTGCTCCAGTCAATGCTTGTCGCGTGTTCAGAGAAATAGAACGTATTATTCGACGGTTTTAAAAATGGCTTTGGGTTTGCTGCTGTTAATCGGGTTGGGCACGCTTATCGTCTGGCTATATAAACTCAATAAGGAATATCATGTGCTAGCCTTCTTTGCCAAGCGAATACGCACTAAGGATGGACGACCCGTGGAAAGTATAGTTCCGATATCTAAAGGAAGCACAATTTTTGGCAATTCTTTCGACTTGTATGGCATGGATGAGGGTCAGTAATACTATCCCAAACTACATATCCATCATAATAATATATTTTCCATACAGTTGAAGTTTTTAATGAAGTTCACGCTCGCGCTGAGCACTTGGGCGGCAGCTATGTGGAATATATAATGGGCACAGCTATTTTCAATATACTCGATGCGGACAACTTTGAATTCGCAGTGAACAACAAAGATCTGATAACTAAGGGAATTGTATACGATTTTGTAAGACCAGTTCTACGATTAGGTCTGCTGACGTCCACAGGTAAGTCATACAATACTAAACATTTTATAGACTATATTCAGATTAACAATTGCATACTTCAGGTCAGCACTGGCATTCACGACGCAAATTGCTCACACCCACCTTCCACTTTAATATCTTAGGTCAATTTAATGAGGTTTTCAAGTAAGTTTAATATATTTAATTATATTTTATTTTATTTTAATTTAATTTTAAATTATTTTAGAGCTGAGAGTATGAAATTTGTGCAAAGATTCGAAGACGACGCGGAGACTATTATCTCTCTAAGTGAACTCATACCGAGATTTACTCTTAACAGCATTTGTGAGACAGCCATGGGTATTAAGCTAGATGATATGGCTGAAAAGGGAGACCGCTATCGTAAGAACTTCAGCATGATCGAAAAGAGGTTTATTAAGCGAATGGGCAATCCACTGTTTTGGAATAATACTATCTACAATCTGTTTGGACCTAGCGACGATAAGAAATTTTTAAAGGAAATCCATGATTTCTCCAGCGAAATTATAGCCAAGCGCAGAAAGCTATTTGCGCAAGAAACCAAGGATAAGCAAAGCTCTGAGCCGGAAGATGATGATATGTAAGTAAAAACTCTTTGGGGGTTATAGCTATGAAATACTTATATCAGTATTTTCATCCCAATTTTAGTTATATCAACAAAAAACAACGCTTTGCTATGCTGGATACTCTTATCATGGCAGAAAAGGATGGATCGATTGACCATCAGGGCATTTGTGAGCAGGTGGATACACTCTTGTTTGCAGGCTTTGATACCACTTCCATTGGTATCATATTTGGACTTATGAACATGGGTTTATATCAAGATCAACAAGAGCTGTGCTATCAGGAGATATGCGAACACATAGCTGGTAAATCATACTAAAGAAAATTGATAAATCGACATTGGTTTATATCGTTCGCTTTTTCAGATGACTTCAGCAATTTGGATAGTAATCAGCTGTCGAAACTCAAGTATTTGGATTGTTTCATTAAGGAAACGATGCGTATTTATCCATCAGCGCCGTCAATTAGTCGAGAAACAACAAAGGAAACAGAACTGGCCAATGGTCTGATATTACCCGCTGGTGCCCAAATCGTGCTGAATATCTATGAACTGCATCGCAATCCCAAATACTGGAGCTCACCTGATGAATTTAAGCCCGAACGCTTTCTGCCCGAGAACAGCAAAGATCGTCATACCTATGCCTTTATGCCCTTCAGCGCGGGTCAACGCAATTGCATAGGTAAGTTTGACAAAATTATATATTTTGTAAATAGAAAATATCTTGAATAATATTTCTGTTTCCTAGGTCAAAAGTATGCAATGCTGGAGATGAAGACATTTATCACCGTTATAATAAAGAAATTCAAGATTTTACCCGTTTTCCAACCCAAGGATTTACTCTTAAGCTTGGGCATCACATTAGGTTTCAAAAATAATATTACAGTCAAACTAGTCAGACGTAGTTAGGCATTCAAAGCAATTAAAACGAAGATTTATGTACTATAAAAAGCTTTAGCTGATAATTAGTTTAAAAAATATTATTGTATTGTAAATTTAGTTGTGATAAAATAAAAAAAAAAAAGAAGAGATTTTACTGATTATTTAAAGTGTTTGATGATTAATTATTCAATTTACTCGGAGACTCTGTTCTGTTTATTGAGTCATACTATGTTCGATAACGCAAGTAATTGTATTTATTTGTTTACTTATCTGTCGCGTCTGCTCAAAAGAGCTATTTCATTCTCTCTTAATTATTATTATTCTCTCTTAATGCTGGAGCATACTAAATTTAGCATCAAGTTGATTAACTTGAACTTGAACTTGGGAACTCCGGGTATAATGGTTTTGTGAAGATGTATGTAACAGACGGAACGAGGCATAGCAGACGCCATAAAGTATATATAGTCTTGATAAGAACTACGTTCTCAATCAATCTAGTCACGTCCGCATTGATTGCTATGATTTATATAGATTAGCAGCTCTGCGCGGGTATATGCTAGTTGGGCACTCCCGACAAGAGCACACTTACTTATTTTTGTGAATTATTATAATTGTATTTAATACAATTTTTGCTAAAAATAATTTATTAACTACTTTTTGCTTATTTAAATTTTGTTGTAATTTTTGTTTTAATTATTTTTAAAAACGCTTTTTTATTGATCTTAAAATATTAAAATAAAAATTATTTAGAAACATTTTAAACTTCCATCGCAACAATTATATTTGCTTCTAATCATTACTATTATATTTTAGCTTTTTACCTAATCATGATGACTTGGCTAACTTTAACATAAGTCTAAGAAACAACTTCTAACCATGATAAGGCAATAATTTAATACTTTAAACAAAATAGCTGTGATTTTTCATAAATTTAATATTATATTTCACAATTCTATTAAGCAAATTTATTTTTAGCCTAGACTATTTTAAGTATTTTTGATAGATGAACATCTACATTTAACGCTATGTTATGGCCATCAGAGTGTGTATAATTGCTGTTATCAAACAACTAAAATTAAATTTAATTTTTATTTTGTTGATAGAACCGGTTTTGTGAGTCACATGTTGTAAACCTACCAACCCACCGACCCACATTTTATATAGTATCACAGTTAGTATATAGTATAGCAGTTTCTTATCTTTGCGCTCACAACTGACGGCAGTTCACTTATAATGTTTAGTGTCCAAATAGACTTTAATAAATTGTGGTTCTCATTCAGTCAATGTTTTGCGCTCGTTCGGAGAGGTAATACTTGTTGTTCGACTGCATTAAAATGGGTTTGGGTTTGCTGCTGTTGATCGGGTTGGGCACGCTTATCGTCTGGCTATATAGACTGAATAAGGAATACTATGTGCTGGCCTTCTTTGCCAAACGAGTGCGCACTAAGGATGGACGACCTGTAGAAAGTATAGCTCCGATAGCTAAAGGGCGAACTATATTCGGAAACTCTTTCGACATGTTTGGCAAAAATGATGGTGAGTAGAATTTTTTCCTTACCCAACAAATTCTATTTATCTCTCTCTCCACTCTCTCTCTCTCTTTCTCCACTCTCTCTCTCTCTCTCTCGCAGCTGAGGTGTTTAGTGATCTGCGCGTGAAAGGCAAGCAAATGGGTCGTAGCTATATAGAATATGCAATGGGCAAGGTCGCATTGAATATTATCGATGCGGACTTCTTTGACATGGTATTAAATGATCCGAATTTGATAACTAAGGGAATGGTCTATGAATTCTTGCATCCGGCCTTACACACTGGCCTGCTGACATCAACAGGTAGAAACAAGTAAGAAAGCTCTAGTCGGCGGTACCCGACTAGGAGATCCCCTGAACCCTGCGAAGAGCCGATACTCCAAACATTCTATGCTTATTAAACATATACATGTATACAAGCAATACATGGACACACACATACACACATACACATACGCATAAGCACGCGCTCTGCTGACTGCGCAGTTAGCGCAGCGTCTGCGCTTGGGCTGCAGTGTGGCTATATTATGGGAAGTTAATTGTTGAATAAGTTTCTTTGTAGTTGGACTTTCTTAATCAAACTTTCAGAGCGTAATAATGTCATTCATATGTATGTAATTGCCAAAGCACAAGTCTCTAGTATTTGAAATACGGTTTTTACAAATTTGGCGGGAAGGGAAGGAAAGGGGGGATGGTATCCAAAATGTGACAAAAATCAAAATTGTATAAACTCTACGTAATACTAAATACAAAATTTGGAGACTCTAACTCTAAAGATGTGGGAGATATAAATTTATAGCTGAATTTCGATAACGTTTTAAATCGATAACTTTAAAACGATCAAATTTATCGATTTTTTGAAACAAACTCGATCTGCGCGTGCTATACACGGACCTACATAAAAAATTTCAAGTCTCTAGCTCTTATAGATTCTGAGATCGACGCGTTCAAACATACGGACAGACGGACAGACGGACGGACGGACGGACGGACGGACGGACAGACGGACAGGGCTAAATCAACTCAGCTCGTCGCCCTGATCAAGAATATATATACTTTATGGGGTCTGCCACGCCTCCTTCTGCCTGTTACATACATTTCAACAAAACCATTATACCCTGATTTCCCATTTTCAATGGGTTCAGGGTATAAAAAAGATAGCTTAATGGAATATTGAACTTGTTTAAACATAAACAATTTTAGGTCAGAAATGGCACTCAAGACGCAAGATGCTCACGCCCACATTTCATTTCAATATCCTGGGACAATTCGCTGAAATTTTCAAGTATGTTTCATATAACTTATATTTTCTATAGTTTAGTAATATCAATTTTCATTTACATTTTCCTTACAGAGCCGAGAGCTTGAAATTCATAAAGCAATTTGAAGACCAAGATGAAACTTCTATTTCTCTTAGCGAGCTCATACCGAGGTTTACTTTGAACAGTATTTGTGGTAAGTTTGCTAAGCTGAATGTTTACTGTACCAATACTTAAATATTCACCCACAGAGACGGCCATGGGCATCAAGTTGGATGACATGGCTGCCAAGGGGGATCGCTATCGCCACAGCTTCAGCATGATTGAAAGGATCTTTATAACGCGACTGAGCAATCCAATCTATTGGAATGAAAATTTGTATCAAATTTTCGGCTCCCGTGAGGACAAACGCTTCTTAAAAGAAGTTCATGATTTCTCTAGTGAAATTATAGCCAAGCGCAGAATACTGCTGGAACAAGTAGTTAAGGAAAGGGGAAGTAGTCAGGAAGCAGATGATGATATGTACGTTAAATCGATAAGAATATTTATGGTACTTATATACCAAAGCTATATTTTCTTCATATACCACCTAAATTTAGCTACATCAACAAGAAACAACGTTTTGCCATGCTGGACACTCTTATCTTTGCGGAAAAGGATGGCTTGATTGATCATGCGGGAATATGCGAAGAGGTGGATACACTCATGTTTGAGGGCTTCGATACGACTTCTATTGGCTTGATATTTGCACTTATGAACATGAGCTTATATCAAGATAAGCAGGAACTGTGCTATCAGGAGATAAGTGAACACATTGCAGGTAAGAATAGTTTAAGAATAGAAAAACTTAAAGTCCAATTGTTATCCCATATCTTCTTTATTGCAGATGATTTTAGTAACTTGGACCTTAATCAGATCTCCAAACTAAAGTATTTAGACTGCTTTGTTAAGGAGACGATGCGCTTGTTTCCCTCGGTGCCCATTATGAGTCGTAAGACAGTCAAGGAAACGGAATTGGCCAATGGCCTGATACTACCCGAGGGATCACAGATTGTCATGCATATTTTTGAAGTACATCGCAATCCCAAACACTGGAGTTCACCTCTAGAATTTCAGCCTGAACGCTTTCTGCCCGAGAACAGCAAAGATCGTCATACCTATGCCTACATTCCCTTCAGTGCGGGTCAACGTAATTGCATAGGTAAGTTTAATTGTGATGAATAAATGAAGGGAAGTGTTTATTATTATTCATGCCTCCCGCCCCCTCTCACAGGTCAAAAGTATGCCATGCTCGAGATGAAAACATTGCTCACCGTCATAATTAAAAAGTTCAATGTCTTACCTCTGGGTGATCTCAAAGATTTCGTTTTTCACATTGGCATCACATTGCGTTGCAAAAATAATATTAAAGTAAAGCTAGTAAGACGTAGTTAGACTTTATCTATCAAGTCACTGTAAATTTCATTTGTCAATACGCAGATTTTCTAATATGTTTGTTAACCTAATATCTAAGTTAGTTGTGAATAAGATATCTGCAATTAAAAATCTGTAAATATGAATCCGTTCTTTCACTTCATTTAAGTCTTCTTTTCTGAGAGCAAAGTTCAAGTTAACAATTTGCTTATTAAGCATGAGTTGAGCTTTTTCGCTGGGTTGCTTTCAGTTTCAATAAGATGTTAATTCAATATCTCAACAGCGAAAAGATGGTTTGAATACCAATAATAGACTAATTAAATTTATTTAATTTTGTAAAGAGATCACGTTTTTGCTCCCACTACCAACCCATAGACCATTTATATGTATAGTTCTATATCTGTCTAGACGGAGTAAAACAGCTTTGCTTACACAAGCCCACTTTTTATACACACAACAATCTAAATCTTTATACAGCTTCTCTTGTAATTTTTACAACAAATAAGATAATATACAATGCTTGGCTGTGAGAGAGAATCTTGTTTAGTTAGTTGTCAGGCTTTTCTCGAGCTTGTTTCAGTCAGTGTTGAGCGCTTGCTTGGACAGGTAATACGTGTTGTTTGACCGCTTTGCAATGGGTTTGGGTTTGCTGCTGTTGATCGGGTTGGGCACGCTCGTCGTCTGGCTATATAGACTTAATAAGGAATACTATGTGCTGGCCTTCTTTGCCAAGCGAGTGCGCACCAAGGATGGACGACCTGTGGAAAGTATAGCTTCAACAGCTAAAGGACGAACTATATTTGGAAACTCTTTCGATTTGTATGGCAGAAATGATGGTAAGCATAAAGCTACACTAACAAAGTGAAGTCCATTTCTAAGTCCCACTTTTAGCTGAGGTGTTCAGCGATTTGAGAGCAAAAGTCAAGAGAATTGGTCGCAGCTATTTAGAATATGCCATGGGCAGAACCAAGTTCTGCATAGTCGATGCTGACAACTTTGACGTCGTGTTAAATGATCAGAACCTGATAACCAAAGGGCTCGTTTACGAATTCTTGCATCCATTTCTACGCACGGGTCTGTTGACCTCAACAGGTAAGCAACAATAGTAAAATAAAATATAATATGCAACTGTGATTCATGCTTCCAAATTTCAGGTCAAAAATGGCACTCTAGACGCAAGATGCTCACGCCAACATTTCATTTCAATATCTTGAGCCAATTTACAGAGATTTTCAAGTAAGTTTCTTACATACTCAAAAAGGAATAGAATTTAATTATAATTTTCCACACAGAGCCGAAAGTTTTAAGTTCGTCCAGCAATTTGAGGGAAAAGCAGAGACTTCCATCTCTCTAAGCGAGCTCATACCAAGGTTTACTCTTAACAGTATTTGCGGTAAGTTTGCTAAACTCAATTTTTACTGTACTTTATCATAAAGTATTCACCCACAGAGACGGCCATGGGCATCAAGCTGGACGACATGGCTGCCAAGGGAGATCGCTATCGCGAGAACTTCAGCATGATTGAAAAGAAATTTATAAGTCGTCTACGCAATCCAATGTATTGGAACGATACTATTTATAATCTCTTTGGCGCCAGTGAGGACAAACGCTTCTTAAAGGAAGTTCATGGCTTCTCTAGTGAAATTATAGCCAAGCGTAGAAAACTTTTGGAAGAAGAAGTTAAAGAAAAGCAAAGCACTCAAGGAGCAGATGATGATATGTAAGTGACGGACTGATTGGCTGATTGATAATTAACTAACAGTCTAAATGGTTATTTTATTCTCCCACCCAATTCAAGTTATATCAACAAGAAACAACGCTTTGCCATGCTGGACACTCTGATCTTTGCGGAAAAGGATGGCTTGATTGATCATGCGGGAATATGCGAAGAGGTGGATACACTTATGTTTGAGGGCTTCGATACGACTTCTATTGGCTTGATATTTGCACTTATGAACATGAGCTTATATCAAGATAAGCAGGAACTGTGCTATCAGGAGATAAGTGAACACATTGCTGGTAAGAATAGTCTGAAAAACTTAAAGTTCAATTGTTATCCAATATCTTTTTTATTAAACAGATGATTTTAGTAACTTGGACCTTAATCAGATCTCTAAACTAAAGTACTTAGAGTGCTTCGTTAAGGAGACGATGCGTTTGTTTCCTTCGGTGCCCATTATGAGTCGTAAGACAGTTAAGGAAACGGAATTGGCCAATGGTCTGATATTACCTTCCGGTGCGCTGACTGTGCTGCATATCTATGAGCTGCATCGCAATCCCAAATACTGGAGTTCACCTGAAGAATTCCAGCCCGAACGCTTTCTGCCCGAGAACAGCAAAGATCGTCATACCTATGCATATATGCCCTTCAGCGCGGGTCAACGCAATTGCATAGGTAAGTTTCATGGGAATGAATATGTGAATATATCTCAACTATTATCTATGCTTCTCAGGTCAAAAGTATGCCATGCTCGAGATGAAAACATTGCTCACCGTAGTTCTAAAGAAGTTCAAGATTTTACCTCTCATCGATCCGAACGAACTAGTTTTTCAAACTGGCATCACATTACGTTGCAAAACTAATATTAAAGTCAAACTAGTCAAGCGTGATTAGGTCTTATCTCTTAAGTAACTTAAACTTATCTTGTTTTGCATTGATAAAACGTGAATATTCTAGGATTACTTGATTACTTTGTAAATTAGTTCTAGTATGGTTGAGTATAAACTTCTTATAAATAAGTGTTGTTCATAAGACTATTAATTTGTTAAATTTGGAGTCAAAGTCTTTCAAAACATTCTATTTTAAGAAGAACTTTTAAAACTGCGCCCAGTCAGCAGTCGTTGCTGGGTTTTGGGCTGATAATCGTTGGCAATGGGCCACTGTTGGCAGCTGCAACTGGGAGATGCACTTACCTCTGCCCCCTGCAGCTGCAGCTGTTCTATAAATCATTCATGCACAGCCAAGCAAAAGCAGTTTTCCCACAATGAACAAGTCTGGGTAGCTGGCTGGCTGGTTGGTTGGCTGGCTTTATGCAAAACACGCATACGCCAGAGCCGAAAACTGAAGAAGACGAGATGCTGAACTGAAGCCAAGACGTTGCCAGAATTCGAGTCATCTTTATCTTTCAGTGCATACATAGCACATAATATGCCAGGGACTGGGTGACTGGGAACTGGGAACTGAGAACTGAGAACTGGCGCACGACTAGCTCCTGGGGACTGTGCAGCAGGAAGCTGTCTTGGGCGACTTTTTGTCATTTGCCTGCTGCGTTTCTTTTCTCCTTTTTTTTTTGCTCTTTCGTCTTCCTTTCTTGCAGTTGTCGCTTTTGATTTTGACAGTTCGTTACTCGGTTATACCATTTGCATGCATAATGCACAGGCTAACAGCAGGCCAGAACCAGGAACTGGAACTCGAACTTCAACTCCAACTCCCAGACAGCATTAGTAGCAGGCCAGCAGAAATTTCTATGCAAGCCAGGCAACGGCAACATGTGAGCTCAGCTTCCAGTTCCCAGTTCCTGTCCTGCGGGCATGTAACACACATCAACATCAACATCGTCATTATCAACATGATCATCAGCTAGTCATCTTCGTCATCAACTGAGACACAAAAAATGCCATAAAGTACAAGAGAACAGGGAATTGGCAGCGGCATGCCGAAAACATGATGCTCTTGGAAGTGTTTTAATGGAAAAAGCACATAAAAGTTTTATAGATATATAAAATAAGAGTAGATAGATAAAATATGTTTTAAGATCTTGGATATTAGCTAAAAATTATTTTTTAGAAATCAAAAATGATTATTTAAAATATATATAAAATATAATGTTATAAAAATATAATGTTATAAAAAAAATGCAGTATTTTATAGTAGTATCATTTAGAGAAAGCTTAGCTTCATATGATTTATTTGAAGTTAAAGTTGAAGTTAAGTAAAAGAGATTCTAAAAGACAAAGAATTTGGCATAGAAAACTGGGAGCAGAGAGACAACTTTCTATATGATCTTATATGATCTTATTTTCACATATATATGCAGAGCTCAGAATTGATTTGCTCATCGATCTTTTACCTTTAAGTTTCATTGCCAAATAAAATTTTAATTTGAGAAAGAATCTTACTGCACTGCATTAAGGCCTCAAATATGTTCGTATATCAAGCTTAGGCTTAACTTCTAGCCACAAAATTAATCTGTGAAAAAGGCTACAATTAAAAGAACTTTAAATATAAACTTATATATATCTAAATCATTTAACACTAAATATAGCTCACATCTTCTACATTCACAACAAAATCAGACTATCCCTCATTTAGGGCATAGACCGAGCTTTAAGATTTATGGCACATGCTTCAGCTTGATGCACAATTGTGCAGACTGAGCGACATTTTTAGTTGCCATTTGGCTTATTGCAGATTCCATCTAGCTGCTGCGTTCTTTTTCTCATTTTGCCTTCTCTAGTTCCAAAAAAAAACAAGTAAGAGTGCTCTAGTCGAGACGGCTCGACTACGAGATACCCTGAACCCTGCGAAGATCCAATCTTTCCAACATTCTATGCTGATTTTACATATACAAATATTGCGAGTAACGCGCACACACACACACACATGCATACGCACGCACGCATAAGCACGCGCTCTGCTGACTGCGCAGTTGACGCAGCGACTGCGCTTGGGCTGCAATATGCCTATTGTATGGGAAATTAAATGTTTAATAACTTTTTTTGTAGATAGACTTTCTTAACCAAACTTTCACAGCGTAATTATGTCATTTATATGTGTGTATTTGCCAAAGCACAAGTCTCTAGTATTTGATATACGAATTTTTCAAATTGGGGGCGAAGGGGGCGTGGCATCCAAAATCCAAAAATTACAAATTGTCCGCATTCATTACACGGACCTACACAGTGAATTTGGAGTCTCTAGCTCTTACGGTATGCTTAACCGAAGAAAAGTTATCGATTTTTATCGATAATAAGGAAACGGGATGAGTTATCGAAAATCTAAAAAAAACTCGTACTGCGTAGGCTATAGACGAATATTCTCTGAAAATTTCAGATCTCTAGCTTTTGTGGTTTACGAGATCGCTGCGTTCACACGGACGGACGGACGGACGGACGGACGGACGGACGGACAGACGGACAGGGCTATTTCAACTCAGCTCATCGAGCTGATCAAGAATATATATACTTTATGGGGTCTGCGATGTCTCCTTCTGCCTGTTACATACATTTCACAAAAACATTATACCCTGATTTCCCATTTTCAATGGGTTCAGGGTATAATAAAATAAAAACGCGATTTGAGCTCTGCCATGGCTCTTCATGCAAATTAAATTCCAACTGCTCTGTGTGTGTGTGTTGGTCTTGGTCAAATATTTTAGCTGGCGAAATGGAAAGTGGTTGCAACTGGCCAACAGCTGCCACCAACAATGTTAGCTTCTACCCGCAACACCTGTGTCAACACGAATGCAAATCCACAAAAAAATATTTAAAAAAAAACTCAACTCAATTTCAATTGCACAAACTGCGCAATTTTTGATGAGAATCAACTGCGTCGCAGCTTCTGCCAATGAGATCATCAGCAGCGGCGGCGGCCGGCAGGATGTACCCAAAAAAAAAAAAAAACAAAATAGGGAAAAAAGGCGAAATTTATTACTTAATGCGCATCTGCTTTTGCGTAACAAATTGCGTGTGACAGCAGCCGCAGCATTGAGCACTTTTCACAACCACTCAACCAGCTCGAGTCTGACCCACACCACACCACACTACTCCACCACCAAACCACCCACATGCTATTAATATCTATTAAACAGCCCTCGATAGCTGCCATACTTCATTAAATGCTTTCATGCAATCATACTACCTATTTTTTCTCAGTGTGCGTGTGTGTGTGTTTGTGTGTGTGTGTCTGTGTGTGTGTCTGTGTGTGTGTTGACTCTGATTGGGATTAAGGTTTGGCCAGCAGGCCTCGTTTTGATTGCCTCTGTGCCATAACACTCTGACTGTGATTGGGGAGTTGGACGGGTAGACGCTGTGAACGTGAAATATTTCATTTGCTGCGAATTATTTGCTCTGCGCTCTGCGCTTTGCCATTGCCGTTGCCATTGCCGTTGCCGTGGCCGTTCCCTTTGCCTTTGCTTTCCATTCGCTTTTGTTTTCGTATAACTCAGTTAACTCTATTAGGCATCAGGTATTCACATTTATTCAATAATTTTGTAACAGAAACAAAATAAAAAGTTCTCGAATTGGTCACATTTAATGTTCTTTTAGCGTAGCATATTGAGCAGTCATAACTTTATACTTATATATATTTTATAGGATATTTTGGTATGAGCTTAGTTGCAGACTAAATTTGATAAGAAATGACTTAAAAATCAATCAACAAAACTTAAATTTTACGCTTATAAAGATTATATTGTATTAGTTTGCTAACACATATTGATACGAATTTTTATCATATCTCTAACTCAATAACTTAAAATAAATTCTATTTGCTAAGCTGTCTAAAAATTCAAAAATAAAATAAAATAAATTAAAAAAACAAATTACAAAAAAAAATTTAATAAAAACAAAACAAAATTCAAAAACAAATTAAGAAACAATAATTTAAAAAAAAATTTAAAAAAACTTTTTTTTTTAATATAGAAATAAAATTTTAAGAAAAAATTTTTATAAATCATTAAAACCTTAATAAAACTCAAATTGTCACGAAATTTTTTCAAGTATCTTTTGTAATAATAAAATTGAATCTATGCTATAAAATATAGCACATACAAGATATTATAAATATTAATTTAATATAAAATATTTATTAAATATTCTCAAATGTTTTTAAAATTTATTTTTTAATGATTTATAGACTTTCCCTTCTCCAAATTGCTTATTATAAAACTATTTGTAAATGTTTCAGCTGCTAAGTAAATTGTAAATTAAATTTTCACTGCTAGTCCGAAAACCAATTTTAGCAACCCTTTATAACCCTTTTTTCTAAATTTAAAAAAATATATATTTTCTGGACTGATATAGTTGCCAATTATATTTTTTTTAAAGAAGAATAGAACTGAGGTAAATAGAAAAAAAATATAGAACTATAACTAAAATGGCCAAAAAAATATTCAACGGAGAACGTTATCTTGATGACGCGCAGTGAAAATTCTTAGCTCAACTCTAAATGTTTACTTCTGTCTGCTTTTAAGCTGTGCATCTTAGCTAAGAATATCCGTGAATTCTTATAGCCTAACAAATTGAATAGAAATTGAAAAGAATCAAACTTTTAGCCTTTGCTTCGATAAGTTCGACAAGTTCTCAAAGTATATTCAGAGTTCGTTATATGCCAAAGTTAATTTCGTATATTGAATTTTGTTTTCCTTTCGCTATGCGTGTGCTTATGCTTGTCTATGTGTGTGTGTGTGTGTGCGTGATTATCGTTTTCGAGCACGAAAGTCATTTAACAAAGTGGCTGGCCCCCTCCACGCCCACTCCCACGCCTCTTACAGCTTCCATAACAGAGCCGGCATCTGGCCATATAGGCCCCAAAATAATTTGTATCAAAACGTGAAACATAAACCAAAAAAGTATCGCTGCCAAATGAAGGTCAATTTTGTTTTTTCATTTCTTTTCTTTTTTTTTTTTGGTAATCTCACCTGGCTCCGTTGTCGTACTGGTGGTTGTCTCCACAGCCGGCGGCTCTGTATTGGCCTGGCTCTGGCTCACTCTGTCGAGCATCAGCAACAGCACGGTCAAGGATATTAAAGCCCAGAGTGGCTTATGGCGCATACGCTGCCAGTTCCACATGTTGGTCAAGCTCACCCAAATTGGTTAACTGTTTGTTTTAACTGTTTTCGAATACACTCACTCTCACACACACACACACACAGGAATCAATGGGCTGACATTGAGCACTCGAAACTTGTGCCTGAAGCTGTTTGACTGGCCTGGGGCAAGGATAATGTGTGAGTCTTGTTGCTTTTCTCTGTTTTGTTTTTGTTTTCGTGTTTTTTTTTTTTTGTGTTCTGTTAGGCGTCTTTAAACCGCTTTAAAGTTTTGTTTTTGCCGTCGCTCAATGCCACAGTTTGGGGCAGCAGCAACAACTATGCTGTGCCTTGCCACAACGACGACGACAACACTTCACACGCTGCCTTCACTGGGCGCTAAAATAGAAATCCACTTGCAGTAACACACACAAACACACACACACATGTATATGTCTGTAGATATATATATATATATATATTTGGCAATCTGCCAAGTCAATTTTTCACTTTTGTTTTCACTTTGGAGCTTAGATTGCTTTTCCTTAATGTTTTCGGGGCTTTTCTTCTTTTCCTTCTTCCAACTGCTCGCAACTGTCGCTGCTGACAAAATGCGCTGCTGCTGCTGTGACGCGTCCTTTTATAGTCCTTACTGGCAGCATCGTTAGATTCGACGCTGTTCGCTCGTGCCCGCTTCGGCACTGAACGAAGCCGAAGCAGACGAAAGCTGTTCAGGATACGAGCTGCAGCCTCTGCTGTCACGTGCATTTTGCCGGTAAATCGCGTGTTTTTGTTTTGATTTTACTTGTATGTGTTTTTTTTTTTCTGCAACAACTGCTGCTGCTGCTTTCGCTTTTCTCTTGCCGCATTTTAGGCGCCAAGTGCCTCTGTGTGAGTGTGTGTGTGTGTGTGTTTGCCCTTGTAACTTGCACGTAGCTTGCGTTGAAAATTGCGCGCGTTTATTTCCCCTTGGCAATAGCTACAAATGAAGTTTACTTTACTTGTGGCTGCTGCTGCATTTGATCAGCTTAGCCATACACACACACATAAAACACACACATACACACCCACATCCACACACACACCCACACACACCCCCACACACACTCACATATCAGCTGCCTCTGTCTTCACTCAGCATTTAATGCTATCAATTGCAGCCGTAGACATCTTGTTATCCTGGCATCTTCTCAAGCATCTTGAGACAAGGCAAACAACAAGAAATTTCACTTAACAAGCTTAATCAATAAATTTAAGCTCGTAGCACAAGATTTGCATCGAGATTGTGTTCAGTGAGCGTTAATAAGCAAACATTGCACGAAATGGCAAATCAATTTGTATTTAATTTGATAGAATATGCATTTAGTTCAGTTTAGATAAGCTTAGAAAGCACATTAAAACATAGTTACTCTGCTTAAAGCTCATTTATAACTGTAGAGTCCTTCATTTCTCAGTGTAATGATATTAAAGTAAATCGATAAGCTACTTTTAGAGTATATTAACTCGTGCTCTAAGAATGAAAGCTGTTATAAGCTCATTTTAGTGTTATAGCCTTGTTATATATCATTGTTTATGTAATGCTAGAAATTTCGTTTAAAGCTTAAAGTTCACTTAAAGCTGATCAACTATCAAAAGCAGCTTTCTAAACTAAAATTACTTGATATTTTGTATATAAATTACAGAAATGCTTAAGAAATGTATTGTGATTTATTCTAATTTAAGCCCACGTAAAGCTTAAAGCTCACTGGCCAGCTTAGAAGTTCGCTCTAATTGTTATCCGCCCAAGATAAATCCAATATTTACCGCCTTTTCAATTACGCCCGTAATGGGCGAACTGGCGTAACGCAAAGCACATTAATCTGTGCTAGCGACGCCCCTCGCCTAAAAGTAGGCAATGAAGTGTGTGCTCAAGCACAGAAGGACGCCGAAAGATTTGCGGTGATTGAAGCACTTGCATTGCGGTCACCAACAAAACGAGTGCCTGCGGACTTGACAGACATCCTTGGCCACTAATTACGTAAATGAATTCTGTGGCCTGGCCACAGTCAGAGGCCTCGCCACGCCATGCCACGCCTCGCCTTGCCTTGCCTCAAACATTTCCGGGTTTTGCCTCGATGCGCCCTGGCGGCCCTGTCTGTTCGTGATAAATGTTTGTCTCGTTCTGGACACGTTTCAGCCCGAGGAGGGGGAGGGGAGAGGGGGGCCGGCCAACAGGACAACAATTGAATGCCGTATACAATGCTGTCTGGTACTGAGCCATCAGCCGCTGCTGCCACTTGCCACTTGCTACTTGCTGCCTGCTGCTTGCTGCATTGCAAAATTTGCTGAAATGCGAAATGCGCTCAACTCAAGTCAAGTGGAAAATGAAAGCTGATGTTGTTGCTATAACAATTGACAACTGTTGTTGTTGTTGCTGTTGTTGTTGTTGCTATCGTTGTGCATTTGTGCCTGGCTGCAAATACTGTAAATTCAATTGTGCCGCATTATCTGTATAATTTGTTGCATACTCCACATTTTTGTTGCCAGCTGCTATGGAATACATTTTCCTCTTGTTTTGGCTTCAATGCATCCACGCTGCAAACTCTCTCCCTCTCTTTCTCTCTCTCTCTCTCTCTATCTATCTCTGTCTTTACATGTTGGCTCTTGTCTGCTTCAACAAATAAATTCAATTTGGCAACAAATCACAGAATCTAAAAACAAAATGTTGCCAATAAACCAAAAATTTATCAAGCTAATAATTGTCATTGTCAAGCTTTGGGTCAAATAAAATTATTATTGTTATTATTATTGTTATTATTGCATGTGTTTTGCTTGTAGTACATGCTGCATGCCACATGCTGCAGCTGCATCTGTTGCATACATAATTTATTTTCCCTGACAATCTAATTATTTAGTTTGGTTCAACGAGCAGCAGCATTTTGCATATTGATGCGTTCAGCCTGCAGCTAAAAGACTTTAAGCCAATTTCATAAATGCAATGGCAATCAATCAATTTGTAGCACTTACGTTAGCCTTTTGTGTTGTCAACTAACAGGTTGGAAAGACTTTCACTATAATTAAATCATGAATATTCATGAAATGGCATAAGTTTTGTTGCCTTATTGGATAACTAACCAGACTCACAGATATCCTCTTTATCGAGTAGAAGATCCACTTCCACTTATCTGCTATAACCATATCTATCCTTCTCATATATAATATATACTTCCTATAAATCTTATTTACTTCCTATCAATTATCTTTCTTACATAATCAAGCCCCAAACCACTTCATCCTTTTCCCTCTTTGAAACCCTCATTTTTCGCTCATCTCAAAGCAATTTCATTATAAATTTTTATTCATTTCAAGTGGCTCAACGATAAAAGTACACAATGATTAGTGCCTTTTGCAATGTAATTACGCTGCCTTGCCTTGCCTTGCAGGGCGGTCGTGGGCGTGGCAAGCCAAAATAGATTGCTTTGGGCATTTCGAAATCGAATCGGAATAGCTTTTAGCCTCGAATCACTTGCAATGCACAGCAATCGTATAATTAAATCAATTGCAGACCGAAGAGCAAAGACAAAACTGAAAAGAAGGGGGCGGGCGGAGCAGAGGGAGGGGCTCCTCCCAACGTCTGCGCGATAAGCAAAAGTTGCATGCAGCAAGGCAGCAAGAATCCTGTCGTGTCATGCAATTATCGAGTTTTAATGAAATTTCACGCACAGTCATACAAATCCATTAAAAAGGCAAAACCAAAGACAAAAAAAAAATAAAACGGAAATAATGAAAATAAAATATCTAATGGTCAGTTTGCTTGGCGGGAAACTCTAATTACCCAAGACATAGTTAATTGCATTGCCAATGATGCGGCAAAAATCGTTGTGACAAAATGGCAAACATGCCACGCCCCCTTAAAAAAGTCATTAAGTCATTAAGGCTGCTCGAATTGTGATTAAAGTTGTGAAAGGAATTTAATCAACTTGCAGTTAAATAACTGTTGGCCAAATTGAATACTACAAATTGTTTGGCAAGCGTTTTGCGCTAGCCTAATTAGGCCATATTCGCATTGAATTGCAAATGACATTAGAAAATTTGCAAGTAAAAGTTTACAGCCAAGGCGAGGGAGTGGTTCAGTGTGTGTGTGGTTCTTAACGAGTTTCCAACTCTCAGTCGCAGTCACAAGTTGTGTGCGCTGTGTAAATTAAATAAAACATTAATTGCTTGCTTACGTCACGTAATTTGCCCAGGCCACAGTCGCCAGAACCGAACCAACATTCGAGCCAACATTCGAGCCACATTCGAGCCACATTCGAGCCACATTCGATTCACATGCCAGCTCCCCGAGCAATACATGGCCAAGGCAATGCGACACGTACTGCCAATAAATCTCAATTGATCCCCGCGGTGTTGTTGCAAAAGTTCAATTAAAAGTCTCCCCGTGGCATGCCTCACTGTGGCCAACATCGTGACACACACACAACCCACACACACCCACACACGCCCACTTGCCCACTCGCCCACTCAACTGTTGCCCCAATGGCAAATGGCTGCAAATATGCTAAGTGGTCAAATGTGCACACACTATTTGCATGCACTGTATGCCACATGTTCCATGTCCAGTGTCCAATGGGAGCAGCTGAAGACAGCACATCCGATTGCCCAGCCCAGCTCAGCCCTGCACTGGAGTCAACTGCTCTACCTCATTATCATCTGTTATTCCAACTACTTCTTCTGCTCCCACTCCTCACTCCTGCTCCACCTATTCCCACTCCCTTTCTATTTCCAGTTGAGCTGAATTGTTGGCCCACAAAAAGTGTTGCACAGTTATTAGCGCGCTATTCAAGTTTATTGGGCCGCAGTTGCAATTTTAATTAAAGTCAAGGCAATAAAAGCTAGCATTTGTTCCTAATGATACGAGCTGAAGCTTGAGCTTTAATTTAATTAGAGTTTTTGGTAATTAATCTAGCTGAGCTTAACTTTTTTAAAAGCTAATAAAATTTATTAAATTTCATATTTTAATATAATATATTTTCAAAAGCACATTAAAGCGTAGAATATATTAAGGAAAGTGATTAAGCTTTAAGCTGCTTAAAAGCCTTTTAAATTTAATTTATAAAGATGTCCATCTATGGTATTATATATTTTAAAGCTTTAAGCTTTATGAAAGAGCTTTAAAATGTATTTAAAAAACTTTAATGAATTTTTAAATCCCTTAAAATCTTCCATCTATAGTGTTATATATTTTTAAAGCTTTGAGATTTATATAAGAGCTTTTAAATATATTTTAAAATTCATAAAAAACTTCCAACTCAGATACTAATATATTTTTTTAAAGCTTTAATTTTCTTTAAATTTCTTACTAATTTCCTAACAACTTCCTTAATAAATATATTTTTAAAGCTTTAAACTCCTTTAAATTTCTTACTAATATCCTAAAAAAAATCCTTCTTTTCTAGCCGCTTCACAGCAGTGGTATTATACGCCTTAGTCCCTTTCAGCTTATGTCATTGGAATTTAATTGAATGTTTCAGACAGAAATCAACACAATCAGCAAGAAGCCATAAACGCTCACATTTTGGCTGCCCAATGGTTATGACAACGAGTCCATCTAACTGACCAGCAGAAATTTGCCATTCCACGAGAGTGTGTGTGTGTATGAGTGTGTGTGATACTGTATGTGTGTGTGTGTGTGTGTGTGCATAAGCGGGCAGCAAGTGCAAATAATATTATGCTTAACTGCACGCACGCACACATATGTGTGTGTGTCCTGCCATACAGGACTCGACATGTCCACAGGGCACAGGGCGAGTCCGAACGGATGGAGAGTGGTGTAGTGTGTGCATGCCACCGGAAGCGGCTAAGGACAACACGCACAACTTTGCTTGGCCAAACAGAATTAAGGAACCGCACGTACGCACACAGGACGACAGTCAAGCATGTGTGTGTGTGTGTGTGTGTGTGTGTGTGTGTGTGCGTGTGCGTGTGCGTGTGTGCGTGTGTGCGTGTGTTTGTAATTGTAATAACTGTTGTTCCGTATCGTTGTCGTAAGCTGCCTTGTTTGCCACTGTAATTGCCCAGACTACTTTCCGTAACTCCTGATCCTGGCCGTGGCTCTGCCATTGACAAGTTCAATAATGGCCATCGACCGCAACATCTGGTTTAGTTTGCCAGCCAGCCTGGCCTGGCTTGGGCTCGGCTGGCCTGGCTGGCTTGGGCTTGCCTGTCTAGTTGGCATTTGGTTTCAGTTTCAGTTGCAGGTATACAACAGCAGCTAGCCAGCCGAGCGCCTAATTGAATAGCCGCTCCACAGGATGGCGGCAACAGTGAAACATTAACTGACATTTGAGCCAGCACTAATCTGCATAGAATTTGCAACTTGGCAGCCTGTGCCGAGAACTTACTTATCGCAGGACATTCAGCTGCAGATGGAGACACACACTCACACACACACACACACACTCTCACTCACACACCCATTAATATGCTGTTGGCGCACATGTGCAAAGCCCTGGCTGCCAAACCCTTATCATACGCCCAGGACTTTGGACGCCCTTTTCTGCTTTGCATGCATATCCTGGCCCATTCTGCTAGCTAACTGCATCTATTTAGCATAATTTGTTGTCTTGTTGGTTGTTTTTTTTTTTTGTTCTTTCTTTATCTCTACTTTCTTAACTGTTGTCTGTCGGCTGATGCAAGGCTGGCATCCTGGCAGTCAAGTATCAAGTGCTCAAGTTGTGCAGTTAGTGGCGGCGGCAAAGACATTGTCTAGCTGCTAGTTTTATTGACCTTTTTTATTGAACATTAAAGTAATCATTTGATTTTACTTTCAATTTAATATTAAATGTTATTTTATGTTTAAAAATATTTTCGTTTTAAATTTCTTATAATAGTTATAGTAAAAATAAAATAATTATAGTAATAATTATAAAGTATATCAAAAAGCTACATTATATATACATTAATATAAATAATAATAAACTTTCAAATAACTGTTAAAATAAAGCCTTACAATACTCACTTCCCAGCTTGCATGCTCCCTCTCACTCGCTCTCCCTCACTCCCTCATCCTTTTTGCATTGCCATTCAAGCGTGCGCCATTTTTATTCAGCAAAAATTTTAACGGCACGCAACTATAACAATTATAACATGTAAGTTAAATGACGGAAAACAAGTAAACTCAAACAAAATAGAAAAAAAAAATTCACTGCATCAACTATTCATGTTTTACACTAATTGCTACAATTCACTTTGTTTAAAACATAAATTTCCTGAACACGCGCACTTCACACGCCCGTCCCGCACAAGCACAACCGATCATTAAAAGCAACGCAGTCCAACTGAATTGTCTAATTATGCTCCTGCGCTTGCGACCCCCTCCGCTCAACCAGCAGTCTCTCTAATACCAAGAGAGGCACTCAGCTACTTATCTAGTCTACAGTCAGAGCTGCGCTCACTGTTTGAGTTGATCTCTAAGCATAGCGACCAATAGCTTGCATGCAGAGTTGCTCAGAGTTCGCTTTTGTGTGAAGCTGCAGTGCAGTGCAGTTATAAATAGGCTGCAGCGCTCGCAAGATTTCACTCACAGCACTCTCTAACGGCCCCTCCGCTCATCCAGCAAGCTCACCAATACCAAGAGAGGCACTCAGCTATTTATCTAGCCAGAGCACACAGTTAGAGCTACACTCTCACTATGCACACTTTGAGTTGATCTGTTAGCGCAACGACCAATAGCCAGCATGCAGAGTTGCTCAAATAAAGGCTTGCTCTTGAGCGAAGTTGCAGTGCAGTTGACTGCAGCGCTCCACTGTTAAAAGCCTATTACTCAATCGTCGCAGCGCTCGCAAGTTTGTAATCACAACAGTCGCTAAACAGCAAGCGCCAAGTGAGCTGATCGGCTGCTCTTCAAATTTTTGGGTATTATTTAATTACTAAATGTTAAAAAATATAGAAAAAAAACCTGTTGAGGGTAAACAAAAAAGAAAACGAATACATTTATTATATGCTTTACATACAATTTGAATTTGCCGCATATACGTGTAGTTTTTTCCAACACTGCACAATAAAAGTCAATAGTGACGTCAGCAACGCAACAGCTGTTTTCTTGTTTTTGCCGCTGAAATGAAAAAAGTGAGAACAAATTAGTTTATAAATTCAATTTTTAGTTAAAAGTTGTGTTTTTATTAGTTAAACTATTATGGCAAGTGACATATTTAGTGTATTTAAGATCTCTGCTTAATAGCCATACTATATTTGCAGAATTTGGAAGCAGTTTGCCCGGATTTGAGTGCCTTAAAACGCGCCTTGGCCAAATTGGTTTATAAAGATTTATCAAATAGTTAAGTATATAAATATATATAGTATATATATAATGTTAATATCATTTACCATTTGCAGATGAACGTTTACGTGACATTGAGCCACATTTCGAGCCGTCTTGTGGCGCTTTCTATTGGCGCGCCCAAAATGTGGAGCGGGGAAATTTCGTTGCTTATTTCCCCATGGAACATGCGAAGGATTTGGACTTTGAGCTGATTGTGAAATTGCAGGGGAAATTGTTGGACTATAACATTATAATTGCCATAGTGGATAATACGGGCAATATATTGTATTATCAGATAACGGAGGGATTGTATGAGAATGGAATCTGAGAAATGGAGAGAGAAATGGAATGGAGAGATTATGTGGAATGTTGAGAATTTGAAACTGTGGAACAGTTGGAACTGATCCTAGGCTGTCTAGGCGATCGTAACTAAAGAGCAAATGCAAATGCTAGACATGTATACTATATATTCATTATGCATATATTTTCAAAGGGCGATATGTCCTAAGAGATTTTAGGGAAACTTATGGCATTTTATAGCAAAGAGAACCATTCCTCAATAATTTCTTCAGCAACATATCTTGTCGCCTAAGAGATTATAGGGAAATCTATGGAGTTCTATTGCCCGGACTTTCCCTTCAACCCTTCCCAAAAGAATCTGCAATGAAATAAAATAATTTCTTCTATTTTAGTATAAGAATAGAGAATTGTAGAAAACAAAATTATGTATATCGTATCATAAAGCCAATCCTTAACCCTCAAAGCACTCAAGAATTCAAACTTTCACAGTTCTTTTATAGCGATAGATACATGTATTCAAAATCATATCATAAAGTTTGTTTTTTTTTTTTTTTAGCATAAATAACAATTATGTGCAAAGCTTTAAGTAGATCCATCTATATATACATCTATATGTAAATGAATCTAAAGATCTTTGCACATAATAAATGATATAATAGTTTTCGCATAATCATAATTTATATAAATCAATAATCGTAATATAATTATCTTGACATTATAGATATATGTATATTTATATAACTTAGGCACTAAAATTCAAATAATCGAATGCTACAAACTTAGAGACAAATTTAAAATTATATGTTTTTTAATCATAGGCATAGATGTATATATATATAAATATATATGTGTATAGATATATATATATATATATATATATAGATAGCTTAAGTTTATTTAACAATCTGATTGCATGCAATTGAGAAAATCTTTTTTCTTAACTTGGGAAAACTTCTCAAATGTTTTTTAACTGCGGATTTTATTTTGTTTTTTTTTTTTTTAATATATTTTTTATGTTTTTTTTAAAGCGTGCACCGCAAACTATTTAAAAAATATTAAATGAAATTTTTAAAATAATCTTTTAAAAAATGCTCAAAGCAATACAGTTTTTATGTTTGTTGTATCGTTTTTTGTTTTGTTTTTTGTTTTTTAAAGTACAATAATAAATAACAAATGTATAAGCATGTATATATGTGTATATATATATATAATTTAAAATATAAAATTAAAATAATATATATTTTTTATGCTCAACTCGGGCAATGGGGCTGAGGAGTTGATTTGAAGGCGGCAAAAAATAATAATAATAATAATATACAGTTTTAAAAAATTGTAAATATATGTTGTTTATCGATGAGCTCTTTAAATATATATATATATGTATGTGTGTATATATATGTATGTATATATATAAGATATATAATATTTGTATTATGACTTGTTTTTCATTTTGTTCAACATTTTTAATGTGATTTGTATGTTTCATATGAAAATAGGTGTATGTTGTGTGTGTGTGTCTGCTCACGCTTGTAAATAGCTGTGTGTGTGTATGTATGTGTGTATATATATATATGTAACGTTCTCTCACTTGTTCACTCTCTCTTTCTCAACTAACATCTATATATATCAAATATAGAACCTGGCTCATATAATTTCTTTTGTTTTAAATCAAAATCTTTTCAAAAAATTTACATCATCTTTAAGGCTTTCCAAGTGCTTGTCAGACTATATATATATATATATAAACCATATATAAGTATAACTGTATGTATATAAATTGAAGCAGCTGACTTGATATAATATGATTGTATATATGTTTATGTTTATGATTGATGCAGGTGTTTACAATTTATGTAGAATATTCTAGGCAAATTTGGTCAATGCTTCTGAGCAAAAAACATGCATAAGGTTTTCACAATTCAAATACATGTATATATAGAAATGTATATAATATATTCAATCGTTTCTCATGTGTAAAAGCATTTTGTTTTCTTGTTTTCAACTTATTTAACTGAGCTAGGCCCAGGGCCAAATTTAAGACTAAATGTAGTTGGGGCGGCGTTGGTCTTAACACCAATCGGCCGTGTATGAAAAGTCCTGGAATAGCAATTGCTCCTCATCGCTCAAGTGTCGCGGCTCCTTTGGCGGCGTCAGCTGTGCCTTCTCCGACGTGAATTCCTCATCAAAGTTCGAGACATCTTCCAAGTGGTTCTGCAGGGATATAATAGTTATAGAATGTTTGCCTTTTTGGCTTGTTTTTAGTTATAATCTTACGATAGTTGGCACAAATGGTGGCTTGACCTTGCGCAGCAGCAGATCATCCCAAACAATGGAGCGGAAGAACGCTTGCTTCTTAACATCCTCAGCATCGCGCTCGGATGAGCCCAGGCGACGTTCCGGATTCTTGCGCAGCAGCTATAAGAATGATATATTAACTCAGTGATACGTCTAGAATTTACTATTTAAACTAACTTACCCGTCGCATAACGGCAATGGCCTCCAGTGAGAGGAAACGCGGATAGCGCACCTCATCGTTAACAATTGAATCAAAGACCTCCTCCTCATCGTCGCCAGGGAACGGAGACTGCCAAGGTTTCAATTTACAGTATTAAAAAACCTTTCAACTACTCATTTACTCTCCCATTCTTACCTCTCCGACCAACATCTCAAAGATGAGCACACCCAAGCCCCACCAGTCGACAGCTCGTGTGTACGACGTCTCCGTGAGCACTTCGGGTGCCAAAAACTCCGGTGTGCCACAGAAGGTGCCGGTGCGATCGCCAAAGCCCATGCCCTCCTTGCACAGGCCAAAGTCGGCAATCTTCACATAGCCATCCGTATCGAGCAACAAATTGTCCAGCTTCAGATCACGATAGATGATCTTGTTCTCGTGCAGATACTGCAGACCCAACACCACACAGGCTGCATAGAATACAGCGCGTGGCTCCAAGAACACGTCTGTATGAATGTGCATCATCAGATCACCGCCGGCAGCGTATTCCATGACAAAGCAGACGTGTTGCTGCAAGTAATTGGAAATTTAGTTAAACTCATTCATTCAATTCATATGTAATCTCATCACTCACCTCCGTTTGGAAGCACGAATATAAGTTGACTAAGAACGGATGATGCATCGCATTGGCCACCTCGAAGATGCGCTTCTCGCTGAGCAGCGACTCCACCTCGTCCCTGGCAATGATGTCGCCCTTCTTGAGCGCCTTGATCGCATAGTATTGATTGTTGCTGCGCAGCTGCGACAATATCACCTTGCCAAAGTGTCCGCGTCCGAGCACGCTCAACAGCCGGAAATTGTCCATGGACAACATGCCGGCATTTGGTGGCGGCTGTGCGGCACGCAGCGCCTCATAGCCAGCCGACTCGCGATACTGCAAGCCACGTGCCACATTTCGTCGTCCACCGCTGGTGGATGCAGCGCCCGCAGTTGTCGCTTTGACCACATTCAACTCGTATTGATTGGCATAGATGGGTTGCTGCTGCTGCTGTTGCTGCTGCTTGTCCTGCCGCTGCGTGGGCTGCGGGAATTGTGGTGCAGCCGCGGTGCTATTGCCATAAATTGTGGGCGTCGGTGGCTCCTGTATAATGGGCGATGATTGTACCACATACGGCAATTGTTGCTGCTGTTGTTGTTGCTGGCTGCCTACATAGAGCTTGCCTAGCTGCGGTATGACCTAAGTTGGGTAAGAGAAGATCAAGATTAATATAAAATTTGAGTTGATATATTCAAGTTAGTTAGTTGTGCAACTGAAGAGCTCTGAATATTGGTAGTATATATAGTGAGTATATATATGTGTGTGTTCAGGCTTTACCTCATCGAGCTCTTGAACAGACTCTACATTAGTTATTAAAACACTTTCGATGGCTGCCTCCTCTATAAAGCTGCTGCTGCTGTTGCTGTTGCTGCTGGGTGTTGCTGTTGTCTCAATGGGTTCGAAGGTTATATGTACAACATTGATCTTGGCCTGCAAGAGTTTATTAAATAGTTTTTGGGACAGAGCAAAAACAGAGACAAAACACATACAGGTGCAGAGGTTGCTGCTGCTGTTAGCAGCTGTTGCAACGGCCTGGTCAAGGCAAATTGATGAAATTGATGTGAATGTTGTTGCTGCTGTTGTTGCTATTGGCGTTGCTGATGTTGCAGCGCACACAGCTGCCGCACCATCTGCGCAAATGCCTGAAATGTGGGCACAATCATTGCGCTGCTGGCGCTTGCAACATGACGGACAACAACTAATTCGCTTGGCCAAGAAACACAACTGAGTGCCAAAGTCATGACCAGAGAGGCCAAAGCAATTCTTTTTCTATTTATTTTTTTTTTGGATGTCTATTTGCCATAGGTTTCAAAATGTGACCATATAGCACACAAATATATATATATATATATATATATATATAGTAGCAACTATATATACGACTTTTGCAACGTGAATTGCTTTTAAAAATAATGGACAAATAGGCGAAAACAAACGTACAAATACGCTTAGCTGCAATTGACTGAGTGTATGTGCGTGTGTGAGGGTGTGTTTGTGTGAGTGTGTGTGGACAACACTTAAGACATAGATAGACCAAAAACATATACAGGGTGACCGCAAGACACTTAAGATAAAAAGACATTTGCTGGCACGTGAAATGTTTCGCATTTTAATGTTCCATTTTTCCGCCTTTTCAATTTAAACTTTTTTGCTATTTTTAAGCAGTTTCATTTTGCACACGTTATTTGAATATTGTCACATAAATATATGTATATATATACATATGCAATCTCTAAGATCTCTAAGGTATATCTAATAAGTGAGACAGTATGTCTAGCAAAGCTTTTTGGCTGCTTCATCAAGCACTCATACATAATAAATTATCTAATTTCTGTTGGTAAAAGTGTGTTTACAGGGTATATTTGGAATGACACAGTCGAGTGCTTCTAGCAAATTAATTGCTAGTCATAAGACTAAGTCTAATTAGATTTAACGCTTACTAGAAATGGCTTTTACTAAATATTCATAATTATAAAATAAAATAAATAAATCTTAATTATATACGAAATTTTAAATTTTGTCTCATTCTCAAACTATTTACAGGGTAACTCTCAGTCATATAGAATCGGACATAAAACATTCTCACTTGGCTCTAGCTCAACTCTTAGTTTTCATATTGCATTCAGTTTAGCTGCCATAAATATAAGACTTTTGTATAAGACTTAATATATTATAAGAGTACTAAAACACTTACAAGACAATATTCAGAGCTTTCATTGGATTAGTTTACTTATATGAAAAAAAACTTAAGTAACTATATATATATTTTCAATTTCTACAGATATTCTGCGAGCATAACAGTTGCTATTAGCTAAACTACATATGCAAGTGCTGTTAAAGTGATGTTAACTACAGAAATGTTAATTAACATATACATATTGCATGCAAACTGTTAGAGCAACTACATGAGCAACTACGTGAGTGCTGTTAATAAACTTTCCAATAAGAGCAAAGTGTTAGCTGTGCTTGTTGCGTGTCTGTTAAGTGCATAACATAGGTGCTCAATGTTAAGTGAGTGAGTGCTTTTAAGTGCAGTTAAAGGTTAGCATAAAGGCGAATTTTGAAGGTGATGGCAGAAACAGAAACAGTTTTGAAGCTGAAGCAACTGGCAGCTAACATAGAAAAACATTAACAGTAACAAGTAACAGTAACAAGTAACAGTAACGGCACACCGGAATAACATATATAACATTTGAAACGCGTTTCGACTGTAATTAGTAGTATTTGAAACTCGATTAAGACAAACAAAAATCAAATTAAATAACGAAATCCAAACCAAAGCCGAATATAAATTGTAAACAGGGTATCAAAATGATAGAAAGAAAACCTCCTAACCTCCACACAGAAACGATCGCCGGCACTGGAACTACGGCTGGACTGCAGCCCACCGCTGTACAAATACTCATCATCATCCTCGGGATACTCAACCAGCGGCGATGACGAGGAGCAGGTGACCAACAACGGCGGCTCCTCATCATTTCCCAGTCCACCAACGAGCACCACCGGCGGCAGCGTCAGGACGGGACGATGCATTTGCTGCTCCACCGCCGATGGCGTCTGTGCTGGCGACTGTTTGGCTGTTGACTTCTCGTTGGGCTGCTGGAACTGAAACGGGTTGCGTATTGTTAAGGTGGTGAGGTCTACGCTTGTGCTTAGCCTCTGATCAGCTGCAGCTGGAGATGGAGCTTCAAGGCATATGTTGCTGTTGCTGTGGTTGTTGTTAATTAGTGTTTCGGGTGGTGTTGTTGGCGGCGAATCTTGCATGGGCATTACGGTCTCTATCTGCATGATACGCAGCGTAGCCATGCGTTTCAGCTGCTGCTCCTGCTCCAGCTCGAACTGATCCGGTTCAAGGTGGCGCTGCTCCTTGGGCAGCGGGCGACGCAGCGTGTTTGGATATGATTCCATTTCGGAAAGGAAGTCAAATTCATGCAACGCATCCTGCAACTGTCGGCGATTAACGGCATCATGACAGGACACACACACACACGGAGACGAGAGCAGGCAAAGCGATAAGCAACAGCAGGCAGGAGAGAAACAGCGAAAGAAAATGTATGTGTGTGTGTGTGTTTGTATGTGTGGAAGAAAGCAGACAGAGAAATGGGGAATATGGATCAAATATATGGCTATTGAAGTTAAGGTGTGTAGAAAAAGAAGGGAGGGAGCAAGAGAGAGAGAGCATTTGGGAAGGAGAGTGAAGAGCGAGAAAAGCACCAAAAAGACATTCGCACCAAACACATATGTGGGCGTAATGAAGAGATGAGTAGAAAAAGATGCAAGGAAAGACAGAGATAATTGAAATTGAGAGAGAGAGAGCGAGAGATTTAGGATAGAAGAGATGAGAATAAAAGGAAAGTGGAAGATTGAGTGCGAACTCAACAGAAAGGAAAGATATAGAGACGCTGAGTGAAAGAGGAGAGAATGAGAGATAAAGACAGACAGAGAGAGATATAAAGATAGTGAGATATGGAAAGAGTTTGAGAGAGTGATGGAAAGAGAGAAGAAGAAGAAGAACAGAGAGAGAAGAGAGACACAAACGAAGGCAGATTGATGGAGATAGCTAAGCGTAAGCAGTATGCAAAGAGAAAAGGTTTGAAAAGGCGGAATGAACCTGCGCAGCTCAGCTAAGACTTCAATGTAAAGAACTAGTTCAAAAGAGCTAATAAATATTCACTGCAAATTCACTTCAAACTCAACTTACTTAGGCTATTATAGATAGGCTGTGGAGCATTGCAACTAGTTCAAATTAATTTTTGTTAGGTATGGATGGAACCCTAAAGTTATAATCTGTATATAGTTAAAAAGAAAACTTTGCTGTTTGGAACTAGTTCTAAACTTTTTAATTTTTAACAATTTTATTCTACAAAACAAAGACTAAGGTATGACAAATAGCTAAATCTCATTTAAGGAACTATCTCCAAGGTGTTAACAGTTCATATGAATAATTACTTATGGAACAAATACACTAATATTCTTTAAAATGAGTTGATAATGAAATGGATCAGGTGAAAAATCTAGTACATCCTTTTAATTGCTCAACGTCGAGTTGTTCTGTATGGAGTGGTTTTGTTTGCTAATCAGATGATATAACTATATGTACAGTTACAAAAAAAAAAAAAAACAAAAAAAGAACAAAACAAAAATGAACCAACACCAAAGCGAACCAGACATAGACTATATAGATGTATGGGGTATGTGGATAAATTTACAGAATGAACAGCTCTGGCAGAGGCACAACGATCAAATCAGCTACAGAGATACAGCTATATAATCAGATATATATATGTGTATATATATATATTTAAGATTATGATATAGAGTAAGAGTATATATATATATATGTATAGGGGAAGTAGTAATTGTTTTTGCTATACAGTTGCCAAGCGTAGAGTATTTGGTTCGCTTACCTCTTGATCGAGCACAGGTGTCACCGACTTCGAGACTGGCGGCGGCGGTGGTTTCGTGGTGGGCGCAGCTGTACGACCCGGCGGCGTTTTGCCAGGCATCTGAAGGCTAAGCGTATTGGGTCTGCCGCCGCCCTGGGCTGCACTGCTTGCAACTGACTGCGACGCCGGCGGCGGCGTCTCTGGTGGCAGCACACTGATGCCCTGCATGTGCATGGAGAGTGGACGCAGTCCACTCAAACCACTAGCTGCAGGATCCGGATATTCCCCAGGCGTCTCCACATGCTCATGCATGCCAGCATCCGGATCGAATTCCATATTCTGTGCCTGTTCGCCCGGCGAATAGGGTTCCGGTTCAACGGCCAGCGCATCGGAGGAGGGTGTGCGCGATATGGGCGACTCGGAGCCCCGAGAGGCGGCGCTACCAGGCAGCGGCGAGGAGGCGCGTCCCACAGCCATTGAAGTAGTGGAAGCTACTGCATTGCTGCCCGCACCCAAATGCACATGATTCGGCGCATTGCGCTTCAGCAAGCGTCCCCAGGTGGCGACATTGATATTCATTTGCTTGGCACGCGATATATTCTTGGCCTGCTGCCGATTGAAGATCATGCGCTGGCGTCGCAGTTTCGGCTTTTGCGAGATCATCGGATTCAGAAATTTGACCTCGGCGAAGAGCAAACCTTGCGGCTCCAGCTGCAGCGCCATGCCGTGACGCACATCGTCAATGAACTCCTCGAGGCGCAGCACCTTAACGGCGCACAGTGAGCGCCAGTCACGCCAATAGACGCCAATCTCCAGCTCCCGGGAACGATCTAGATCGATGGAGAAACGCTGGTCCCAGGCCTGCTGTGAGCATGGCTTCCACGAGGTCTGGCCCACCGTAATATTGTCGAGCTTGATAACAGCCATAATCTCAAACGATGTTTCATCCTTAACCGAGTAGCTTTTGGAACTGCTGCGCGACGTGACGCCCTTGACAAAGCTGCGCAAATCGCCCGGACTAGAGCTATTGTCTTTGTCGCGACGTGAACGACCGGGCACATCCTCCAGCAGATCCTGACAGCCCATCAAACGCACCTCCAGCTTGCCAGTGACGCTCGCGCACCGGCCCAACGAGGAGACAGATTGATACGATTTACCGCCAAGCAGCCCGCCCGGACCCGACTGCAGCGACGTATAATGCACGGGCGCCGGCGACGTCGATTGCTGAACTATTTGCAGCTCCTGCTTGAGCAGCTGGGCGGTGGGCGAATCAGTGGGCAGCTCCTGGCGACGCAGCTCCAAAGAGTAGCGCAAGAGATCAAGTTTACGCGACGATTCCGACAGACGGCCGTGTGCCTATAAAAAGCAAAAAATATAATTAAATCATAATCAAATTTATAAAATTAGAAATTTATTTGCAAAAAAAAATTAAAAGTCAAATTTTTTGTTGTTTTTGTTTTATACGCTATTTTAAATAAATTTATATATTTATTTATTGATTACTTTGATTACATAAAAAACACACACATTAAAAACTGATTCAGCGTTTGAGGAACATTGGAAACAATATATATTTGACTTAAGTCTCTATTTCAGGCTAGGATTCGAAGGATTCGGTTTGTGGTACACATGGATTAATCGGGCGTGGCCACTTATGCAGAGTGTTAAATGCAAGCAAAAAATCAGAAACATAAAATTTAGAAATAAATAAGAATTGTTTAAATTCGAGCAGAGCCGAAGTTATCAAAGACCAAGGCAGAGTTTATCGACCAAACTTAATAAAAATTTAACTATTTTAAGTCTTTCTGTTAAAGACTAAGATTATAAGTTAACATTCATTCTAAGTTCAATAAACACAATGTTATCTCTGCTATATCAACTATTTTCCTCCTCTTTCTTATTTAGGTATAGCTTCTTCCACTCTTACAGACGGACATTCACATCCCTCTCTCACTCTCTCTAATCTCTTTCCTCCACACCTCTCATAACTCTGCCTTGCCTTTCCATTGTCAACATATCTCTTAATAGCTACTCCAACTAGGGCTGCGGTCGTCGCAGTATTGGTCGCTCGCCCAATGAAAAGGCGCGTCCACGCATCTGGAAACGTTCGGCCAGCCAGCGCTGACAGCTCTCGCACAGGCAATTGGGATTCTTGGTGGGTCCGACATGATGGCCCGGCTTGCGCATAACAACAACATTGCCAAAACGCAGCGCCTTCTCCAAATGCTCATGCGTATAGCCGGCGACACTGGTCGACACATCGCTGGCCACACTCGGACTATCGCGTGAGATCTCGAAACGACGAGCGGGCAGCGGTGATGCGGCCACAGTGCCAAAGGTTGTGGCCGAAGTGGTGCTGGGCGGTGCCTCGCTGCCGCAGCGCAGCACAGTGCTGGCCGTGGACAACAGTTGAGGTGAGCTACGCTCAGACGAAGGTGAACCGGGCGCTGCCTGTACGCTGAGATTATCGCGTGCTTCGCTCTTCCAGCGATAGCCGGGATGCAGACGCTTGAATGGATCAATGCCTGCTGCGCCAGCTGCAGCAACGGGCGCTGTAGCGGGCACCGACTGCACTGGCGGCTCTGGACTGGCGGGCGGACCAAAGAACTGCAGAAAACCCGGACGATTGGGTGCCACATTAGACAATTGCTGTTGCTGCTGCTGTTGCAACTGCCTGCCTGGATAGGTATTATAGCCTACATTGTGCTCCGAGAAGCCATCCGATTCGGAGGGCAGCGTATCGCTGCGCTGGAAAGACCCACGCTCCCTTATGGTCGTCAGCGGCGGATGGGGCGAAGTGGAGCCCAAAGGCGGCGGCGGCTGTTGCTGCTGTGGCTGCATCTGCTCGGGCGTGGAGTGTTGCCTCGACCATAGACGCTCCATTTGACGTATGCGCACACGATCCAGCGAGTTCTCATAGTCAAAGCTATCCGATTTGGAGAGCACTGCAAATGCTGGCGTATCCACTTCATCTGTATCCTTCCATGAGGTGTCCACACAATCACCAGCCAAGACGCTGGACACACTGCTGCAGGTGGCATCGCGTGGCATGGTCGAACGCGATGAGTTTGGATAGGCGCAGCTGCTTTGCGTCTCATCGCTCGGCTGGCGCATATATTTCTGGCGCAGATTGGCCAACTTGGCAGCACGCTGATCCCCAATGTGCTTGCGAAAGAGCAGCTGCTTGGACTCGCTGACCTCTTCGACAGTGCTGCACTTGGTAATCGCATGACCCAAATTAAGTTTCTGCTGTTGCTGTTGCTGCTGCTGCTGCTTCGTCGAGGGCTGTGGCGACCTCTGGGCCAGACGACGTGGCAGTGCGGCGCCCGAGATGCGCTGATGGCGCAGCAGCATTTGCTCATTGTCGAGCACAGTTTGTGGCGTTGAATTCGAGTCCAGCTCGTAGAGCTTTTGGTCATTGCTGCTGTCCGAATCGGAACTGGAGGCTTCGGCATCCGCATGCTCCTCCTCCTCCGAGCCGGTGCAATAGACATCAATGTGCACAGTGCGCGGTTTCTTCTCGCCCAGATTGGGCAAACGGGGCGACGCCTGTGACGTAGAACCTGGCAGTGGCGGTATACGCGGCATCGATGCCGACTTGAACGTAGACGATGGCGTTATGGGCGTGGGCGTCAACGTGGGTGAGTAGGTTGGCTGCACAGTGAGATTAGTTAATAGAATTCTATGACGCTCTCTCTCCCTCTCTCCTCTCTCTTGCTTACCACATATGTGTTCGCCTCCTCCGCCTGCCGCCTGCTGGCAAAGTTGACCAGCCCCTCGGCTGTGGCACGTCGCTGCTCGTACGCAGGCCGACGCCTCTGACGTTCCTCCGTATCGCTGGTCTGTGAATAGGCATCGCGCAGCTGCTGTGCACGCACCTTGCTGTGATAAATAAATGGCTCATTCACAGCTGGGTCCAGCTGCTGCTGCTCGTTCTGCGGCAGAAAGTCTGCCACGGCAGAGACAACAATGTTACAGGTGCTGCGGCAACGTGTGCCGCATAGCTGAGCCGTAACACCGCCCGGCGTCGTCTCCGACTGTATGTGTCGCGACGCCTGCGGACTGCCAAAGGCCGAGTCCGCATATGTGGTGGCCGAGGAGTTGGTGCTACGAAAGCTGGTGGCAGTCGTTGCCTACGGATTCATTGAAATCAGCTTTAATCATTGATCAACAAACTAATTTCCATTAGCTGCTCACCTTCTCCGGCTCCGGCTCTGCTTCGTGCTCAGCTTCTGTGTGCGGCGTGCTCCACTTGTACACCACACGCATTGGCTGCAGTGGCTCCTGTGCACTAAATTCCCGGTGTACTGGCTCACCTGCACGCGCGAATGTCAACTGGGCACGCACCGTCCACTCGGCGGTCAGCTCATGAGGCAACGGAGGCGGTGGTGGTTGCTGCGGCTGCGGCTGAGGCGTAGCCTGTTGACCACCATCTGCCCCACGAATGTTGCTGCTGCTGCTCATGATGCTGCGCCAGCTTTTAGTCACACATGTTTCACTTTTTTCTTCTTCACGATTTCTATATACAATACACGATCTGCACAGATACGCGGCATATAGTTTTCATAATATTTCTTTATATATACATATATATATCTTCTTTTAGATTAAGCTAAAAATATAACACAAAAACGTTGCTCTTGATAGTTTGGCAAACAAACACGTACACGCACGCACATATACCCACTAAAACATTGCGAGGGTAGATTTTAAAGTTGTGGCACTTTTGGGAGGCGTAAGATTATGAGAGTTATTATGTTTAGAACATTTGTTTTATATAAGGCCAAAGATAAATTGAATTTATTTTTAATAATAATAAATATAATTTTATTTAGCATTTCAAAATATTTATTTTTATATATTCTTTAAATGTATATAATTTTTTGTTATATTATTATATATTTTTTATATTCTTTAATATTCATTATATTTCTTTTTTTTTGTATCTAAATTGTTATTATTTGGTTTATTTTCCATTTAAAATTTCCTTTAAAAAATCCTAATTGTTTGATGATCAGATAATTTATATGTTCTAATTAAAATCTACCCAAAAAAATATATATATGCATAATAGATGCATAAGAGTTAAAAATAAATAACATAGACCATTTGTAGCATGAAATTTATGGCTTCTAATAATTGGCTGCATATGACGTACATATTGCTATCTGAATCATCATGCTCTACATATATATATATATATATACATAAATATATATATATCTTACTTGCGATCAAAAGACATTGGGCGCAAGAAACAAATTTAAAAGAATTGAAACATTCATAAACTCAGCAGCTGAAATTATTCATAATTCTGTGATCAAAGTAAAAAAAAAAATTCATTGAACTCATTAATTTTTTTAATCATTTTCCACTGAATTAATTAGCAAAATAATTTAGAAAATCTTTAAAAATAAATAATTTAGTTTTTATTATAATTTTTATTGTTTTTATTGATTACTTTTATTATTTTATTTATGGTTTATATTTATAATTTATTTTTTTTTATTATAGCTTAATTTCGTTTTTCTTTTTAATAATTCTTTTGAAACCGCCCTCGATTAGTGGGCGAGATTTATATTGTTATACGGTTGATTTTAATCGTAATAATCTTTCTTTTTTTTTGTTTTATTGTTTATTTTTAGCCACGCACAAAAACACTTTCGTTTTATATAGTTTATATATATATATATATATAAATTTTGTTGTTTGTTCACTTGGCATGTAAAATTGTGTGTTTCTAATTTTATGTGCATTTATTTATAAATTCTCGTTTATTGTTGTTGTAAAATACTAAAAATCGCAAGATGACCCCAAAAGCCAAATCGAGAAAAGCCACGCACCAAAATAAAATGCAGCTCGAAAACGAAGAAAAAGTTTAACAAAACGTAATAAAAACTAAAAAAACTAAAAAATTACGCAATGTTTTTTTTTGTTTTCTTTTTTGGACAGCAAAAAAACGAAGTTAAAAAACTCGTAAGACTCTGCGTATGCGTAATGTTTTTAATTTAATGCCTGGAATTCAATTTATGCTTGTCTTTCTCTCTCTCTTGGTGTGTGCGTGTGTTAAGCCTTTATAGTTTATGCGACATTTTTCCTTTGTTTTTTTTAATTACATATGCAGAAGACTTTAAATTAAACCCGCTGCAGTTCAATGTATTTCAAGATTATTGAAATAATTTTAAATAAATAAAATTGGAAATACAAAGAAAACGACACGCGGCAAACGAAAAAGAAAAGGAAAGAAAAACGCGCACGTAGCCTAAACGGCAACTGAACTCAAACTGAAATGCGTGAAAATTCGCTAGAGAAACAATTTTTCCGCTGGTTGAAAACGTGCAGCGCACACACAAACAGAATTTTTGGCTGCGCTCTTTTCACACACACACAGATGTATACATATATATATATCTTAGAAACTCTATATGTATTTTCTATGTATGCGTTTAGCATAGTTCTATTAATGTTTAGCAAACACAACAGCGAGCAAAGGGCATTTGGCTCTTCGGCCTTTTGTTTATCTCAAAAAACATCTGTCGCCCCACTTGCCGCTACTGTCTAATCAGCCCGCCTGCCCCAACTGTTTATGTCAAAAAAAAAAAGGAAAATAATGAAAACTGCAGTTGGAATTTTGAAAAATCTATGCCAAGCAACACACCCGCGCTACTCGCTCGCATTTTAAAACAAATAAATATGGACAGCAAATAGAAAAGAGAACAACACGTTAGACCCAGGCACGATCTATTCTTCTTGTGGTTGGGGGCGGTCCCCATTGGAGTCATTGAAAGGCATATAAATGCGTATATATTTAGAGAGAGAGACACAACCGCAACAGCAGCTAAACATATAAATCAACAGCATGGACCAAGCATTCATTTGTCCACGCGACAGGAAGTCGGATGTATTGTGAAATTAGTTGGATGACAAGAGAAATTAAGAGATCAGTGACGAAGTTTGAATACGCTTTGTAAGAGTGTATTTGAGTAGAGCTGACAAGCAGAACATCTTTTTTTTAACTAATTGAGTATATATAATAAATAGGCAAAGAGTCGCAATGATCGATAGAAGAAAGAGTTTGTTCTCTTAAGTAGTTCAGATTTTGAGAAGGGAACTTCTTGAGTGGCAAAGAGATGGGTATATTAGTACATTATCTTGCTCATATCAAGAATTTATAAAAATTCAATATGGATGGCTATGAGTCTAGGGGTTAGTATATTAGCCAATACCAACACGGGATAAGAGTAAATAGCGAATTATGCAGAACATATGAAAGTTGCCTTAAAAAGTAAGTAGAAGACATAAAACCTATAAGCCCATCTTTAATTTGTTTACAGTGTATTATAGATTCATATAAGATAATTCACAAAGTATAATTCCCAAAACATATTTACTATGAAAATCGTTGCTATTCTCTCTTTCTAGTCCAATCTTATTCCTATTCTTTACCCATTCTCGTTCCCTTCGACAAACCACTTCCGCAAACCCACATACCCCTTTATTACACTGCTCGTAGGGCCTTCTAGTGTCCCTGGCCAGTTGTCATTTTGAAATGCTGTGCATATTTTCGGGCATATTTTGCAAGCCAACTCGCCAGTAAATTAATGAGGCGACAGTTAGCATTAAAAATACACATAAAACGAGAAAAATAATGAAAAACCAAAAAAAAAAACGAAAGAGAGCAGGGAAAAAATTGAAATATTTTCAACAGCCGCGTAATTAGCCTCGTTTTTTTTCCTTCTTTTCATATTTCATTTTACTTGTTGCTGGTTGCCGCGCAGCATTGTCTCAAGGCACACAGCGCGTATACACAACGCATGTGCACATGAATCATACGCCGTGTGGCACACGCCACAAATGCTGTTATGTTATATCTCTCTCTCTCTCTCTCTGTCTCTCTCTCACTCTCACTTTCTTACAATTTTTAACAAGGGGCAGGCCTTACGTTTCGGCCCGCCCGTTTACGCGCGCGTATATTTCACTTACCTGGCCAACGGCCAGCTCTAAGAATTCAGGCTAATCTAATTAACACTAAGTAGGTAAAGCATAACTAAGTGCAAAGTGCCGCCCACTCACCTCCTGCAGCGCCTTCTTGTCTGGCGCACGATTCGCCGTCTGCAGCGTGCGTATGACATTCTTGGCTCCATCCACAACAGCCGCCTCGATGCGCAGCCGATGACGCAACTCCTCGATGCGCTCCTCCAGCGTCGTCTCCAGGCTTTGCGGCTGCATGCAGCCAATGCCGCTGCCAGCGCCCATGCCAGCTATTAGAACGCCATGCTCGTCGGTTAGCTGGCGCGCGGCCTTGAGGCGATCCGCCTGTTCGCGATTCTGTTTGACTTTGATGATGCGCAAGCGCAAGAACTCAATCTTGGCTTTGGAGTCTGCTAGCATTTGGTACGCCTCGGCGAGCAGTTTCTTGTCGCAGCCAATGCCCAGCGATTGGATCATATTCTCGGCGCCCGTTTTCACCTTCATTTCGATCTGCAGCTGTTTCTCCAGTGAGGCGAGCACCTTGTCATTGGCTGTAGCCGATGCACCGCCGCCAGCCATCGCATTGTTCACACCCAAACCGCCAACGGCGCCCGCCAGCTGGGCAGGGCCATTGCCATCAAGGCTGAAGGCAATCGATTCTGTAAACAAGATGGCAAATTAATTTTTAATGCATTTTATAGATTCTTTTCGGTTGAATGTGCACCAAAGTATAAACACAATAGTGTATGCCCTCTAGGTGGATTAATGAGTGGGGTATATATGTTGGGGGTATGTTTTGTAACAGTTAAAAGATTATTATTATATATACATTTCACGCGACTTATTTTTGATTCACCAAAGTATACCCTGTTCATGATTCTATACGGGCTTAAGAGTACATCTAGATAGATTATATTTGTTCATCAAATACTTTAACTAAATGTGAATATATAATATATTAATCTCCCTAGATTTCATTCAATCATAAACATGAACTTTTAATTTACTGCTTTCATCTTATATTCAATATTTCTTTCTTTACAGGGTATCTGCGAGTCTCTCAGTCAATTGCTTGTCACATATTAACTGCAATCGCTTCACTTAACTTTTAATAGCTGCCCTTGACATCAGTTGGCACACAGCTGGTTGCCTTGGGGTGGAGGGGGATGTCAGGTCAGATCGTTTAACCTGCTGGCCACATTTAGCCACATGCTGTCAGAGGTCAAGGGTCATTTACAGTGATTAACACGCTGCAACGTACACAGGTTAGCTCACCCACGTGTGCCCTTTGATAAAATTACACTTGCATTAAAGTGTAGGAAGGAAGCGGAGTGAAAAGGCCAGGTGAAAGGTGTTTGCAAATGACAAAGTCAGCTACGACACCTGATTAAATAAGTGGAATAAAGAGCAAGAGCAGGAGAGAGAAATGTAGAATAGAATAAGGCATATGCTTTGAATAGACTTATGCCTGAGAGCTTTGAATGTGGCTAATAATTTACTGCTGTCTATTTAATCAAATAAAATTTTACTATTTCTAAAAAGATTTAAATAGAATTTTAATGGCCATAATAAAAATTTATAAAGAACATTTCTTAGCAAAGCTTTTATATGAGTGGATAGATGCAACTTCTGTGTGTAGATAGATACATGGATAGATAGATAAATAGACAGATAAATAAATAAATAAGTTTTAGTTTTCATTTACAGCTTACGAGCTCAAGACTTTTTTACATATGTTCAGCTTCACTTGGCCTAAGCACTCTCTCAACAAGACTTCATTGATACCCAAAGCTACATAATCCTGAGCAAATACGATATAAAGAACTCAAACCAAATCGTATGTTAATTCAAGCTATATCCAATCCAGAAACAGCCATCAAATCTTTGTTACACTCTGCTGGCAGCTGCTGCCAAACATGTCAATCAATTGAACAGATGGAAATTCATGAAGCTTTCAGCAGATGCTCAAAGATCTTCACAATCATGATGATACTAATAATAAACATAATAATGATGTTGATCATCTCGATGATGATGATGATGAAATCAACTCGTGCTGCTGGCTGCTGATGCGGCAGCTGGTGGCATAAACCAAACACGGAAGCAGATAGAACTAAAACTCCAAATGTTGAGCAGTCACATTCGGCTCAAATAAATGTATTTCATGCCACTTGTGTCAATAGTTGAAAACAACAACAAAAACAAAGAATGAAAGAGGGAATAAGAAAGAGAATATAAAAAAAAGCTAAACAAGCAAACAGTCTAGTTGGCGGGGCATACCCGACTAGCCAATGTCCTAAGCTAAAAATGTTTTAGAGAATTTTTGAATTTGTCTAAGATATATTAAATATATCATATACTTAGTAAGATTTAAAGTCCTACTTTTTTCAAAGAACCTTTAAAGCTTATCAACATTTTATACAACATTACTAAATCTTTAGATATACTAGCATGACCATTCCAAATATTCTGACTCCATTTCTGTCAAACTCTAAGATTCTAAGATTAACAAATGTTTAAGCTCTTTATCCCTATGTAATACACTCTACCATAAATTTCGCTTAGCTTTACCCTATAGCTATAGCTATAGCCACATATATAACATAAAACAATCAAAAACTTGACACTAACCAAGTGTTTTGTTATAGATACCGAGCGTAAACGATAAACTCGCCAAGTATTTCGCGCCTGGCCATAATGTAAGAGAACACGCAAAGCGCGACATAGATAAAAAATTATATATATAGAGATAGATGCATAACGAGACAGTTGCCGGGTTTGCGTGACAAACGCTCGTAAAGCGATACTTGAAGTAACATTTAACGATTTTTTTATACGGGGGTAGCGGTAAAAATGAAAAAGAAGCTTTAACTGTTGGGAAAGTTGAGTTTTTGGGCAGGTTATATAATCTAGAGTTTAGTAATCTTTTTGCTTAACGCTTACCTTGACCATTGCTATTGACCGCCGTGTTGGCTGATGTTAGCAGTATTTGACTTTCGAGCTCCTGCAATTCCGATTTCAGTTCAGCCAATTTACTTTTGCTCTTCTTGACCAGAACGGCGACATCGCTGAGCGAACGACGATCCTTGGCAACCTCACGTAACTTTTCGGCGCCCTCTTTAATCTTTAGCTCCTTTCGAATCTCACGTCGTATGGCCTCTTTGATCTCCTCGAGCCGTATGGACATACAGCTCTCGGGCAGATTCTCTGTGAAGCCATATTTATGACTGAGCTCGTATAGAACTGGATGTTTTATGTATTCGCCCTAAAAACAGAAATCAGAATAAGAAAGTTAGTCTTGTGCATAGATCCATAGATATATATTTCTTTTTATTGACTGCCTACGTACACCGGTACCATTTACCGTATCTGTGTAAAACAGTCCGCCATCGGATGACTCGAAATTCGAGACGATGCGATTCCATAATCTCGACACACTCGCACGCCGTTTGATCGTCGACCTATGCGACAGAGTGTAGTTACGCGGCAGTGTATTGCATTTGCGCGAATTCGATTGTTGAGCTGAGCTAAAACTCTCATTGGAAATGCTTTTCGAGTCGCTCTTTGGCTGCGAGTACAAAATGCTGCGTATTTTCTTAACCAAATTGGACATTTTTAGGCAGATTTAGCTTGAATTATGAATTAAAAATGTTTCTGGGTTCTCATGTGATAAATGTTCATATGTTTTGTTATATTTGTGACCAGTTCATGGTAATTAGACAACTTGTGTCGTCTCTTTGCACCACGAGCGCTGTGAGTTATCAAGAAAATGTACAAAAGAATGTTCACAAAAAGAGAGAAAGAGAGAGGAAATAACAATAACAACAACAACAGAAACACGTTAGTTGAACCTGGTTCTAGATTGTCATATGTCATCGTCAACGATATGAGAAAGTTAACACAATTGATAAAAAGATATTTCTTTTTCTGTTTTTTACGCTGTGCTCAATTTATAAACATTTCCGATCGGAGATAGTGAATGTGTATGGAGCGCGGACAATTATAATGCAAATGAAAAGTTCTAATTCCAATTTCAAGTGGCTAACAATCTAATTGTGGAGACAACTTTCACGACATGCCAATGGGTGCACTTTCGAGTCAATTGTTAAGTATTTCAGGTTAAATAAAAGTCTTCAGTATAAACTTTGATTAATTGAAATATAAGTAAGAGAAAGATAACTTCTTTAAAGTCGAGTTCTATGAAATATAATATAGTATAATACTCAAGAGACAAAAATTAAACTTCAACTTTAACAATGTCCAACAATCTGTAGAATTTCCTAGTCCGAATCGCTTGAAAAACAGCTTTACATAATACCTAACCTTGATAAACATAATATAGCACAATATTCCATGACCCTTAACAAATAAAATTATGAATTTGATAATTGATAAAGAAAAATAACTTCCACAAAACGAAACTGGAAGCTAAGCTAACCAGAGCTGGCTTTTTTACTCACTTTTTATCTGAAATTTGCCTAAATGAAAAACTATTTTGTTTATATCACAAAAGTTAAAGTCAGACAGTTAGCACAGCATGGCACCATAAATATGTACGCACACGTCTGTAAATGCCTGATAAAGAAACTATATACCGCATGACTGTTAAAAAATACGTAAATATATATGTTTATATTATATATACATTCACACAGGAAGCTTAGTTTATAAACATACATATATGTGCATAGGCTATGTTTACTTTGGTATTATTTGTATACCCTGTACATATTGAAAATAGGTAAACAGGGTATAATGTTTTTGTTTAGACGTATGTAAAAGGCACAAGAGGGCGTGACTGTAACTAAGATGTATATACTATATATAGCTGTCTGTCTATCTGTCCATCTTTTATTATATCTTGCACGCCTTCAAAGCTAGAGTCATAAAATTTAGTATATAGATTCTCAAAAACCCCCTCTACACACCTTCCCAAGTTCCCTCAATCAAAAATAATTGATCTTTCAAGAACTCAACATAAACAGCAACTTATCGCATGAGTCAGGGTATTTTCTAGTCAACCACACCCGACTAACGCACTCTTGTTTGTTTTTCTTTACTTTAGCTTAGCTATTTTACCTTAAGCAGCCACCTTACAAAGTAAGCAAAAGGCAATTGTTTTTTTAATACAATATTATTATGTATTGAGAGTAGTGGACAGAAGGAAATCTGTTATAGAATTCCATGGAATACGTTGACTTGTTTTGTTTTTCTTATTATTGAAAACAAAAAGCGTGCTATATTTGCATTAACGAAAGGCAACTGGGAGCTAAAACACTGAACTTGACTCATGCCAATTAGCCCAATAAGGCACAGCCGTAGAGCAGCTGACAGTTGGCCATATTTGTTAGCCCGCATGCATATGCATAAGAATTTCTCCAACTCTCCAAACAACAATACAACAACAACAATAAAAGCAAAGCAATGTAGAAAGCGAAATTGTGAACTGTGCTGACAAAGAGACGCCGGCAAAATCACAAAAGATTTATTGGTCTCTTAATTGGAATTCGCATTGGCATAATTGGAATGCAAACACACATACATTTTGATTGATTGTTAGTAGAATTGCAAAAAAGAAGAAGAGGAAACGAAACAGTTGTCATACACTCTTATATAGACTCTTATAATTGAAACTTATAAAACCGAATGCCCAGGGACGGACATAGACTGCGCAACGTTTTCTTATCAGCATTTGCTCTGACTCTCCGATAAGTCCAATCAGACTAACAACATATTTTTTCAAGCAAGACGTTTGTTTATCCACACACACACACACAGAGTTTTAGTAATATGCCAAAAATGCGCAAGATTGTGCTTTTATCACATGTTTATATAAAATATTATAGAATATTATATATTTGAAAAGTATTTCACAATTAGAACTCGTCGCTTCTCTTGCAACCTGTTGCATATAGCCCTTTAGATTTCTGTTCGTTTCTTAGCTACCCGCACGCCGCAACTCACGAACTTCGAGTGATGTTCACGTCATTTTCCCAGGTGTAATAAATGTGCCCATCGACCCGAGCGCACACACCTCGCCTCGTGGGTGGGCGAAGTCAAACGATTTATCACGAAGCTGCTTAACGATGTGACTCACGAAGCTGCCAACTGGTTTCGGCTTGGCTTTTCAGCTGATAACACCAAAGCCCCCCTCCCTCCCTCCAACTGCACAACAGTTACATCGTCCACTTGCCTCCATATTATCAAAGGTTCGACATTTAGTTACAAATATCTACGCAATTATCTAACTATAATAAATACCTTCATTCGAATGACTTAACCACTTCAAACATTATGAAAAAAGGAAACTGAGAAAGACGCTTACTAATGAACTAGTTATGATTAGTTTTAGAGTTCATATATTTATAGATTAAAGCACGTTAACCAGGGCAAAAACTAGGTTCATTTAAAAGTTGAAAGCAATTGCAGCTGCCTTGACGGTTTCTTTTGTAAAGCAATTTATTTATAGATATATTTTTACTGTATTAAAAATGGGTGAACAGAAAAAGTTGTGACCGACTCCGGACAATATATACATATATATAGAAGTTGATATAGAGTCAGTCTATATCCGTATTTATAAACATATTAATGTCTGCAATTGTAAGATCTATAGACTTTACATTTTTAGTAAGATACCCCGTATCTGGGAGAATTTATGATAATATCTTACCTAAATTTTAAGCTTCTTCTTGTATAGTTTAGGCATTAATCAAATTTACTATCTATATATTATATATAAAAATCTCTCTTGCCCATAAAAATATTAATCAAATCCACAATTTTCTCACAGTCTCCTAGCAGTTTTTTTTTTTTTCTAAACTAAAACTAAAATTTACAAAATATATTTTATACAAATAATAAATTCCCATGATATTAAAGTAAAAACTTAATATACTAAAATTTAGTCAAGCTAATAGAAATATATTACTTTCTTTTTTTTTTAACCCAACTATAACTAATTGAGGCAGTCATTTATAAGCCATATAAACCTAACGTTCATTAGGCTGACAATTGCAAAGCTCACTTTAATCTGTTTTATTTCCATTTTTTTTTCTTTTTTTTTGCCATTCGATTGCAAAAAAAAAAGAAATAAACTCCTGGGAAATGTTTTACGAGCTTGTATGTGAAATTATAGCGACACGGCGCATTCTTTATAAAAGCAAAGAGAAAAAAAAAAACATCTTGACGATAATGGAGGCCCGCCGGGTATTGCAATTGCATAAGCAAGAGTTAAAAAAAAAAAACTGACACAACATACTTACGAATACTTGAATAATCAGCATAATATGCGATATAGCAACAATGAGACGCAAGAGACAAAGATAAAGAGATATATATATAAACACATATATATAGCGAGTAGTACGAAAGTAAGTTGCAGGCAGAGTCTATAGGGCGAACCACATGATGATAATGATGATGATGACAGCCGCTGTCTGAGAAAGTTGCAAAAAAAAAGTGCAGGCGGCGAGCCACATTGGAGAACCAACACAGCAAAGCAGCAGCAGCAGCAGCAGCTGAAGGAGGTGAAGAAAATCAGGGAAAGAGAGGGAGCTGCGACCATGAAGAGTTGGAACGGAAATGGAAATGGAGGCGTTGTGCCACAGAGAAAAGCCGGAGCAGCAGGAGTAGAAGAAAAGGAGAGGGTGGCGAGCAGAAGCTAAACATTTGTGGCTTTCTTTTGACGCAGTCTCACTGTTGTCTGTGTATGTATGTGTGTGTGTGTGTGGGCTGACAGCCCGAGAGAAAAAAAAGTAAAGAGAAGAGCACTTCTTGAGACAACAAGAGTGTGATATATGCAGAGGGGCAGGCAGCAGAGAATCTTGCGGCAAGCAACCCACGTTTAATTAATACAATATTTACGCTAAGCCTAATGAGAAACGGCTGTGAGATACCCTGTAAATGAGTGATAACTGTTTATAGAGTTTCAATATGCAAAAGTGAATATTTTCGGATTAGATTTTAATGTGCATTATCAGATAAATAGTGGTTGAACCAGCTTTTATAAGATTTACTCAAACTATCCAATTGCCTCTAATCTTAAAGATTAACTACTTATGCTCTTTTTTGTTTATCATTTTTAATAAATAATCTTTTCTCAGCTCTCATAGATTCTCCTCAAGTAATATATACACAAACTCACAATAAATATACCCCTTTTGAGCATTATCACAACTGCAGGGTATGCCAATTGGTCTACATGACTCAAGTTAGCAAAATATTTCGCGCGTGCTATCTGCGACTCCAACTCATATTATATTTACATTCATATGCACATAAACACACACACAAGCACACACACACACACACTTTCAGACACAAACACAGATTCATATTCATATTCATATGTAAATAATATACAACAATGACAATTGGAATGCGTTTAGTTCCAATAATATTCTATATACATATATATTTATATATATATGATATATAGAGAATACATACGTGTAAATATCCTTTGAGACGTGAACGTAAGTCCTTGAGGAAAACCATATTCATAGTTAATGCCATGCTAGAGAAAAAGATGCGCGTTTTCTATGCCCTATAATTGCTGCAGGCAAGGCATTTTCCAAACGATTTTCTATGAGGTTTTCTTCTTTTAATTTTTGCTGTATTTTTGCGGTTTTGTTTTATGCTTTCTTTTGTCTGTGCACATATATATATATATATATATATATATATATATATATATATATATATATATATATATATATATGTAGATATATATATATATATATATATATAAATATTAAATATATATATTCATTTTCCAAATTGAATGCGCGACGCAAAAATCACGACGACAAACTGCCAAATGTGCGATATTATATATGCATAACTAAATGGCATAAATATAATATATAATACATATATATATATATATATATATATATATTATATATATTCATATATACATCAAGTATATAAAGAAAAAGGCGCGACACACGACGCTGCGAACGAATTGAATTTTGGGGAAATGTCAAGGCGCTGCTGCTGGCAGGGCGAAAACTGCAATGGAAAAACTGGCTGAGGCAGCCAAGCGATTAGAAAGCTTTTCAATTTTTGCGCACAAATTACGGAAAAACAAATCATTTTCCTTGCATGCTTATACAGACATACATGCATACATATATAATTATATATAAATATATATATATATATGAATTTTCCCTTCATACACCGTATGCAGATACATTCGCAGATACAACTACAGAGCTACAGCTACATTCGCATCTACAGATACAAATTAATTGCTTGGCTGCTTATCTTATAGATACTTGTGTGTATCTTAAAGATACAAACAAACTGTGCAGCATTTGCTGTCGACGCAATTTTCGTTTTCGTTATCGTTTTCGTTTTGGAAAATGATTTCAAAATAAAAACAAAAAAAAATTTTTTAATCGAGTTGTTTTTCACTTCTTGGCAATTACCTGCAAGAGAAGAGAGAAAGAAAAGATTAGTTAAGTTTGTCAAAGTCAGGCGACGAGGGTTGCTCAACTAGTTTGATTGATTGTAAATATGTATAAATAATAAAAAAGCAAAGCTTAGACAAATTTCGAATTTATTTGATTATATATTAATACATAATAAAATAATAATATTAAATAAAGAAAATATCTATTTATTTATTTTCTGTTATAAAAGCAAGTTGCTTTGTTACATTGCGCTTGATATGACAGTCTTTTCTTGGAATTGTATCTCTTAGAATTAGATTAGAAATGAATAACATTTCTTTATGTCACATTTTATATTTATTCATGTGCAAATGAATCATAAAATTAAAGAATGAACTTTTTTGATTTTTATCGAACAACAAAAAGCTATAGATATGTATTTATGTAACAATGCAATTTGAAAGAAATGTGAAATACAAATATAAATATATATTATACATATCAGACAGCAATCATGTTAACTACTTTTAACAGTTAACTACTCTGTTAAGCTACCACAACAGTCACCTTAACGACTTTTAACATATGTTAATGCGCATCACACATGTTAAATGCATTAATGTTAACACCTCCTTTGTTCATCCCTCCATCGTCATATTTAAAGGCAATCACAATTGTGAGTTATACTTAGAACGCGTGACTACTTAGCTACTCGGCTTGCTCAAATGTGTGCTCAGGTAATTAATAACTGGCAATATTTAATTTGTTAACGCCCCGCTTTGATGTTCACAAAAAAAAAAGATATATATTTTATATATATAAAGACAGTTGTCTACATGAGAGTGATGTGATTTCTAATCGGTCATTTGCCTGTGGCGAGAGGTTGCCTACACTTTAACTCACGTCCGCCTTATTCACTACACAAGATATAAATATATATACATATACACATGTTTCTACATGTATGTATATATAAATTAACAAGGTCGCTGTTGTTTTAGTAAACTATATACATACATGAATATATATAAGATTAGAGGCTACCCTTGGTACAGCCCACGCATTTGCGTTGTCTAACGCATCAAGTGGATGTGGGGGAACTTTTAACATTCGATACATTTTTTCGCACTTTACACGCAACACGAATTTGAATTCATGTTTATGTGTGTGTACATAAAAATAATAATAAAAAATAGAAAACAACAACAGATCTTACTGTCCATTTATGAACAATCCAAACAACAACAATCAAATGTTACTTTTTTGGATAAAAACGCCTAAACAACGATATTTTTTGTTGATTTCTTTGCAATTTGTTTTCCAAATATAATGTATTTTGTTTACGTATATGTGTTTATATATATACTTATATCTTTGTGCATCTATATAGTATAGTAGTATAGTATAGGTGAGATTTTAAAACGATTTTTAAGCGTTTCAAATTAAATTTTAATTTAATTTGTGTTTCTTTTAGGTTGTTTTTGGGACTTTTAAGCAGTTATAGAGACTATGTTAAGTCACTGTTAAGATCATGCTTGCTAAAATTTAAATATAATGTCCAATATTAACATTTTAACTATCTATATTTATTAAATATTTTTAAATATACTAAAATATCTTTTAAGATAATTAACCTCAATTAAATTTTATATTTTTTTTCTCTAAACTATATTTAATACTTTAAACTTCTTAAACACATATTTAACTCTAATCGTCTTTCATCTCTGTCATCTCCGTTACTATAAATAGTAATAGTGCTAGTGCCATATTCGTAACATTCGTTTAGCTTTTGATGCTTAGCCAAATGTAAATTTTTGGCATTACAAAAAGTTAGGGGAATTCAATCAGCAGCTCAATCGACTGAGAATGGCTGTTTTTTTTTTTTATGGTTTTTTAATCAATTTACGATTATGGGCAACAAAAACCTGATTAATATGGGGTGTTATATTCATTGTTGCTGTTGTTGCTGTTGTAGATGATGAAAACGTTTTAGTTAGTGACAACTGAGCTGTCAACGCATTTGTAATTCGAGTTGTGGAGAGGGAAGACAGACAGCCAGAGGTCTGGCCAGGTGCCAGAGGGCTAGGGGCGGCGGCAGACTATAGAAGTGGGTCGGGCGACTGCCTTGGGCGCTGACCCAGTCCCCCAATAGAAATATTGCATTAGCTTAAAGCCATAGAAAGGCAACGGCAAAGTGTACAATGAAAATTTTCAGTTAGTTTTCTTCGATTCTGTGCGAGCTTTATTTAGCATTTTTTTTCTGGTATTTTTTCAGTTTTTTTTTTTTTATTTTTGCTTATTCAGCGCATGCAACAAGTGAATTTGGGTTAAGCCTCGCAGCGTAAAGTACCATAAAAATACAACAACAATAACAAAAACACACAAAAAACGCGCAAAGACACAAAAATAAAACGAGCAAACGCAGCAGAAGGAGAAGCACAAACAACAACAACAGCAACAACAATAATACATAAATAAAACTGTGACAAAATTAGAACAAAATTTCAAGCGAGTGCCTGAAATTGAAAATCGATTTTTTTGTTACTTTTCGTTTTGGCTCGTTTCGTTTTTATACGGTTTGGCGTCTGGTCTCGAATTTTAATTGATTGTCACTTGATTTTCACTTTTTATAAACGTTCAAAGATGGTACAAAAAAGAAATAAGAAATAAAACCAAAAACTAAAAGAGAAATGGAATTTCACCCAAGCGGTATTTTGATTTTTTTTTTTTTTTTTGTTTTTTTACTGTTTGTTGTTGCGCTCTTTTGTCTTAATTATTAAACGGAAGAAGCAGCAGCCGAAGAAGCTGTAAAATAAATGGCCCAAATCGAGTCGAAGCGTTTAGCAACTTACGTTTCAGCAGAAAATTTAAGAAACAAAACCAACAACAGGCAGCAGGAAAATAAATTGTTGTGCGGCTAATCCGAATGTAGGTTCACAAGCTGTTGGCAACAGTTTTGTTTTTTGTTGTTTTTGGGGCGTTGTTCCACCAAAAAGGACATTGACACTGCACACTCACATACACTCACACACACACACGCACCAACGAGACTTGGCTCACAGAGCGCATTTATGCGTCATCGAGAGGAGACACCGCGAAAATTTATGCAATTGCTGTTGCCACAAAGACTTTCACGCGATGCTACGCAAAAAAACAATAACAAAGTGTGCAAGAAAAGGCGCGTAACGCTGCAGCACCAACCGAACCGGCTTCAAGCGCGACTAAAAGCGAACTGAGCGCCAGGCACTGAAACAAAGCTGTCGAAAGCAACCAGCAAACGACAGTAGCATGGACAGAGCGAGCTGAGCATGCGCGAGCACAAACAAGCACAGTTAGTGAGAGAACGCATTTCTTGCACACAAATACAGCTGCGCTTGCACAGTAACAGAGGAAGAGAGAGAGAGCGCGGCTTGGCGTGTAGAGCGCGCGCACACAAACACAGGCGAAAGTGGAGCGCGAGCGCACAAACTGCAGCAAAGAAAGCAAAGGCAAAGGCAAAGCTCCCGCTGCATGCTTCAATGAATGACTGGACGAGGAGTTGACGTCGACAGCGACTGAGACTGAGACTGAGCCGCCTTTGTTAATTGGCCTGCGCGTGCGCCTGCTTCTATACAAGTGTTGTTATTATTATTCTTGATTCCTTTTCTTCGTTTTTTGGTTTTTCTTTTGGCTTGGTGTTTCTAAGCTGCGCTCGGGGCTGCTTGCTGTTGTTGGTGTTCTTCTTGTTGTTGAGTGGCTTTTATTGTGCCAGTTCTGGGAATTGTACAGCTATGTTTGATTAACATTTCTTGGTGTCTTCTTTAACTTGTTTCGCTTTTTGGGTTAACATTTTTCAGTGCACTATTATGAAACTGTCACACATTTTAGCCAGCATTGTTTATATTATAGCATACGTTTCTATGAGATAAGCCAAGTGCCAGATCATTTGCATAAGCACAAAAAACCTGGCCCAAAAGCTGGGCTTAGACGAAGCAGAAGAGGCAGATAACTAAAAGGCACAGCATGTGGCGCCGTCGTCTCTTCAATTAGAAGCTATCTGACGACATAGCGTGACTTTCCCCCGAAAAAAAATACCAAAAGAAAATCCCTTGAATGACTGGCTGACTAGTCCCCCACACCCACCTCTATTAAGCGGCAACAAAAGGGTTGACAGCTGCAGGTGAAGCCCTCCAAGTGCCAATGACGTTTGGCTGACTAATTAGATATGATATACCCGACTTCCAGCAACCCTGACGCATAAGCTGACCCCAACCATAATATAGGCTAATAGTGTGCTAAATACAAAGAGGTAATCCGCTATGTAAGCTACAGTTTCTTAACTTTTAACATCTAGCTAATAATAATAAGCTTATCTAATCTATGTATATTTACTCGTAAACATGCAGATTATAATTTATTGTTATTACATAACATTATGACTCGACTTTATCTGTGCGTCAACAGCTGTGCTAATATTCTATGGCCAATATGTCGGAAGATATGTCAGTGGAAAAGTTTACTTCAATTTTATTATTAATAACAATTATTAATATTAACTTTAGCTTATATATACTATATACTATACTATACAAAATAGTATATATAAAATAACAATAATTTTTAATAACCTAAAATATGACATTTTAGCTCTCGCTCTTAGCCCTAACTTCAAACATTCCAACAATGCACATATCATTTTGACATATCATACAAAAGTTGCTTGCTACAAAAGCGCTTGATAGACAGCTGTAAAGAAGACGTCATAAAGTCAACGGAATTGCAACAACGGTACACTAGCAAATACATACAAATACAGAGAGCGACACACACACACATAGACACACGCAACAACTGTGACATTTAACGAGTTTCGTTGCGTCTTTTACGAGTCAATAAACGGAAATTGCCAACGAGCTAACCAAAAACACCGAAGAAGAAGAAGAAGCAGAAGCAGCAACATACAGTCAACAACCGGATGTCGCATGTGCCACAAGCCACAAAAGCCAAAATGGGCGAATGTCCAATGCCAAGTGCAGCAGCAGCAGCAGCGCAGCAACATCAGCTGATAAGCAACAAAAAGCCAAAAGCATATAAGTTTTTCATCAATTTTTATTGGCCAGCTTGGCAGTCAGATGCGTCACAGCCAACGCCTCTGCCTCTGCCTCTGCCATGAGGTTGACAAACTGCACGCAATGTGCGAGAAAAAATACTAAAAGGTACTTCAAATATTGAAAATACTATAAAAATAAATTAAGTACTAAAAATACTATTAAAATACTACAAAATACTTTTAAAATGCTAAAAATTCTTTAAAATACTAAAAATACTTTTTAAATACCATTAAAACAAACTAAAATTACCAATAAAAAGTACCAGTTCCTGCATAATTACAACAAAAGAGAAAAGTGTAAACAACAAACGAAAAATTGCATAAAAATAAAGCTAAAAATAATAGCCTTTTTTGGGAAAGCCGCTGCCGCATTGGGCCGGAAAATGAGCGCCTGTCAATTAAACATAAGTAAATTATACGTATATATATATATATATATATACTCTATGTGTATATCTATATCATGATTAGGGCGCAAAAGAACAATAAGATCTCAACTGTAGGCAATATGCAGATTATTGCCTTTGGCTTGTTTTTGACTTTCGGTCTGGGCGTCTCTGCATGCCTCTCGCTCGCACTTAGTGCAATGTGTGATTGTTTTTTGGTTTATTTTAAGTTTTTTCTTACTTATTTTTACAGAGTTGGGCGCGCTGTCACGTAACGAAAGGGAAACTCTGTCTGTGAATCTGTGGGAAGTCAGCGTCGTCGTCTTGCAACAATGACAAGGCGGCAAATGCAAAGGCAAAAGGCAAAAGGCAAAAACGCAGAGGCAGAGCCAAAAAGGCAACAATGGCTCTGCAGCCCAGCAGAATATCGCAGAGTAGAAGTTGTATTACCCGCCTCCTCTCTCTCTCGCCCTCTCACATGTTCCAACTGACTGCCTCTGCATTTTAAGACATTTTTCATTGCATAGGGTTGGCAGCATCGCTATCAAGAAGAGGAAGAAGAAGAAGAGCAGTCAAAGCAACAACAGCAACAGCAACACGCCCAGTTAACACCGTAAAAGCGTTGATTAATTAATTAATAAAAACTTAACTGTACATACATACATATACATATATGCACTTACAGTTAAAATAGGTGATGGGAAAGCAGCAGCTGGGAATAACTGCTGCTGCAAAAAAAAAAACTAATTGCATTAAGAGCTGTAAAAGCTTAGCACAGTCAAAACAAAAGCGCAAAATAAGACAAAAACAAAATCAGAGCAATTCCCACAGAATCTGCAAAAGTCACACAGACACACACGCATACATAGACAAAGCAACAACTGTTGTTGTTATTGCATTCAATCAATGTGCAACGGCATTTGGAGAGCATCGAGCAGCGAGCAGCGGTCAACAACACTTGCTGCTCGCGCGCGGAAGCAGCACAACAAAAGAGAGAGAAAATAGAGAGCGCTAGGCAGAGGCAGTGGCAGCGACAGCGGAAGCTCTTGTTGTTTTTGTACTGCAGGTGGCGTTTGGCAAACAATTGCAAGCGCTGCCGCTGCTTGGCACGCTTCTCTGCTGCTGCCTCTTTCTCTCTCTCTCTCTCTATCTCTCACACTCTAGCTGATTAACACTCCAAGCAGTTGGTGTCGCTGTTATGCTATTAACATGCTGTTAGCTTGATTGAAAATGTTTTATGGCGCTGCCCCTTTGTCGAACTGCGGGTTGTTATTATTATTGTTGTTATTGCTGTTGTTGTTTTTGTTGTTGTCAAGTGCACTAACAACAACAAACGTCAGTTGGCCGCTTTGAACTCGCACGAGTGAAAGTGAAAATTGCTAAATTATACAGAAATCAATGTTACAGCAGCAGCGGCAGCTAACGGAAAGGTGGACATTGTAAATGAACAGCAGGCGCGCTAGTTGATTAGCCAAACAGCAAACAGACAAACACACAAAGCAAACACAGCAAACAAGCAACACCCAAACAAACTGTTGCAAGTTCATGGAGCAACAACAGTTTGCCCACTGGCTTACCCTAACTGCACTTGACTTTGCTCTAACTCGCATTCCAATGCTCCGACCAGGTTCTACTTTCGCAACCCGTTTTCACTACAGCAGCTGCGGCATATATACATACATACATACATATAAATATATATATATTCAATTTGCAAACTCAACTCTAACGTTGTCCCAATTTTCGTGCCTGCCACATAATTGGGGACACCTGCATGTGCCAAATTCAAAAACTAGTTGCAACAGCCACAACAACAACAGCAACAACAATATGAGAACTGGCAAAGGAAGCGTTAGAAACTGGCCGAATGGGAATGGTAATGGAAAATGGGCATGCCAATAGAAATGGAACGCAATTTTCCAGTCACGCAATTAGAAGGTGCACATTTTTTTTCTAGCTCACTGTTATGGGTGCACAATGTTAAGGCACTTAACAGCGTTTTAGCATTTTAACTTTCAAATTGCTTTGGGCAATTCCGCATATGTTATGAGTGCCTTTTTATATGATTCTCATTAACTAACGTAAAAACAGATGCCTTTAAAATTTATTGATCATTTAAGTTTACATAGCTGCCAACAATCACTCTCATTGATCATTTAAATGTTACATAACAACTGTTAAGTTACATGCTTTAATTATCTATCGAAAGTTGGACTGTTTTAACTACTGTTTTGCACCACTTGAGCATTTCTTGCTCAAGCTGGAGTAGTCGCAACTTGACAACTGCTACCTGAACACCCACCAGCTGAGCTATTGCCATTGTCCAGCCTCAGGTTCAGCGGCAAAAGTCAACACAGCAATTTGCGCAATTGAACTCATCAATTGCAGCAATTAAATGTGCCGAAGGCAGAGAAGAGGGGAAAACAGAGAGACAGAGAGGCGGTAGGTACGCCTGTCTGCCCAGCTGGCTGTCTCGAGCTATGAATTAACCAACCAAACTCAAACAGAAAGCAGCTAGCTACACGGCAGGCACAAGATGAATGTGATATAACAGCAACACGACCAACTCAACGACAACAACAACAGCAACAACTGCAAGTTAATTAAATGATTTTCAATGTTACTTTCTTAAGTCCCCCCCTAACAATGGATGAAATGAAATCGATTGCATTGGAAATGCATTTCCGTTAAGAGGCGATCGCCAAATGTCGACTGGCAAATATATTTGCAGGATGCAGCTAGGCTTCAATCAGCTTACAAACTAGGTTTTTCCTTTTCATCTCTGTTAGAAAATTTCCCCCATCATTTGTTTGCTCAATTTAGCAAGAGCGGAAGACAGATTACAGGGTCGCAACAATAATATAAATAAATATATATAATATATACTAAATATATATATATATATTATATATATATTTAAGTATTTGCTCTCGCACACAAAGTAAAATTTAGTTACAAGTAATCTACAAGTTACAGCACATCAAGGCTGGCATGATTTTGTGACCTTTTAGGAATTTTTTTTCGCAGTCATGTCATACCCTGTAAAGATTATATAATGTACAGAAATTGACTTAAGTTTTCAATATTATAATCTTATCTGAGACAAGATTTCTTGCCAATTTTGTATTATTTCTTGTAATACTCCCTTAGACCTAGGGTATTTAAGACTCCTGCACTTCCTGCACCTACAGCTAAATTTCCACAATTTACATTTCTATTTTTTGCACAGCTCAAAAATTTCCATACACAAAACGTGATTATAATTGCAGTAGCAACGCTGTTTGGCTGTTTAGTTGCTGTGATACCTTATCAGAGACCAAAAACAAAAATATACAACAGACAGCGCAAAACAAACTAATAGATACAATTGAATTTGATTAAAAGCATCTCTCAAGTTATGCACGGAAATCAAGTGAAATTTAAGTAAAGTGGAAAAGGAAAACAAAAAAACAAAGATAGAGGGGAAAACTGCACAAAGAGAAGCCGCACTTTAATCAGTCTCCGGCAGCGAGATACACAGCTGCATCTGTTAGATAAACGAGCAACGGCAATCATGAGATACAGATACAGATACAGAGATACAAGTGCAAATGTAGCTCAGTGCGCAATTGCCAGGTAAAATTATCAAAAAGAAATTGCTGGAAAATGTTCAAAGAAAACCAAAAACTTTAATCTATTCAGAGCTAAATGCACATATAATTATAGATAAAAGCGTAATAGTTTGTATAATAATATCATTATATAATATATCGTGAAAATAATATAATATATAATCACATGCCATTAACAGTCAATAGTTGGGAAACTTAACATAACTTGATCAGCCTTACAGTATGCAATTTATGTTATTTTAAATTCAGTTATGTTAACTGCGCACTCGCTGTTAACTTGCTGGCTGCGTTAAGAGCAGACTTAACATAGTTGAGTGTGAGTTATTGCAACTCAATCATGTTAACTGCTCACTCACTCTTAACATGCTGTCATACTGCTGGGGTAAGAGAGCACTTAGCAGAATTTAGTCTATGTTATTGTTATTCAATTATGTTATGTCAGAACTGCTAACGTTTTGCTTATGCTTACAGCACTGTAAATTAACAGTAGCGCACAATATGTTTAACATTATTTAGTTATGTTAAACTGTTTAACAGAATTTTAACAGCCTACGTTCTCTTTGATAAGCATTTGTTAAATTTGAGTAAAGATTTTCAGCTACACTCAAACGAAACTTTAATTGATATACTTAAGCTCAAAACATAGAGCGCACGTTTGCTACTTGGCCAAGTGCTGTTGACCAGGCCAAAATCAGGCAGGCAATGGCAATGGCAACGGCAACAAGAACAACACATTAAGCCACTTGCTGAATGCATTCTTGACCAAATGCAAACAGCCAACTCAAAGTAGAAGTAGAAGTAGACATAGAAGTTGACTCTCTGACAGCCCTTGTGCCCTTTTTGTTTACACTGACGGCCTGTCAGTGGCCAAGACGTAGGCACACAGCCAGACAGACACACAGACAGACAGACAGACAGACAGATAGACAGAGACAGGGGGACAGTTGGGCAGACAGATAGACAGTTGGACACGGGCAATGGACAGCAGTAGGCAGGCAGGCAGCCAGGCAGGACACGCGACACTTGACGTGCGGTCATCTTTGTCTTTGTGTGTGTGGACAACATTTCCACTGCAATATGCGTTTAAGTGTTTGCTAAGGCATTTCCCATTTGCAAATTTGTTAAACAAATTAACATTGCCAAGCATTTACAAAGAAGCGAAGCCTCAACCAAGTTAGTAGCTGCAGCAAAGAAACGTCTGAATCTGAACCTGAGCCAAGGCCTTATTGCTGGGAAATGCAATTAAAACGTAATCAGGTTAAAATGTTAATAGCATTATGCGTAGAGTTAAAAAGGACGAGCTGTAATTAATGGTACAGCACAGTTAACAGAATTATGTTGAGCATTAAATAGGACGAGCTATAATTAAATATTCTAATTACAGGATGTTAACAGCATTATGTTGGGGAGGGTTCTAAATAAGTCATGTGCTGTTAAAGCTAGCAAATATAATATGATAGAAAATATTGTCAACAGAGCACTGTTACTTAAAAAACTGTCAAACTAATATAACATATTATGAATATATGAAAATAGAATTTACAGCAGCTACCTTCGATATCTTCTTCTACATTATGTCAACCAACTGTTAACACATAGTTAAACCCCTGTTAAGTAACTATAAAAAAGCAGCCATTACATTTCTTCTGCTATTATTAAGAACAAAAGCTGTGCCTAATTTTAGCTCTTCAAGTATTTATAGCTCCATTAACTGGGCTATTTTTAGACAGCACTTCAGACTACCTCTCTGCCGTATGCAGACGTATATATAGATGTCATGAAGTCCTTAAGGGTCTACTCGAGAAGTTATTAAACGCTCAGCAAAGGGTATAAAACTTGGCATTCGCTGTTAAGTAGCTGTGGCTGTAGCTGGCGAGCGCATTACGCTGCGAAATGGATATATATGCATCGGAATCCATCCATCCATCCATCCATTCAAACTGGCCTGACCCTGTTCTGGTGCACCACTAAAAAGAAAAAAGATGTAGCTGGAAACCGGTTCTTCGATCTACAGGCAGGCAGGCAGGCAAGCAGGCAGGCTAGCCCGCAGGCAGCATCCAACCGAGTGCATGCAACTTGCAGCATGCAACTTGCAACTTGCAGTTGTTGCTCGCTTTCAGGTGCAAGCGGGCTGGCCACCAGCACCAGCTACTGCAAATGACATTCGACTGCTGCATAATCTGGTTTTGTTTGATTTCAAAGGAAGCTTTCGATACCCTGTACTGGGTTTAACTAGGGTATAATGGGCTGTAGGGTGAGCTTGTATAACAGCAGAGGAAAGTATACGATCTATAACTAGATTGAATGACTATAAATAGAATATATTACTATTTGAATAGTCTCCCTTGTTGTACACTTGTTTAAACCTCTTTACAGGGTATCCCGTAAGCTTTAGCTCAGCACTTAACAGCTTTCTTTTAACAGCCTTCTTCTCACCAAACTACAGGGTATCTCTTGGTCTTTCACACCCAACTAAAGCACTCCTTTTGCTTGCAATTCTCGTTCAGTTCGTGATTTGCATTCCAAAAAACAAACTCACGAAAAAACACGATTTAAATTAAGGCCAATTGAATTTTTGGGTTGACTGATGATTTTCACCTTCGCAATTCACGGCCAATGACATAACCACGCCCACTTAACGCCCAACGCCCCACCTGTAATGGCTGCGCTGCTCCAATTCGTTTTGTTATTAGTTATGCGAATCGTTGCATTTAACAGCGTGAACGTGCTGTAAATCTGAATCCAGTTGCAGTTACTGTTAAATTGATAAGCGCATTTGCTGCGATAAGGCAGCTTCTCTAATTGCCATCAATCTAAATACACACACAGACAGAGAGAGGGATAGAGAGGGAGAGAGGGGGAGAGACTTACAGTGACTCGTAAATATTTGCTGCTATTAATAAACATGTTGTTTAATTTGTTGCTTTCATTTTAGTTGCATGTCGTTTGTTCAGTGGGCCACGCACTTAAACCAATTGACATTTTGTGCACACACACACGCATACACATACATCCACTCACACATACAGTATGTATGCACACGAGTAAAATGCCCAACAAATATGCCAAATGATGTCATTTGTACGCTGTTAACGCTTTGAATAACACAATGTTTTATTCTAATTTTGGACAAATTTAGAGGAAGAGTCAAAAAGTAAAATAAGAAAATAAAAGTAATTGCCTAATGTACGACATTCCTATATGTAGTATATATAGAACAAATATGGAAATACTCTACATATGAGTTAAGGCTAAATGTTTTTTCTTAAAGAAATTGCGACAGTTATTAATTATGCAAGGCTTGCTTGGAAAATAGTCAAAAATATCATAATAAAACTAAAATATAATCATAATATGATTTAGTATATTAATTTCATACTTCCACTTCCAACAAATAACAAATAACAGCCGTTATCTTAACAAAATGTAATATTGATTAATAACATAATCAATGTTAAGTTCCTCATAATCTGTTTACTGAGAACTATCTCTGTAAGCATACACATATATAGCGCGAATTCCCTTGTAATAACTAACATATTTACTCAGTTAGTGAGCAATGCTAAAACATATTAGTCGCAGCTTAATTAGATTACGAGAATTTCATTGTGAATAACATGTTTACGCAGTTACACAGCAATGCAGAGAGACTAACATATGCCACTCATGTTAACTAGAGCACTTTAAATACCTAACATACACATAACATTCAAACAAAGGGTGTCTCGTCATCAATGCTGTTAGTCATGTCAGAAATTTTATGAAATGTTTTTTTTTTTTTTATATTTGTACAGCTATTCAGCAAGTCAGGAAACATCCGGGGGAAATGTTAAATGAAATGGCACATTAAGGATATGCCACAAGCAGCCAGCGTCAGCTGAGCCGGAAACGCCGGGCTGCCGTGTGCGTCGGTATGTGTGTACCTGGCAACAGGTGTGCGTGTGGGACTAAATGTAGGCTGATAAAAAAAAAAGAAACTAAAACTAACAAAAAAAGAGCCAGCAACTGGCCATGTAATACGCTATCAGCGGCGCCGACTCACCTGATAATACGAATCCGACATGTTTTTGTGTTGTTGTTGTTGCTGCTACTGTTGATGTTGTTGCTGTTGTTGAATCACTCTTTAAGCGCTCTTGTTTGCTGAATTTAGTATATCAGTTTTGTTGTTGCCCGTCAGACTTGAGAGACACACTAACACAGACACACACACACATATATGTAAATATTAATACGCATATGCACGCACACATACACACACCAACGCACGTCGCGTTTGTTTCTCGTTCTTTTTCGTTTCGTTTGGTTTTTGTTTACTTTTGCTCCCAAAAAAACTGTTGTCTATGTATGTAATATATATATTTGCCTGTTCACACTTCCAACTGTGCTTTTATAGCGAGCGAGCGCGCGCTCTCTCTCTATCTCACTGGTATTTGCTATCGATATTAAATAGAACTTTCGTTGAGTTGTCGTTGTTTTTGTTGTTGTTGTTGTTGTTATGGTAACAGTGGAAATTTGACGACAAAGCAAGCATGCAAACAGGTGGCACCAACTAGCAAGAGCGAGATAGCAAGTTAGCCTGACAATTGTTGCTCTATTGCAAATATTATTATGGGAAAGTATTTTACACACCAAATAACAATGATCAAACACAAAGCACTCAGAGTGGGCTAGATGCACTTCCATAGAAATTAGAGTCAATTGAGCATTTTGTAGATTTAATTGGAAATTGTGTGTGTGTGAATGTATGAGTGTGTGTTGGACCATTGCTTTTGATTGAAGTGACTGCCGGTGCTTTACCCTCTCCCTTTCCCTCTTTTAGTGCATGCTATAAATAAGTAACAGTTGATGGGCAAGAGGGACGCGGCGCTGCAGCGCTATAATCAGCAAGCAGCAGGAACAAGCGCAAAAAATAAGCTGCTCGCGCAGCTAAATGGAAATTTGCTGCTGCTGCGCTGCTCGCTCCCTCTCGCTTACACACACACAACCATAGAGTCATGCTGGAAGACAAGACAGATGGGCAGAGTACCGGTTGCATTATAATGGCGTCTAAATAATGAGGCACCTTGAAATGAAAACACGGCCAAGATTGTTTAAACAATAATCGCAACGCACAAAACAGCTTTGCACACACTCAACCACACTTACTCATACACACACTCACACACGCTGCTTGGTATCTTTCGCATCTTCTTTATCTTTCACTCGCATTTGTACATTTTTTTTTATAATTGTAATCTGGCTCTCGCTCTCGCTCACTCACTCACTCACTCGCACACGCACGCACGCACACATGCATACAAATTGCGCTGCTCAGATCAAATTCTTTGCCGTCTGCGCTTGTTGCTGCTGCTGCGTTGTCGACATTTCGCTTCGTTTTCTTTGCTTGTTTTGTATGTTGAATGCAAAAAAAAAAAAACATTTTAAAACAAAATAACAAAACTAATATTTAACCACGTACACTTTGTATTCAAATCATAACGCTTATTTAGTGTTGTACTTGTAATTGTTGCATGCAATAAAATAGACACTTTGTTGGTTTTTTTTTTTTTTGAAACGAAAAAATGTGAAATGGTTAAAAACAGAAAACGGCGACGACACGACGTTCGAGCATATAACCAGTGTGACCGCCAGCACAAAATGTACAAATTACCAGCGTTGGTTTGTGCAAGAAATGGCCAAAGAAAAATACCAAAAAGCAAATGAAAAATAGTTACGCGGGTTTTATATGGCTTTAAATGAATTTTAAAATGATATATTATTTTTAAAAATATTTGATTAAACTTATTTTTACTGATAAATTTGTAACTAATTTTATATTAGTAAGCGGCAATTTATTGTTTTGCGGCTTGCCGATAAACAGGGCTGTGTTTTTTAATATACTGCAGCCGCTAGAGATGGTAGTTCTGTAGCGATCGGCACGAAACACGAAATGGTTATAAAATTGACTACAAATTTGAAATATTATATAAATATATCAAATAAAAGAATATTTTAAATAAGTAGGTATTTATTTTATGATTTCTTTTCTAATCTAAACTGCTGGTTTCTTGGGCAACGAGCCGAATGCTGATATAACGGTGCCCTTCGTGCCAGTCACGGTCGTGGTCAAGGCAGGTAACGTTGCCTTTGCCGCCGGCTGGTCCCACTTCGATTTGCTGCAGTAGAAAAAGGCAACAATTAGATATTATTTGCATTGCATGATCAAGGCCACACTTACCGCTTCTTTGCCTCTTCTTCAACTTTCCGAGCTAACGCCGTCGCCTGCTCCACCTTGTCCATATCCTTCCGATCCTTTTGCCGCTTGAGCATCTCCGTCTTCTGCACCGCCGATAACGCCTCATAGTAGCTCTCCTCGCCCCACTGCAGCGGATCGTAGATCTCGGGCGGATAATTAGTCCCAAACTCATTGATATCGCAAAAACTGATCAATTTCTCATAAATGCTCGGATTACGGAACTCCTTGCGATCCTGAATGACACGATTCATGTCCATATTCGTTTGCCGCATTTTCGTATACATTTTCGTGATCTTAGCCACCAACTCGGCGGGCGGCTGGCCCTTCGGCTCTGGCGGCAACTGAAATTTATATTTAGCATATTTCGGATCCTTCTCGTAGCTCTCCGCCGTGCGATCCTCGGCGTTGTACGTGTTGGAATCATCATCGTCGTCGCCCAGCTGCATGGGCGTTTCAGTGGCGCCTTCTGCCTTGGCGTTGCTTTTATCCTTGCCATTTTCATGCTGTTCTCCAGTCTCCGGCTGCGAGTTGGCGCTGTCGCTGGAGCTGTCCTCTTCGCTGGAGGACTCCTGCGCGCGATCCTCCTCCTCGTCGGAGATCAAAGTGTCGTCCTGGTAGCTGACCAAACGACGCAATTTCTTTGCGCGTTTCTTTTTCTTGTGTTTCTTCGCTGGCTCCGGCTCTTGCTTAACTGGCGTTGCGGGCGTTGGTGTCGCCTGCTTGGGTATTATTACCTAGCAATAATAATTTATTATAATTTTGACTAAATTTTTGTTGCTTGAATTTTTTCACCTGCGAAGCTGTGGAATTTTCCGAGTCTGGACTGGCATCGCCTTCGTTTTCCGAGTCCGTGTACTGTGCTGTCAAACTGGCCAATGCGGAATGGCTCATTGTTGTTTATTTTGTTTTATTATAGGTTATATATTTAGTTTAATTTAATTTATATTTTGCAACTTGTTTTTTTTTTTTTGCAATTTTCTCTACTTCATTTTAATTTGCCATTCACAGCGTTGCGTTGACATTCAAGTAGTCTTTTATTGTATTTATGTTAAGTTGGCAGCACTTATTTGAACAGCTGTTAAGTAAGTGTATACGCGGTATTGTGAACTTATCATGCTTTAAGTTATTCAACTACTTGCAATTAAAATTGAATATTAATAGCAAAACATGGCTATTCTGGCTGGGTAGTAATTTTAAGCATGTAAATATGCAATAAAAGTGTATAAAAATTAAAGTTAATACTAATATAACGATTATTAAACTTTTAAAGAGCATACAACTTTCGTGTTAAGTAGTTAACATAACTTACCTCGTATAAACGATATTCTCTTATTGTTGACGTTGCCGAATAGCAAAAGAAAAGATGAGCGCAGCAACTGAGGAGCAGGATCGCATACAAAAGCGTGTAAATAAGATACTGGAAACGCGCCTGGAAACGGATAAGGATACCTTGGATGCTCTAAATGGCTTATCCAGCTTTTTCACCGAAAATACCTTGCAAAATCGCCGCAATTTGCGCAGCCAAATCGAACATCGTTCGGTCGGCATCAATCAGAATTTCCTAAAAGCCTTTCGTGAGGTGAAACATACGCTCGATGCTGTCTGCACGGATCTGGACACTATGGCAGGATCGGTGCAGACCATGAAAACAGATTTGGAGACATCCAAGGCGCTGACCAAAGACCTCATCGAGCAGACCAATAAAATGCAAGAGGAACGCGAACGCCTCGAGGTGCATCAACAGATCGCGCAGGCTTTCCTGGCACGCTTTCAGCTGAGCGTGCCGGAGCATCAACTACTCTACGGCACGGCCAAGGATGCGCCCATTGTGCCTGACTTCTTCAAGGTGCTGGATCGTGTCCAATCCATCCATTCCGACTGCCGGCTGCTGATGCAGTGTGGCTATCAGACGGCGGCGCTGGACATCATGGAGGAGATGACACTGCATCAGGAGGGCGCACTGGAGCGTCTCTATCGTTGGACCCAGAATCATTGCAGGAATTTGGAGAACAATGAGATCGGTCCGCTGATTGTGGAGGCCATGAGCCGGCTGCAGGATCGGCCCGTGCTCTTTAAATACGTCATCGATGAGTATGCAATTGCACGACGCGCTGTGCTCGTCCGGCAGTTCATTGAGGCGCTCACCGAGGGCGGCCACGGTGGCAATCCGAAGCCCATCGAGCTGCATGCCCACGACCCGAAGCGCTACATCGGCGACATGTTCGCCTGGCTGCATCAGAGCATACCCAACGAGAAGGAGAACCTGATGCTGCTCTTCAAGAAGTGCGACAAGCATGGCAAGATATCAATTGATTCTCACATAAACCAGGATAACTTATGTTAATGTTTCCTCCTTTGCCTTGCAGACATCTCGGAGCAAATGCAGAAGGCTTTGAGCTACATCGCCGATGGCGTCTGTCATCCGCTCAAGGTGCGCGTGGACACCATTTTGAGCTCGGAACAGGATACCATCATACTCTTTACCATCTCCAATCTCTTGCGCTTCTATCAGCAAATCATGAAGCAGGTGGTGCAAGGCGGCAGCCTGGAGCAGTGCCTCATCGACCTGCAGCAGAGCAGCGAACAGATCTATTTGAATGCTTTGGCTGCTCAGGTGCGCAGCGTGCTGCAGCGGCCAGCAGGCACGAGTTTGGCGCTGGAGCCGCCACAGCGTGATCTGGTGCCGCCGGCAAGCGTTGCGCGGCTGCTCAACATACTGAAGGAGATTCTCTCGGTGGCCACCATGGTGGATGGCCGTCAGGCGGACATCACCAAGATTGTCACCTGTGTCATTGATCCGCTGCTGCAGTCCGTGCAGGAGAGCGCCGCCCACCTGCCCACCGTGGACATGGCCGTCTATCTGCTCAACTGCCTGTATCACATGCAGAGCACCCTGGCCGTCTTTGAGTACATGGATGAGCGCGTGGAGCGCCTGCAGGCCCAGTCGGATGCCCAGTTGGACACACTGACCTCCGAGCAGGCCTCATCGCTGGTGGCCAATCTCAATCTGGGTCCCATCTATACCATACTCCAAAGCAATCAGACGAAAATCGAGACGAATCTGCTAAAGATTTTCATGTCCAAAATGGATGCATTCCTGGAGCTGCCCGATGTGCTGCTGCTGCCGCAGGTGCAGCTAATCATGTCCAGCGCCCATCGCAGCACCGTCCAGCGACGCGCCTTCAATGTCATTGTGGCCATCTATAAGCAGATCTATGAGCGTGTCCATGATCCGGCAAATGGCTTCGAGCAGCCGGAGGCGCTGCTGCACAAGACACCCGATCAAGTGGCGCGTCTATTGGCCAACTGATGAATGGCAATTGGCTGGCTGGATGGCTTCGGCCTCTTATTATATGTATTTACGCGTGTATTCTAATATATTGTATGATTACTGTAGTCCATTGTAGTTCACTGTGCCCATTGTATTCACACTTTGTGGCTTCCCTTTGTTGTATGCCCTCACTGTGGATGATTTTGATACGGAATTTGTGAGTTTTTGCTGCTAGTACAGTCTGTATTCGTATTGTGTGACAGTAAGAGACGGATTTGGAGTCTATACAGCGAAGTCTAGTTGATGCTAAAGAGTAAGAGTTCTTATACTCAAGCTAAATCAATGCTATATATCACATATTATAATCTTGCTTGTTCGTCTTAGTGAGGTTTTACTGTACTTCTCTAGGAAATTAGGTATTAAATGGCATTTTAACTATATAAACAAACTTTATATGTGACATATATCGCTTATTGACCTTAACTGGTTCTTCTTAGCGAGGTTCCACTGTATCTTCAATTATAATTGTCAGCAAAGCAAGTGCCAAGAGCGTATTTAAGCTTCGTTGTGCCTTTTCTCTGCTTTGCTTTTCCATTTGTTGTGATTCTAAATGCACAATAGGCTCTAGCTGATATATATATATATATAGTATACATATATATAGGGTATATATATATATATTATAATCGCCTGCTCTCCATCTTCTGTCAATTGTGCAAAACGCGCGCTTATCACAGCCGCGAGCCGCGAGAGCCCTAGGCGCAAGAAGCAAAGCAAAATAATTCACAAAAAGCTTTTGCTTAAAATTTTAGTTAAAAATAAATAAATAAATAAATTTGTTGGGAATATTAAACGATTTGTTGTTGTTCATGTTTATCGCGAGGCGAAATCTCTTGAGCGCGTCATTAGTTATAAAATATTTGTGACATCGTTTATCGCGTTTAACAATTAAACGTGGTCAAAAGCCTGCGCAGTGCCGCTCCAACTGGCCAAGAACTGACAAGTTTTTATCTATGCACAAAAGAATTCTTATATCTACAGTGGCAACTGCTTATCGCGACGGCCGGAAGAAGCTGTGAGTGCTCAAATTAAACATATGATAGATCTTTGTGTACATTTTCTATATTGCTAAACTAATTATATATATATATAGAATTATAATTAAGTATACGACGGTATGTGCGTGCGGGAGTTCTCCTTAGTTAATTGTGACTGTGGCACGCTGGAAGAGCTCCAAGGTGAGCGCCGCAAAGAAAGCGGGAAATGAATTATTTGCCGCCAGTTGCTGATCGATGGCCGGTTTCAGTGTCTGCGAGTAGGGCGACTCCAGCAGCGCCAAGCAATTCGATTCGTTTAGGCTAATGGATAAATAATCATCCGGACTCTCCGCATACATGCTCGAAATGCTAAAGATATAGACAAAGATATACAGATTAGTTTGTGTTTATATATAGTTTATATATCTAACCACCCACCGATAGTGACTATTGGCGCCCACGCGATCGATTCTATAACCCAGCAGCATATAGCAAACATCGCGAAACTCTTTGCTGGCCGCCTTGAAGCACTCCTTCATCTTCTTCATTTTGCCATTGGCCGAGTCGAGTTCGGCGCGCAGCTGATTGAACTCCTTGAAGTTCAGGGTCATGCCGCCGCCTGCATTGCTGCTGCTGCTGCAGGTCTCATTGAAGCGCGCCTGTGTCTGCTCCTGATCCTCCTCCAGCTTCTTGTTGCGACGCTTCAGGCGCTCAATCTGCAAGGAAAAAGATTTGACTGTAAGTTGGAGCTGGCTTTGATTGGACTCCCACTTACCTCCGCCTGCAGCTTCTCGACCACATTCCTGGTCGCCTCGTAGGCCTGCGCGGCGGGATTCTCGGTGAGATGCAGCACCTTGTAGTTGCCCATATTGAAGTCGCCGCGCAGACAACGATGCTCCATCTCCAGCTCCAGCTCGTCCTTGCGACGTCGCAGACGCTCATTCTCCATGCGCAACGTGTCCAGCTCTCGCTTCACTCCATCGTAGCCGCTCTCACTGATCGGTGGATCATTCAACGATTCTTGCTGACGCATCGATTGCATTTCACGCTCCAGTGTTGAGCACATCTCCTTGTACCCGGTCAAAGTGCGCTCCAGCACCTCGACGCGATAGCGCACCTGCATATCGTTGGTCATGTCAGCAGTGCTCGCATTCGTCACATTGAGATCTTTGTCGAAATTCTCCAGCAGCTGCTTGTAGAAATCGCGCTCTTTGCACACAATCAACAGCTTGCGCTGCAGCCGCTCACGGAAGTTCTTGTGGCGTTTGAGTACGACGTTCATCTCATCGATGTTCTTCAGGTAGACGGCGCATTGCTGCTCCAGCTCACGCACCGATGTCTGCAGCTGCTTGGCGTCGAGCGCGGCGCTGCCCTTCTCGGCCATGCGCACGACCTCATCCTGCAGCAGCTGTTCGATGCGTGTGCGCAAAGCCATGGGACTAACCAGTGTATTGGCTAGGCAATGATCTTGGGCGATCTTCACCCACTCCTTCAACTCCTGCTCCACATGGGCGAGCTTCACCTGCAGTGCCGCTGCTTCGGCACGTGCACCCTCCTCCCGATCAAGACGTGTCTTGTAATCATGCACCTGCTCCTCCAGCAACAATTTGTCGCCAATCAGGGAATTCAGTTGCTTGTTGTGCGCACGCAGGCGCTCTAGTTCAGTTTGCAGCTCCGGCACGCTGAGCAGGCGGGCCTGCGATGTCTTGGTCACCTCCTTCCAATCGGCATACGATTGTATTTCATATTCCAGCTCCTTGATGCGAGCATTTGCTGTAGCCAAATTCTGTTGCTGCATTTCGAAGTTCAGGCTAAGCTGCTCGTAGTTGGCGGCAGTTTCCTTATATTCATCGTGGCGCTCTCTAATGCACTCCAGCTCCTCTTGGGTCACCCGCAGCTCCAGCTCCGCACGCTCGCACATCCGTTTGTATTCACTCAGCTCATTGTTGATGCAGTGCTGCACCTCGCGCGCGTCCTCCTCCAGCTGAGCCTTTTCCTGCTCCACACGGCTCAGCGCCGTCTCGTATTTGAGCTTCTGTTGGGCCAGCTCGGCGATGACACGATTGGCGTCCTGGCGTGCGTTGTGCTCTCTCTTCCGTATCACTTGCAGCTGTTTCTCTTGCTCGATGAGCTTGCCGCTCGTATAGTCGCATTGCTCCTTGAGTGCGGCGGCCTTGCTCTCGGCCAGCGCTAGCTCGCCACGATGCTCCTTCGCCTGCTGGCTAAGTTGATCCTGCAGTTGAGCCACTATGGCCTTCGTCTCGATGAGCTCCGCGCGCAATTTGCGCGTCTGCCAAGGACCCACGGGATCCGTGAAGGAATTGTTTAGCGATGTATTGCTGGCATTCAAGCTGGCTGTGCTATTATCCAGACTATCGATGCGGCGTTTCTTTGGCACTGAAAATATCGTGTAAAGTTTTATTTAATTTTTTTTTTTATTTAGTTTTTTACCATATTTTCTTACCTGTCACCGAGTCTTCGGTGAACGACATAGAGAGCCGGTCGAAGCTGAGCTTCTTGGGCGCCGAGTGTGTAATGCTATCGTTGAAGCGTGCCATTATATTGTCCAAGCTACTTCGTATTTCTTCCATCTTTATACTATTTATTTTCTTATTATCAAATTATTTTCAAGTTTGGCGTTTGTGTAAAAAAATATGTTGCTAAAATGACAACTGTTTGTGGCGGCAGGCAGATATGTATTCGATATATCTAACAGTGCTGCCAACCCCGTTTTGGTGTAGGCAAATGCTGCATAGTGCAACAAGTTGGCAGCACCAGCAACAGCAATTGGCGCTAAATTTAAAAAACAATTATGCTTGACTTTCTCAATTTTGATGTATTATTTAGGTTTCGTGTGAACAGCCATTATGCGCAATTGCATCATTAGTTTTATGTAAATCGCAACATTTCAATCATTTTAAATAAGCTAGCACAAAAATAAAGTGATAAAATTTGATTTATTTGAGTTGAGCTCTCAGCGTGTGTGTGTGACTGAGGCAGCATATGAGTGTGCGTATGCCTCTGTTAGCCCATGAAAAATGAGCGCATTAAATTTTATGATATTGTTTGGGCCTGTCATCAACTTTGCTCCAAAGCACACACACACACTCAACTCACCCGCCCTTACACACACACACACACACATTGAGCTCTCCCTCTCTCTTTCTCTCAAACACACACACGGACGACAAACAAGTGCCAAAGTTCAAAGTCAAACAATAACACTTTCCATAAACAAAAAAACCCAGCACTCACACACACACACATACATACATATTCATATGCATGCACAAGTAACTGTATGCGTGCTCTGCTCATATGAATTTGCTCAAATTTCTTGCTTTTACAGTTACCTGCGCTCATGCTGACTAAAAAAACTTTCCATATTGAAAGTCGCCCAAAGCGAAAGAGAAGAAACAAAAACAACGAAATTGACCTGTGCCAAGCGCAGCGCGAGCTGTCGCCAGAGCAGCACACAAAGGAGGGGCGAGCGAGCATTGAATAACGGTTCGCTGTCTGCGTTTTGTTCGAGCACTTTAGTGCGCAGTTTATGTATGCGTGCGTGTGTGTGTGTTTGTGTGTGGTGCGTGGGCTTAACTTTTTGCCCGTTGAGCACTTTATCAAAGCTTAGCACCTGACAATTTGCCATGAAACATGCGGCCATTTCTTTATTTCGCTCTCTTAACATACGCACAAGAAATCAACACGCTTTTGCATGCGTGTGTGTGTGTTAGTATGAAAGAGTATGTAATGAAAAGTATCAAGTACTTTTGCTTTTGTTCTTTGCGTGCGGCTTTGTCGTCGTCGATGTTGCTGTTGTTGATGCTGCTGCTCGTTCTCTTTGTGGCGTACTTCAATGTCACCGCTGCAGCTTAGCGGACAAGTCCTTTTACCTTTTAATTAAATTAAAGCCGATTAGCTGTCACTCGCCCCGTGGCTAACTTGTGTATCCTTAACGGGGCTCAAGTGCGTTTTATGCTGCCGTTGGCATTTTATGTTTTAGATGTTTTTCATCAGCTGCGCTCCAATTTGCCAACTACTTAACATATTTTATTGCTTTGTTAATGTGCAAAGAGCTGTCGCCCTCCTGCTCTCTCTCTCTCACTGACTGCCGCTTAAAATCCATGAAATGTTAGTTTTAAGCTGTGCTTAACAGGCCAACTGTTGCTATGTTAATTTGCAGCGAGCGCACAAAGCACCCGTTGCTATGAAGGTTTAGAAATACTGAGGGAGTTTAACAGTGGCTTGCTATGCTAATTTGCAGTGCTGCCAACACTTCAGGGCTTCGACAAGGCAGTTCAAGACAAAATAGCTAAACATAAATTGAAAACTTCAGAGAATTTAAGAGAATTTTGTTATTTAGAAAACATGCAATGTTGACATTTTTTCAGAGCATTGCAAAAAAAAAGCCATTCAATTATTCAATATAGCTATAATTTCCGTCAGCCACTATATCAATATAATAGCTAAAATAGCCAAATTGCCAACACTGCTAATTTGCTCTAATTACACTGTTAGCTATGCATTTCTTCTCAATATGTGCTTTTGCTATGTTACTTTAAAGAGTTAAAGAGCGCACAGCTGCTGTTGCTATGTTAATTTGCTCTAATTGCACTGTTAGCTATGCAATGCATTTCTGTATAATCTTTGCTTCTGCTATGTTAATTTGCTTAAAGTTAAAGAGTTAAAGAGCGCACAGCTGCTGTTGCTATGTTAATTTGCTCTAATTGCACTGTTGCCGCTGCATAAGCTATACTTAGTCTTGCGTGAGAAGAGCGCAAAGCAGCGCTTGTAATATTAAATTGTACTAATTGATTTATAATCTTTGCAATTAATTTCTGCATAATTTTAAAAGTGAATTAACAGAAAATGTTTACTTTAATTATTAATTTTTATTATTTGAGCAGCATTTTTAAGCTTTACATTCAGTTTGAACAATTTATTTATGTTCACACCTTTTTATTATTTTTCCCGTTTATTTGCATTTTCCAGCTGCAGGATTTTCCGTATAAATGGCACTTATTAACGCCACATTGCTTTACACGCACACACTCTCTCTCTCCCTCACACGCACAGCAACATGCAACAGGCAGAACTTGTTTTTTTTTCAGGGGGGGGGGGGGGGGGGGGGCGATTTGTTGTTCGTATTTGCAAAGCGTCGCGACGCTTCCTAGAATTTCCGCTGACTCACAATCGCCGTTGGCCACAAAAATCTGAATAAATTTCCAGCGTGACACAGTGAAACGCAACTCCAACTGGATGGAATTTTCATGAGGCACGCCAAAGTCCTGCTGCCACTAAAAGACCTTCAGAGCTGTCTGTCCGACATTCATTCCGCAGTTGCAGTCCGGTCTAGTCGCAAGCCCAAAGGGTAAGTCTATTTGCGCTTAGTTTGTGTTTGGCATTCTGATCCATGGTGAGAGCAGCCGTCACCATATGATTGATAACGGTGCTTATGCAGCTGCTGAAGAGCCAGTGAAAGAGATAGTGGAACAGTTGAACAGTTAGCTTAAATCTGCTCGATTTAAAGTGCACACACACACATACACACACACACACACACTTACACACCCACACACATGCACACGCGAGCTAGCATTTCAAATGCACCTGTTAACCGTTTGGAAAATTTATGACTTCCTAGTCACAGCACTTGGACCGAAGCCCCACACACAAACACACGCGCGCTCGCGTTTCACCTCTCTTTGCATCTCTCCCTTTCTCCCTCTCTCTCTATCACTATGCATTGCACATTTCCTGTGCTTGCCTAGTTGCCATTGTCTGCCAGTCTGCACTTTGCTATTGTTTTTGCTTAACGGTGAATAACGATAAACGACGCACACAGACACATGCAAAAGAGGAAGAGCCGTTTAGATGCTCACGTTCGCCCACTTCCACGAAGTGTTAAGCTGCCAAGTGCAAGGACATGCACATGCTTGCAAGCAAGTGCCTTGGTGTTCGTGTGTGTATGATTGTGTGTGTGTGAGCAATAAATAAAATCAACAATGGCTAATTGCAAGCACAGCCTTTTATATAAACAAGCCCACAAACACATGAGGGCCAAGAGACACACGTGAATAAAATGCATTATGCAAGTTTCAAAGCGCCTATTAAACGACCATTTAACTTGACTAGCAAATGCCCTGTAAACAAGTCTGTTAGGCAATCCAAAATTATTTAATTTCAAATTTTATTATTAAACCAATTTCCTAACTGTTTTAAATTTTTATGCTCAAGACAAAACAATGACTGTTTAATATGTTCAACAACATTTATATTCATTTGACAATCTATATACCCCTTCAATATAACTCAATTGCGTGGCATTCTAAAAAAAACCCCGGCTGTGGCTTTCACTTTCATACTAGCAGCGGCTGAGACTGCTGCTTAGCTAAGAGTGTGGTGAGTTTGAGAGAGAGAGCGAGCGCGAGGGCGCTCTCAGCACACACACACTCAAGGCAAGTTAACACATAGCCGGCCCCGGCAGCAGCAGCAGCTGCTGTATAAAATACAATGCATGCCAACAGGCGCGCAAAACGTACGAAATTCACCAGCTTAAGAGAGCGTTTAGCATTTTTATCGATATATCGTTTAAGTTGGTGCTTCCTTTGGCGCTCTTTTGCTGTATAGATTAAATAGTAAATGTATATAAAAAACTTTAGTAATTTGAATTAAAAAAGTTGCTGTTATGTTAATTGAGAGATATATAATGCATTTACTATTTAAATATATATAAAACTGGGGCAATTTTATAATTATTCTCAAATTATTGCTGACGCCTTTTGAACACAAAAGTCTATCGTTTGGCTTGTTTGCCGTCGGCTTGTGTTTATCGATGTGCGGATTTACTATGCTGCTGTGCGCGCTCTTCCATGAATTTGTAATTGAAATGGCCGCGTCGCGACGAAGTGCTTGCAGTGCGTAGGCGGTTGTCGTAGACTGACGTCGTGGCCATAGCACGTGCTACGAGTGCGGTGCGTGCAACGGTGCCACCACCACCAACACCAATACCATAACAACAGAGGCAGCAGCAGCAGTAGTAACAACAACAGCAACAGCAACAACATCAGTAACAGCAACAACAACAGTAACAGCACAGGCAAACGACCACAGCAGCAGCAGCAGCTGAAGCTAGAGCTGACTGAAGCTGTAGCTGAAACCTGAGGCCGCAGCAACAACAAAAACAACAAAGTGTAAAGCAAAGCAAAATCACAAATAACGGCACTTAAATAGCAAGCGCATAGCGAATTATGAACAAAAGTAACGGCTCAAAGTTGACTTTGCATTTGTAAAATAAAATCGAGGTGAAACAAAAAATTAAAAACATTTCTAAAAATAAAATTAAAGTGAAGTAAAACTAAAAAACAAAAACAATAACAAAAACAGATGTGACTAAAAATTAGTAAAATGTTTGAGTGTGTGACAATAAATTAGATTTAAGTAAACAATTTGCACCTTGTTATTTGCACCTGTCAAAGACTAAGCCAATCTACGCTGACAATAAGCAACAGCAGAAATTTAAGTTAATTATATTTATTGGTATTAAAAAAAATAAATTTAAAAAAAATATATATATATATATATACATATATATAGACAATTTTAAATAAATCGAATCAAATTGAAGGTGTCGAAAAGAAGCAAAACGTAAATGCCATTTACGCAAATAATACTAAACAAAGAATAAAGCATAACACAAAAGAAGAGGCAGAAGAAGTAAAATAAGAAGAAGGAGAAGGCAGGCCAGCAGGCAGCAGCCGAAGCCCACAAAGCGCAAACAGGATACTTAAAATATCAAGGCAAATACATACAAAAAACCACACACACACTTACAAAGCCTCGCACTCACACTGCATGTGTATGTGTGTGTGTCTGCGGCTCGACAACTAAAAATATATTGTGCGCTTCATATTTTTGGATTCGACTTCAGTTGTTGCCCCTTTGCGACGTTGTTGCTGGGTCGCTGCTTCTTGGATTTTGTAAGCAAGGCACGAAATAAATATATATAACAACATCTACAACAACAACAACAACAACTAAGGTGTTTTTGGCCCGTGGCGCGACAGGCATAAAGCAAACAGCAACAGACTTTCCCTGTGTTAGATGCCAAATGCTTCAGCTGAACAGAGATTGATGCTGCCAGTCAACGCACAAGCAACAACAACAATAACAACAACAAGAACAGCATACGACAACCGCCGTGCTGCTTACAAACAGCAATTGAGATATGTAAGTAAGAAGGAAAAATAAAAAAAAATATAATTTATATATATAAGACAAGTAAAAAAGCATGTGTGAAGTTAACACGAAATAAATTTACCATAGCATACTTTTTGGGGCTGAAGTAAAAATTGAATAAAGGGCATAAAGTGGAAAGAAATGAGCCTATGTTATCCGACTGTTAACTAAGTTGATTAACTGTTAAGGGCATGTTAAGCACATGTTATCTTCATTTAAAATTGACATAGCATACTTCTTGGGGCTGCTAGAAATTTGAATATAATATATACATATGTTATGTAAGTTTTACAAACGATTTATGTTTTACAGATGACACTTAACTAAGTTGATTAACTGTTTAAGGCATGTTAAGCACATGTTATCAATACAATGAAACAGGAGCAATGCTCAGATTTGTGTTAAAAAGAAACATAAATGTTAGATAGATTTTATATATGTTAACTAACTGTTAAGTACAAATTGAGTGAAAAATGAAAGCTTAGGCAAATATATAGCGATTATGTGCTATAGACTACATATTAAGCATGCTAATTTGACGAGGAACGAAGTGGAATGAAACCCGAATCATAGAAACAAATTGATTAAGTACTTCATTATAGTAAAACATGTCTACTCGCTATACATAGCAAAGCATTTGATAAATTCCAATGCCAGTCAGGCAAATTTTGATATACTGGAATGCAGTGGCATGAAACATGGGGCATACGTCAAGTATATGTAAAAAAGGGCAGTGAGAAATCAAATTCGCTTCAAGCGTCAAAGCTTTATGCATATTTTTACAGCATTTAAGTGTGAAATGATGTGTTGGCGCATTATTTGACTTAGGCAAGGAAAAAATGTTAAGCTCACTCAACACAAACACACGCACAATAAAACACGCACACATACATATATAGAGAGATAGGGCCAGCGTAAGGCAACACAGAGAATCTGTAAACCCTGACGGAGTTGAAGTGGCAAACAAACAGGGCAGAAACACACAGACACTGAGACAGAGAGCAAAATGCGAAATACAAATATAAATACACAGATACACACAGCACACACACACACATACACACACATACACACACACTTACTAGCTGTACGTGTGACTTACAAGAAAAAACACTTATACGCCACGTTGAACGTGAAACGGTCGCAAGTTTTATCAACTTGTGCTGGCTGCTCGGACGCCGCAAACTCAATTTGGCATTTAGGCTGACTGGCAGGCAAAGGCACAACAAATACACACACAAATGTACACACAAACACACACACACATACACAGCTATATAATGTATCCAAGACGAAAATCGATTGTGTGATGCTGTAGCAAAAACAAAATAACTTCCATAAAGGCCTGACTGCCAGCCTGGCTGCCTGCCTGCCTGCCTGTGTCCTCATCAAATTGGCCAACAGCAAACGTATTTTGTAAGCCGATTTCTGCATTTTCCGTTTACTGATTTTTTGTTGCTGTTCTTTGGGTCTACACGAACCTTATCACTGCGCTGCATGCATTTTCTGTTATTGGCTCTAGCTTAAAATTTACATAGTTCGTCTGCCTAATTACTCTGTAATGCAAAATCAATTTACAAAAGCCTGTTGTCAGCCAGACAGACATGCTGCAGGCGCATTCAATTAACAGAGTTTCAAATGGAAGCTGTATGAACTTGCCTTTAGAATGGACTTAACTTTGACTGTCTATAGACTAGATACAGTTGCGGGGGGCATAGCAAGGAGAGCTCTGGGTAGAGAAGCATATCAAATTCATGAATATTGCTCTAATTAAATTGTTATCTTTATCTAATTATCTAATATTAACATTTTGCTAACATTTTCCTAACTAATTTCTTGCCTTTATGCTTTTACTCTAAGCCCAATAATAATGAGTAAAAAGATGAATATGTCTATCACAGGCAGAGTAAGGCTAGCCCATAAATATAGTTATAAGGACTTCCATTGGCATACATATTTATATATTCATCTTTTCTATCCTTTCATTTGCTTCAAATTATCGATAACTTTTTCATAAAATCGATTAAAGACGATAGCAAATTTCAGTTCATAAGGCGTAAGTTTTCAGTATTGTCTTAATAATTATGATAATAACTCTTAGTTTTAGATGAAAAACTGAATGATATCCTATACAAATGTAAATAATTCAATCATGTTTAAGCAGCTTTAATTTTTATTGAGAAAAATGTTCTTAACATTTTGTTAAGATGCCAAATTTGAATAGATTTTTAGCTATAAATGATGTTGATAACACGTGGCTCATTAGTAAATGGCTAATAGTCTAGCTGTAGCTAGGCAACTAGAAGGCTTTTCGGTTGAATTTTGTAATTTTTTCTAGGCAATAATTAATTTCCAAAAAGCTTTTGATGATGTTGAGTTTAATGAAATGTGTAGTAACAAAGGCAACAGCAAATAGAAGAGCTCGACGATTAGTCAGAACTAACTAAATGAAAGAACTGTGCATACACACACACCCACACACACACACAAACACACTCTTTCAATAGCTGAATAACAAGACAATTTAATGCCAGCAAATTGCGCAGCAGCAGCAGCAGCAGCAGCAGCAACAACAAAATTTGATTGCAGCTGCGGCTGGGCCTGGCTGAAGCTGCACAGAACTTGAATGTCCTTGACGCAGCGCGACAGGACTTGGCCAACTGTTTGGCTACAGTTAGTCTGCTCGTTCGCTATCGCAGTTGGCACAGACACACAAAGTCGGTCTCAATGCCGCGGGTGCGCGCTTTCAAATTCGATTTGCGTTTAGCAGCAGCGAAAATTCGAAATCTAATTAAAATCTGAGGTGCAAATAATGCAATGCAATTGAAATGAAGACGATTTATGTGGCATTCAGTCGCAATCATAAATTATGCGACCCAGACAGTTAAGCAGACGGCGAGCATGGGCGGGAGACTCGCTGGATTCATACGCCCCGTGGTACAAGAACTGCGCACAAGTGGCAAAAAGCGTTCAAGTACAAAAATCAATTTCCGTCGAAACACTAGCTGGGCGGTGAGGGGAAGGGATGAGGCGGAGGCAGCAGGCAGCAGGCAGCAGGCGTGGCTGCAACAAAATGAAATTGAAATGTGGCAAAACGAAAGACAAGCGCTTAATGGTTAGCTGCATGTCTGGGTGACTAACTGATAAATGTAACTGTATATATACAGGCCACCATATGACCAAACACAATGGACTCACTGACTCAGTCACTGACTGACTGACTGACTGTCTGGCTGACTGACTGACTGACTGGCAGTCAGACTGATTGTCAAACTGACTGTCAACGGTTCAGCGCACACACGGTCCATACAGCTGAAGCCAGGCGCTGGGACAGCTGCCTGACGAGCACGCGACTTGCTCAGAGCGACATCTATCAGGACATTTCGACATCCTGCCCGCTATCTATACACACACACACACACACACACACCAATACACAGCGAGCTAGCTTTCATTGCTCGTTCAGGCATCATAAACCGCTGCCACGTGCGGACCAAACGAGCGTTCGCAAATGTCAAAAACAAAGCAAGAGCAACACGAGCAGCAGCAGCAGCTTCTGTTTGTCCATCTGTCATTCACTCACTCACTCATACAGTCAGGCAGTCAGACAGTCAGACAGTCAGTCAGCCAGTCAGTCATTGCCGCCTTGACTAATGAAATGCCATCGCTGTCATCAACATTGTTACAGCTCCTCCTGATCAAAATGTAAACTTAAAATGACAACAACGAGCCACAAAATGATGAAAATGAAAATGAAAATGTTTATTCTGTTGATTTTGTAGCGAACACTAAACTCTCAGCTCCATTGACAGTTGCCCAGACAGAGCTACAGTAAATAGACTATGAATTTTGACAACAATTAACTATTTAGAGCATAAACTGGAGTATTGTATGTGGTTAGTCATCTGATTTGAGTTCTAGTTGGCTTAAAGAATTTTTAAGTTTTTTGTTAGTTTTTTGTTTACTATTTATTCAGTAATGGAAAACTGAGGAATTCTGCAAGGGTCTTATACTTTATCCATACTACATTGAATACTATCGATATAGTATATTAGTATATAGCAATTTTAGTCTCTCGCTCTTTGTGTCTCTATCCCTCGCTCTCTGTTTCTTGATCCCTGTCTCTCTCTGTCTTTTGCTCTTTCTCTCTCTTCTTTCACTCTCTATTTCCTCTGTCATTCTCTATTTCAATCTCTATTTCAATCTCTCTCTCTCTCTCTCTCTCTCTCTCTCTCTCTCTCTCTCTCTCTTTCGCTCTCTCTCTCTTTATCTATCTTTATCTCTTTTTCTCTCTCTCTCTCTCTCTTTTTCTCTCATACAAACATACTCTCGCCTCTCTGCCTCCCTGTTCCTCACACATTCTCTGTCTCTCTCTCTCCCTCTCTCTCCTTCTAAGTATATCTCTGAAACAATATATTGGGTAATTTTGCCTGCTTTTTGTTTTGTTAATGTATAAAATTTAGTTACCAATTCAATCGAACGCACAAAGCCCTAACGTAATCAGATATTTTGCTACGGCTCTATGGAAATTCTATAGAAAAGTCGATCAATATGGACTTGAAGCTGAACAAAAAACCTGTGCCTTGATTAAGTTACATGAAAACTAATGCTGAATACGGCGTATTCTAGCTAAGTTTTATCGATAACACTTTTGTTCAGTGTTGTATACAGTTAGCTTAGATTATAGTACATATGTAAATGTATGTAATAAAAAAATATATATATTTATATATACATACGTATCCATCTCGAATAACATTCACATGTTTTCCACATTGTTAATTCATTTAACTTGAATTTCAGTTTGGTTGAAATTTCCTCGAAAATTCGGCTTGCCAATTAAATTCATTTGGACGCATGTGTCAGAGCTGTGAATAAGTGCGGTTAATCTCGAGTGCACTTACTTGTCATCCCATTCGAAATGATTTCTCGCAACTTGCGTCAATTTGTGAAGGGATTTAAGACGCATTTATATATGGTAGAGGAAACATACTCTAGTTTACGGCTGTAGAGCTTAACAGGGTTTGGGCCGCTAGTATTGATGGCCTAATTCACGCACTAGCATTTCCAGGCAATTGTGTATATGACCATAACTTGCCATCAAAGGCTCAGAACTATCAACACACACACACACACACACTCACACGCGCATAACAAGGACATGACAATGCAAAATCCTTGCGGATTTGAGAAAACAGGAACTATTTGCTTACACTCACACACAAGTCTTATAAAAGTTGAACCCATATATACATATATAAGTTAGGGACATTTAAGGCTAGCATGTAGTATGTCTGAGTGTGTACACACACACATACACCCACAGACACACCCTTTGCTACTACGCGCACAATTTTCTGCATTTCAGCCATGTGCAAATCAAACATGACAGCTGAGTGGCAGGCAAACAGTGCCCCAGACTCCAGTCAGCTAACGGCAAGAGGCAGGACAGACCATTTAACGGCTTTCAATTTCATGTGCTTACACACACACACACACACACACATCTCGGCAACCGATCGCCGCCAGCGGAAATGAGACGAAATGAAAGTCCCGAAAAAAAACATGGACTCTGTACGCAGAGTTGAGTTGTTGTTGTTGTTTTTGTTGCTGTTGATGAAGATGATGATGATAATAATGACATTGATGATGATGCTCATGGCGACGATGATTGTCACTCATTGACACGCCTATTGAATGTAAAATGAAAATGAAAACATATTGAATTGTGAGCAATGCGAAAGCAGAGTAAATAGATGAACTCAAAGATACTACTCATTAGAGAGGTGAAAGGCAATTGGAAGTTTTTCAAATAACCCTGGCATTATATAATGTGAAGATAAACTGAAAAAGAAGCTGTTAAAAGAAAGCTACGAAATTGAAAGAAAATTATAATTTATATCTATAAATTTTGAAATTTGTATATACCTATACATGTTCTTTCACTTCATTATTTTTCAATTCTTATATTCAAGCTTATATCAGCTTATATTTTAATTAGTATGTCAGCATACCCCATTCCCTAGTCAGATTATACAGGGTATAATCAAATCAGGCAAGCGGATGTAGGCATCACTGAATATTGTATATGTTATATACTTGTTATAGTGGCCAGCTGCAAAATGTCACTCATACCTGCAGTGCTTATATAATATATATATATATATATATACATATATATATAATACTCTCCACACTCAGGACACACACATAGACACACCCTCTTAGAGTCTTCAACATTTTTAACAATTTGCCTTTGACTTGAAAGCCGCACAGTTCAGCATAGTTGAATTTTCATTGTCGCCATTTGTAGCACGCGCACAACAATACACCAACACACACACACATAGAGGGGCACACACACACACACACAGAAGTGAACGCCCAGCCATTGCAGGTTGGCACAATCACACAATCACATTATGTCGCACACCAAGCGCCAATCTGATTGCACAATTACTTACAATGGAATCAGGTATTGTTGTTGTCTTTCTTTTCAATGTCTCTCTACGTGTGTGCGTGTGTGTGTGTTGTGTGGCTGTGTGAGTCTTATATTTCGTTTCGTTTGTTAATTGTATGGGCGTGCCATTGTACTGTGCGCGTTTGTCTGTCATTTTGTTACATAAAACTCTAGCAGAGATTTTTATTATTGTATTCCTGTATCTCTATCTGTGTATCTTTGTATCTTCAGCTTTATCTGTTTATCTGCAGGTGTATTTGTCACCTGTTCCTCGTCTTTATGCGCAGCTGATGTCCTTTGATATGATATAACTTACTGTTAGCTAAGCTTGTTGCTGTTGAAAAGTGCTTCGCCTTTGAGAATTATAATATTTTATTTACTGTTAGTGGCTTTTAGTCAAAGTTTAATTACCTTTCTATGCGATTCTCATGAATTTATGTATTTAATGAAGATTTCTGTGGTAGTTGTTTTACAATGAAGATGGTTTTGAATACGTTGTTGAGCTTATGCTTTGTTCGTCTGGTTTCTCTTTATTGGTAGCTACTATATATATCTCTCTCGTTATCTCTTACGCTTTCTCCATCTCTTTGGCTATCTCTCTTTGTCTCTTTCAGTCTCCTATGTCGCTCCCTCTCGCCCTCTTTCTTAGTCGTTTTCTTTCTTTTTTCAATTCTTCTCTAACTCTCTCTTTCTTTCAAACTTTGTGTGTCTCCCTGTCTTATCCTCTGTTACTCTTTGTCTCTGTCTCTTTTTGTCTCTCCCTCGCTCTGTTTCCGTATCTCCCTCTCTCTTTCTCTCTTTCTTTCTCTCTTTCTTTCTTTCTCTCTCTCCATTCTCTCTCTGTTTCTCCGCACCTTTCTTGGTCACTATCTTTCTCTTTCTTTCTATCTCTCTCTATCTTTCTTTTCTCCCTTTATTCTCTCCGCCTTTCTCTTTCTCCCGTCGCTCGTTAAACAACGTCTGACTAATCACATTTCCTTTCCTCTCACGCTGCTCCTTCTATATCTCCTGAATGTCTCTGGAGCTTCTCTCCCACACACAGTCCACAAACACCTGAAAGCTACCTGTCATCTGTTATTGCACAAACTAATTAGATGCGCACACGTATAATTTATGGTCAACAGAAATGTAAAGAATATAACTAGCAGCGGCGGGGTCATAAATTTCAAATTATCCCCGCTCCCAGCGGCCAAAACAAAGTGCAAAAAATAAAAAAAAAAATATTGTTGGCTGGAAAATTTACGCATAACTGCACTCACACTGGGACACACGCGACTCGACTCGACTTGACTTGACTTGGCTCGACTCGAATACCCGGATACTCAAGCTCAAACTCAAACTGCGACTGGGCGCTTCCACACGTCGTTCAAATTTTTCATGATTCTCTTTCTCTATATTTTTTTTCTCCAGTTTTTCCTCATTTTTTCCCTTGCCTGTGTCCACGCCCCTTTGGGCTGACAGGCAATGGGCGTAGCGCAATCTAATGAAATTCCAAGAAGCCTGGACCACAAGCAGATGAGAAAATATGCGAAAGATATACACACACACACACACACACACATACAAACGTACACACACACAGAGAGAGAGACAGGTCGAACCTGGTTTACATGAGATGAGGTTAGGGTTGAGCTGGTCGCATATGGGTAACATTATTAGGACACACGTCCGCTTGAGTCGCACCCATGTCAACCGTGATTTGGTGTTACTTTGGACTTTGACCTTGGCCCCCGGCCATATCCAGCCATGTCCAGCTGTCCGGCAGGATGCTGCCAAGACAAATTAAGCAATGGCCCCAAAGCAATTTGATGGCGGCATTTCGATAATTGGCCCTGCCTTGCATAACAAAAATACTAACACAAATACTACCCGCTATACCCTACTGAACTATCCCCAACACCATCCGATCCGGCCTGGACATGTTGGCATTTTAATGATGTGGCATGTAACAGCCAGTTGCAATTTGGGTACACTGTCTTGGTAACACATTTTGAAATATTCCAGTTATTGAATAAGCTTCAGAAATTGCTTAAACATTTGGGATAGTTCAGTGTATAGAAGGTCGCCAAAGATAGGGGTAAGATAATGTTGATAATAAAAAAGCGATAAGTAAACGACAGACTTAACAAACTGCAACAAACATCATCCAAATTGTAAGCTTCTCTAAGTATAATCTCCTCTAAGAGCATATGCTCTTTTATATAATATTTCCTAGAAAAAAGATTAGATTGTACTCGATTTCATAACAGATTTTGCTTTAAAAAAAAAAAACGCAAATAATTGAATTTTATTTGTGGTTCCAGCTAAGTTTGCTCCTTTTTTTTTTATTTGCTGTTGCCACACTTCCTGCTTGCCACAGGCAAATAAATATTATAAATGCATGGAAAAAATATAGCGATGAATGTGTATGCACGTCTCACACACACACACGCTCACAAATTATATTTACTTGGCATTTGTATGCTTTATGCCAATTCGAGACTCATATGAACCATAAACTGTTTGCATTTGTTAGTCTGGCCTCAAGAGCTGCTCGAATTTGGCCAGAAAATGAATTATGTGCGGGCAGAAGGAGGCATGCTTAAGGATGAAGTGAATGAGTGAAGGGGGAGGGGCAGAGCAGTGAGCAGTGAGCTGTATCTTAGTGGAGAGAGAGAGGGAGAGAGTAGCCCTTCCAAATTGTAGTCATGACAACATTTTTGTACTCGCTGCTGCAGACAAGATAAGCAGACAAGAGATGCTGCTGCTACGGCTGATGCTGCTGTTGCTACTTCTTCGGCTTCTACTCCTTCTGGAGGCTTCTGCTCTTGCTGCTGCTGCTCCTGGATCCGTTTCTGCTCCTACTCAGAGTTAAACTCCTTTTACTCGTGTTACTACTCCTGCGCCTACTCCTGACTCTACTCCTTTTGTCTTTGTTTTAAACTTCTGCCGTTCGCTCCTACTTCTCCCAATGCTGGCTTAACTTCTTTTGTTTTTCTTTTTACTTCTGCTTTTTGCTTATACTCCTGTTTCTACTCCAATTGCTGTTCCTGCTCCTGACTCTTCTCCTTCTGCTCCTGCCCTTTGCATCTGTTTCTTCTATAGCTTCTGTTTCTACTTCTGCTCTTGCTACTGCTCCTGGCTTAAGCTCTTCTGCTTTTGTTTCTTCTTTTGTCTTTTGCTTCTTTATCTTCTTCTACTTCTTCTTTAACTCCTTCTTTAACTCCTCTTTCAACTCTTTCTTCTGTTTCTGTCCCTAATATTTCTCTTGCTCTTGCTTCTTGTTCCACTCAACTTGAGGTCATCGCCTCTTAATTTTTCGTCTTGAACCCGTCTCGCATGTGCCAAGTCTCAATTTCTCAGCTAAAAAATAATAAAAAATTGGCCTTAAAGGCCAAACAAACCGCAGATCGCAAATCACAAAAATATACTCACAAAATTCCTTTGTTGTTGTTGTTGTTGTTGCAAAATCAAGGCCAAAATGCGACTTAAAAGGTTTAAATTCCAAATAAACTTTGCTTTTTACTCCGCTGGCTGAGGCTGTTGAGGCTGCTGCAGCATCTTCTTCTTGTTGTCTGATTGCTTTGGCAAACAGTATTAAGTATACGTCTAGTTGTACAGCTGTTAATGCTGCTGCTGCCTCTACTGTTTGTTGTTGTTGTTGTTGCTGTTGCCGTTTGAAAATATTTGCGCAAAGTTAACGCAGTAAATTACATTCGGCATATGGAAATGGCAAATGGAATTTCAAGTTAATCAGCAAGTTATTTGTGCGCAATACGAAATACGAAATGCGGGCAAAAACAACTTTAAGCTGAGTCCAGAAATATTTGCAGTGCATATCTTTGAAATATTTCCACTTTAACTAGCTGGAAAAATGTGCAAGGCACTGCAATAAGATAATTGAAATATTTTCCTTTTCCTTGCCAACTGAAGTCAGTTAGAAATGTTGTTTTTTGTTGTTGTTGTTTTTCTTTACATTTCTTATTGGAGTTGCAAAGCTTTTGGTTTGTCTGAGGTTTGGCTGAGGTTTGTTGTGTCTCTGGAATTTGATTTAATTAAATTGTGGTTTATTATATGTTATTTATTGTTAATATTTTCTAGAGAGTTTTATTCTTTAGAGTTTTATTCATATAAAATATGTTATATAAAGAAATATTAAATAAAAGATAATATCTGTTATATAACAATAGTAACCCCAAACACAAGCTCAAGTAAAATCTGGAAGCAGCTTAAAAAAATTCTTTATTCATTTCAAAATTTGCTTCTAGTAAAGATTTAAATTGTGCCAGAAATCTGGCCAGGCTCATTAGCATGGCAAATACATATATTGTAACTAGGATCTATGCTTAACAATTGCTCGCCATTGGCATGGCCCTAACAACGTTTCGCTGCCAAATTGGCATAAATGTGAGGCTGCTGAGGGTCATTACTGAGGCCAATTGAATTGGCTCTCGGCTCGCTTGAAGCTATGCAATATGTAAAATTATATTACAGCCGTTGGCCAAATGATAAACAGTTCCGAGAATTTAAGCAGACACACGTGTGTGTGCATGTGTGTGTGTGTGTGTGTGTGTGCCAGGTAGTTGTTGTATGCACTTGTCAAAGTTGACTGAATCCTATTAGTGTCAATTTTCGTCCTTGACACATTATCAAGCAGAACACGACTCTGTCCATCACACTCCCACACTCACTCTCACTCTCTCTCTCTCTCTCTCTCTCTCTCTCTCTCTCTCTCTCGCTGGCATCTGCTGTATGTATGTATATGCATTGTCCTGATTTTTCTCCATTCGGCTTGCATTTCACTTTCACCTGTTGCACCTGTCTCGCTCTGGCGCCAGCCTGTCCCAGCTCTGATTGGAATTGTGAACAACTGGAATACTGTGTGCAACAGCTTATGCATTGAGGTCACAGCAGCTGGAGCTGGCTCAACGTACACACAAGATACCCTGTATTGTCCTTAATTAACAGTTGTATTGACTCGGGTATTTGCTTTGTGCTTTTATTGATATGAATTGCTTTTGACTGTCTGCCAGCTGGCAACTTTCAATCATCAGCATTGAGCGTAAGTCATAAATCGCTCAATTATTTCGCGCTGCCAGCTGCCAAGCAACAACAGCAGCAACAGCAACAGCAGCAGCAACAGCAACAACAACAGCTTTAAGGCCATTTTAGCCAGCCATGTCAAAGGCAATGGAGCCATCATAATATTGTGTATTATATGCTGACAGCTTTAAGGCTCAGCTGCTGACACAGTTTCGGCCAGCAGAGGGGCGTGTCAACAAATGAATATTGGGCAATATGAAAGTGGCTGACAATAAAGCACAGTTACTTAACAGACAGATATATAGTATATATATATGTATATGTATGACAATATTTCCATAATGAACTATAACTATCAAAAGAGAGAGAGAGAGAGAGGGGGGGAGAGGGCGAGCTGCTGACTCCGACTCTGCCATTGGCCATTAAATATTTGTTGGCAAAAGGGATGCGCACGTGACCGTCGCATCATATTTCCATCATTTCAGACCCAAACTGAAAGTTGTCACTGATTAAGTGCTTTAGCTGGCAAAATTATTTCACTTGTTAACAGTTGCCTTCATTTCAACAGCTATTAAAATGTTTAGCTTCATTAACTATATGAGTGTAAATGGTTGAAGTTAAGGTAGTTTGTATATGAATATATGAATATATTTATGAAAACTTGTTTTGAAGTTGAAATTTATACAGTACAGTTATATATTTATAGTAACAATATGTAACTTTGTATATCTTTATATAACTATATCACTATAAAAGCTTAGCTTGACTAAATCTGTGTCTATCACCATTATACTCCAGATATAATCTTCAATGAATTCACTTTAGTCTTAGTCTTAGTCAGTCTTAGACTACAGAGTCTAAAGCTTAAATATGGTTGAAAATAGGGATTTTCGGCTTAAAAGCTTAAATAATTTTAGATTATTTGAGATCAGCGTAGATGAGATATTGATTTAAATCTGAAGTTAGAATAACTTATTTCTGATTAGCTTTGAATGTTAGAATTGAACTTGAAAACTTAAGATTGCAGTTTCTTGCCGTAATAAGATACACTCTTATATAAATATAGTGTTGAAAAGTCAACTTGATTAGCTAATAAACTAAAAGTATATGATATAGACATAAGGATATATATCCAACTCACTAATATACATACAATATACCTGCCATCTGCTGGCAATTGTATAACAGTCTATATGACAAATGCCGACACATGCTCAACGCTGTGACAATTTTCGATAATATGGCCAATGGGCAATATATTTGGTATCTCTAATGCGGGCTGCCGAGAGGCGAGAGGTGAGAGGTGAGAGGCCAAAAAGCCAAGCCAGAGGCCAATGTCATTGTCTGTGCGATGTTTTGTTATGCGGCCCGGGCTAATGGCATATCCATTAGACATAAAAGGCCAAATTGCGTGGCATGGTAACGTTTCCGTTTCGCTGTTACACACACACAGACACACACACACACGCACGCACACAGACAGATAGTGATTGTATAGGGCGTATCCTGCACTTTTGTCTGGACAGTTGTGGGCACGTATTAAGCCAAAGTGTGAGCCATTGCATAATTGATTTTTATTCATGTGGCGAGCGTTTTGCATGCGATGCTCATAGTTGGCATTTGTTATGCACAGCATGTACCACACACTGAGTCTGCATGTGTGTGTGTGTGTGTGTGTGTGTGCGGGAGTATGTGAGTTTGATAAGTTTATCAAGTGCTGGGAAAAGTTTTTGCTCGACTTAATGTTGAAACTTTTTCATATATATATTTGCAGTTCGATTTCGCTTAATGACGCTGATTAAAACATGAACGCACTCGATATGAATAAACAATTTCTAAGCGTTTCCCATGAATCGCACTCGAGCGATGCTCAACGCAATCGTACACGGTAAGTGCTGAGACGCCCGCCACCCACCCACACTCCCTCTCTTCCATTTATGCTAAAGTTTATCGTTTGATTTGTAGCTCGGAACGCGCATCGAGCTTGGCTTTGCCACTCAACTCACTGCTGGACTTTTACGACAAGCAACAGGAGCAATGCAAATCGGTTACTTTGCTGCCGTTGCCCAGCGGCAACAATAGCAACAGCAACAGCAGCACCAACATCGACAACATCAACACCAACATCAACAACAGCAGCAGCAGCAGCTCCAGCAGCATTGTGCGCCGTCACTCCTCCCACTACTATCCCATGCTCGAGGACAAGCAGAAGCCAGGCCAACAACTACCACAGTCTGCCGCCGATTTGCTGGTGAGTCCATGAAGATACTTCAATGAAAGGGCTGGGCTCAACTGTACTTGGCTATTTATTTAATTTAGCTGCAACTTCATAGTTGGAAATTAAATAAAGAGCTGTAATAAGAATGAGGTTAGATGAGGGAGGCTAAAAGGGCTTGAGTTCTAGCAGAAAAGTTTTTTGTATAGAGTTTCAAATGAAATTCATTTCAATTTATAACTGAGTTTTATTAGAAATGATATAGAAAATTATGATACCATTTAGTTATCAAGATAATACATAATCATGTTTACGGCAAGCTTTTATATATTGTATCTAAATCTGTTTTTAAAATAACCCTTTGCCATACAGCCCCTCATCCCACTTTCTCTTACTCTAAGTAATATCTCTCTGTTGGGCTGAAAGCCCATTTCAATAGATATCTCAATAAGAAACAAAGATTCTGCCTTAAAGACTTTATTGAGCTCTGCTCAAGCAGTATTTTTGATATATTAACTCTTTTACTTTCGTGATCTCACAGAAAATTCTAGACTAAAAGCAAAACTTTAGCATAGCAGCATTTAAAATTTAATAACTTTTATCCTTCAAACAACATTACCAAGCTTTCCCCCTTTTTAAGTAAGAACTTTTACTACCAAAAAAAGTACTTCAAAAGTCTCTTTTGACCTACTCAAAGAGCAGCTCAAAAGTTTATTTCATATCGATTTCGTTTTACTAAAGTGCAAACAATTTAAAAGGCACTCAGAAAGTAGCTCAAATGACTAATAAGCTTTAATATTGGAAACTCTATTAGAGTTGGCAATTAAGCTGTGAATTTTTAAGGGGTTTGCTTGGCAACTTGGCTTTAGTGTTGAGTTTTTAGCCACGTTCTCTAAAAGTTAAGTCAAAATATACTAGCTCAAATTGTTACAAATTGCTTGGCATTAATGAATCTTAGCTAAAAATACATTTTACCCAATTTGGCTATAAAAAAGCCAAGTGCTCAGCACTCTTGCACTTAGTTATGCGGGCAAACTTTCGCTGGCGGTGCATAATTTATCGATAGTACAGTTTCACAGTTACCGCACCCGCACCCGCGCCCGCCCCCAACAACGCCATGCACACGCTGCACAATGTCAGGCCCCACTTGGCCTCCCCCTTTTTAGCTATCTGCCCGCATCAGCGTCAAACCGCCGTCAGCGTCAAAAATGTTTAGTGTGCCACGCGCGCAAATCTGCGGGCAAACAGAGTTCAGAGAATGCCCCCAGCTGAGAGGGAGACAGAGACAGACAATGAGAATGAGAGAGAGAGAGAGAGAGGGAGCTGTGTCAGATTTTGCACTGCGGCTTAGCGCCGGCTTAGACTGACTCATTGCCCGCCCGAATTGCCATTTGACTTTCTACTTTCACATTTTTTGTACGTGTGTGTGCGACAGGTAAACATGGCGGATCAGAAATATTGCAAGTCAGCCAAGCAGCAGCAGTTGGTGCGTGTGGACACGCCCGTAACGCCACCGCCGCCCATACCGCGCCGCCTGATGCGCGCCGTCAAATGCGGCTGGCAGCAAAGCAGCCAGGATGTTGGCCAGGATATAGTCGCCGCTGCGGCTGCGGCTGCGGCTGCGGCTGCCGCTGCCAATGGCAGCGTATTTGTTTATCCGCAGCCAACAACCAGCCAGAGCATTGAGTGCACAGCGAACGGAGGTGCTGGTGGGGCAGCGGGCGTGGGACAATCAGCGCTGCTTGTTGACCTGGCCGCACGTCCGACGTACGCGGATGCCGATGGCATATCCGATGACGACCGCATGAGCTTGGAGAATTCCGTTTTCGATGAGTCACTGACCTCGACACCTGTCAAGGTCGCCGGCTATGTGCACAGCGGCAGCAGCAGTCGCTACGGCATGATGGCCAAGCGTGCCCAGCGCTCCTCCAGCAGCACCGCCGACTCGGCGTACGGCTCCTCGACGGGCGGCCACAGCGAACGTTTCGCCTCCAGCTCGACCAGTGTGGACTTTCGCAGTCGTTTCTCATCGGTGGACACGCAATCGTCGCTGGACGAGAAACCTCCGAGCATTTCGATTGATTCGCCGCTGGCCAAGGACACGTGCCGTCTCGAGAGAGCCGCACTCAACGATGTCATGCACAAGCTCAACAACAATCTGTACAACAGCAACAATAGCAACAATAGCAACAGCAGCAATATCAACAGCAACAACAACAACAAGTTGCCACAAGTGCCGGCTCGCAAGCTGCCCCAGCTGCCGGCCAAGCTGCCACCGCCGCCGCCCAATCCGAAGAGCAGCCACAACTCCTCCAGTGACTGCAGCAAGGAGAGCAGCAGCAGTGTCTCCGCCTCAGCATCGACTTCGTCCGCCGGCAGCGGTTCGAGCACCATCTCCAGTGCCACCATGTCATCCAGTTCGGGCGCAGAAGCTGCCGTCGCCGTGGCTGGCAGCGCAGCCAACAATCAAGCGAAACGTCCAGGTCCGCCGGAGCCGCCCTTACGCAATCTCAGTGCATTCGAGTGCATGGATAATGTGGCCAAGGTGCATCAGGCAGCAACGCCCCAGCCGCCTCCATTGACCGTACGCAACAAGCTGACTCGGAAGAAGCCGCCGCCCATCGTTTATCCCAAGCTGCAGCAGCGCCAGGACTCAACGCTGTCCAGCGACAGCTACTCAATCAGTTCCAGTCCTGGCTACAACTCGAAGCTAATGGAGACACCGCTGCTCGCCTCCACGCAGACAGCGCGCAAGAGCCAGGCGCCCAGCGTGGTGCAGCGACAGCCTCTGATGGACTTGGTGCCAACGCGATTTGGCATTGGCTCCGGCAGCAGTCAGCAGCAGACGACGCCGATGCGTGGCAAAATGAATTTCCGCCAGGACTCGACAATATCCAGCGATAGCTTCAGTCAGACCTCCAGTCCTGGCTACAATCCCAAGCTAATGGAGGCGCCGCTGCTACCCTCGCTGTCCGCTAAGCGGCTGTGCAGCGCACCTGCGCCCATTGTCTGCCGTCAGGGCGTGCAACATGAGCCCATCGAGGAGTTGGAGCCGCCACAAACGCTGTCACCGCTCAACAAGTGCGCCAGTGCCACGCCCAGCAGCCTACAGACAATTGTACGCTTCCAGAATGGAGCACCGCACACCATGTCCTTGCAGCATCAGGTAAGGGAGCTCAACTCTCTCTATTCCTAATACCCATTGACTGGCTCTCCTTCTCAGATCATCAACCGTCGCAAGAGTTCGAATCCCTACATCACCAATGGTCGCTTGAAGTTTCGCCTATTCCAAATCCTGATCAATGCATTCGCCTTGCTGGCCATCGCTGGCGGTCTGGCTGCCTACTTCAATGCCTATCCCACAATAAAGTTCGTCAACAAGACGATCATCAATACCATCCATGTGGAGGATACGTCGAATTTTGGCAAGAATCCAGCACCGGGCACCTGTCTGCCCATCATCATCAAGTTCTGTCAGGGCCCGCAGATACCCTACAATTACACCGTCTTTCCCAATTACATTGGGCACTTTGGTCAGCTGGAGACGCAAGTGGTAAATATGACGCCAATTGGCAGTCAGTGCATTAAACAATCCCATTCGCAGGATCTTGACTCCTTTGAGGCTTTGGTCGATGTGCGCTGCTATGAACTGGTCTCTCTCTTCCTTTGTACGCTCTTTGTGCCCAAATGTGGACAGACGGGGTAAGTGTGGTCATAGTTTGGCTTACATATAAGTCAATCTATCCTCCATTCTCTGATCTATCTTATCCTTATGCTTTGTACAGCGCCGCTGTGCCGCCCTGTAAGACGCTCTGCACGGAAACAATGCGACGCTGTGGCTTCTTTTTTGATGTGTTTGGCTTGAGTCTGCCGGAGTATTTGAATTGCAAGTTGTTCAAGGACTTTTCGAGTGCCGAGGACTGTGTGGGCTTGGATGAAGTGCGCGAGGTAATGGTATCGTCGGCAAATCCCAAATGCGATGGCTTCCAGTGCGATACGAGCCGCTGCCTGCCCAAGGAATACGTTTGCGATGGCCACTTAGACTGCATGGATCAGGAGGACGAGAGCAACTGTTCGCGCTGTCACGAGGGCGAAATCTATTGTGGCGACGAGCGCTGCATTAGCATCGATCACATATGCGACGGCGTCATCGATTGTCCCTACGCACAGGACGAACGCAATTGTTGTACGTATTGAGATTTCAAATCCCTAATAGCTTTTTGATATGTTTTAACTTTGTGCTGCAGTGCGTCTGAGTGAACGGAATGGCGATGTCGGTTCGGGTGTCTTGGAGGTCTTTCGCATGAACAAGCGCCAATGGATGCCAGCCTGTGTCAAGAATTGGGATCGTGCCGTCTCGCCCAGCGCTGTGTGCTCCATCTTGGGCTATTCGGCCGTAAATGCTACCAGCGTGGTGACCCAACGTACGCATCGTCCACTGCTGGCCTCGGTCAATGTCTCCACGGACATCTGGAAGCTGTATGCCAAACGTCGCTCGACGCTCATGCAGGAATTTGCCAACTGCCGACAGACAGAGGATTATCCCATAGCTGAACTCACATGCTCCAATTTTGGTGGGTTGAAGAAGGGAGTTGCTTTCAATCCAGATCTAATTCTTTCTGTTTTCTCTAGAGTGCGGCAAGGTCAAGCGTGGACGTCACAAGCCCTCTAGACGCATCATAGGCGGCTCTCAGGCAAATCCCGGCAATTGGCCTTTCCTTGCTGCCATCCTAGGTGGACCAGAGAAAGTATTTTACTGTGCAGGCGTTCTCATCTCCGATCAATGGGTGCTCACCGCCTCCCACTGTGTGGGCAAGTAAGTTCTAGCTATATCTTAATATCTATATCTAGAGTTTTACTAGTTGATCTTCACCTTTGACAGTCATACGGTTATTGATTTGGAGGATTGGACTATACAGCTGGGCGTTACGCGTCGCAATTCGTTTACCTATACGGGTCAGAAGGTCAAGGTCAGAACAGTCATACCACATCCACAGTACAATATGGCCATAGCCCATGACAATGACATAGCCCTCTTTCAGGTGAGTTATTTCAGGTTTGCTTAATTTCATATATTAATTAGTTTATGTTCTTGCCTTTGACAGCTGGCCACTCGTGTTGCTTTCCATGAGCATCTGCTGCCCGTCTGTCTGCCGCCGCCCAGCATCAAGAATCTGCGACCTGAACAGTTGTGTACGGTCATTGGCTGGGGCAAGCGTGAGGACAAGGATCGTAAGTAGCTTATCTCTGAATACATTTATATATGTTTATATATGCCTTATCATTCTCCTTATAGCCAAGTCCACCTATGAGTTCATAGTCAATGAGGTGCAGGTGCCCATCATTACACGAAATCAATGCGATGAATGGTTGGACAATCTAACTGTATCAGAGGGCATGGTCTGTGCAGGCTACGATGATGGAGGCAAGGATGCCTGTCAGGTGAGTGTGTCTTTAGAAATATAAGTAATAAGATAATACAAAAAACCTTATCAATTACTTAACTTACCTTATCTTCTCTCTTCAAAGGGCGACTCGGGCGGTCCTCTACTCTGTCCATATCCTGGCGAAAAGGATCGTTGGTTTGTCGGCGGCATCGTCTCGTGGGGCATAATGTGCGCCCATCCCAAGCTACCCGGCGTCTATGCGAATGTCATCAAGTACGTGCCCTGGATCAACGAGCAAATACAGAAATATTCACGTCCGGCCAACGATGAACCAGTGCAAAAATACGATCTACATCCGGGTGGACCCGATATACTCTCCAAGATGGCAACGGGTCCGGTAAGGAAGCGCAAACCCTTCAATTATCACAACGGCAAGCCGAAGGGCATTGACTTCTACGACAGTGAGGAGCGTAAGTAACCGAACAGAACTCAATTGTAATACCACTAAATACATATGTATACACCTAGCTTATATAGAGAATATGAATATGGCCATATGATCTTTGAATACAGCATATCCTTGAAACGTTTGCACAAAGTACAAAGCCAAAAGGCTCTTGTGCTCAACACACACACACACAATATACCCTATACATATACATATATATATATATATATATTTATGAATATATATATATATATATTTTGCTACTGAACTTGAGGTATAGCTGGTATTTTGAAACAGCATTCAATAAATTGAATTGAAATCAACTTTAATCTGGGGCAACATAAGCGTAATGTCAATTTTTGCCGAATTTATTTGTCAATTTTTTTACACCGAGTTTTCTATGAAATCAGAAATCCGAAATCAAATATCAGAAATCAAAAACCAAATGTCAATGAATAAATACATATATATATATATAGAGAAATATATATATAAATAAATACATATACCCAAACATAATCCTTGTGTGTCTAAGAAAAAAATAAACAATTGTGGACAATAAAATATGAAACTAAAGAGATATATATATATATATATATTTAAAGAAAACACTACACAGCTTTAGCTTAAGATAAATGTAAACACTTTGGTGTCTGTATAACTACTATAAAGAAAATCTAACTGTAAACAAAAATGTATGATTGCCGCCAAGAAAAACAAAAACAAATATAATAATAACTATACTTAGAATTTAGTAAAAAAGCAAAAACTATGGACAATACCAAAGAAGAAAAAGAAACAAAAAACAAAAACAATTGCTGATCTAAAGCATTTGAGATGATCTTTCAGTTTAATCAAATGTGCTAGGGACAATAAGTGGAAAAGATACGACAACTAAAACTTAAATGTAGCTGTTCTTACATGTAATAGAAAAACTTCTCTATAAGCACTATAACTAGTTATAGCAAAAGTCATGAAAATACTTAACTACAATGCGTGGGTTTCAGCTTTAAACAAAAACACAAAAAAAGTAAATAAATTGAATGTGGAAAAAAAGGAAATACTCAACTATATATATATATATATATGTATTATACATGCATATATATTGAAGGCTAAAATTGATGTACTATTTACACAAAAAGAGACAGATAGAGAGTGCTAGAGAGAGAGAGAGAGGGAAGAATACATGCTTTTTAAAAATGTAAAGACAAAACCTAAAATTTATAGCTATATACAAAACTAAATGTTAAATATATTTGATTGTTTTATTTATTTTTTATTTTTTTGCCAAGCAAGAAAAGCTTTCTCTTAAATAAATATATATATATTATATATTATATATATATGTCAAGTATATATAGTAGCTGCTTTTTAGTTATGAAAAGAAAAAACACAATCAATAAATAAATGTTTTTGCTCTTAGTTGAAATTCAGTTTCGCTTAGGCGCCTGGTCCTAACTATGCCTATGCCTATGCCATCTAGTACTATATATACATATATACATATATATATATCTATATGTAGCTATATGAAAGTAAATGCGTAACTAAAGACTCAAAATTGGTTGTTTCAGGCTTAAACGAACAAACAAATCAACTTGATATATATGATTTCCTAGTTAACTATCATTTCTAGCTAAAACTTGTTGACAATTGCTTTAGATGAGTATTACGAGTATGTACGACTATATAACATATATATCATATATCGATGTGTGTATGTGTATAATCCATAATAATACAAAGAGTATATAGCATTAGACAAAATGTATATGCATGTTTTGTACAATCAGTTTACAAAAAGAAAACCAAAAACAAAAACCGGAAAAAAAGATAGAGTATTCAAGTATACCTAGTACTACTTTAAGCCTAAGAGAAAAATAAAATGAAGCGCATATTACACAAGGCACACGAAAAATACTTTAAAAGAAAAGTAAAAAAGGAAAATTAATGTAAGTGAAATATATATACAACAAAATATACATATATCGAAAGAAAGTAAAGATATATATAGATGTATATCTATATATATATATATACATATATATGAAGTAGCTTTAGCTTTAAGCAGATGTGATGGTGTCTAAAAATTTATACAAAAACATATGCAAATGTTTATACAGATATATATATACATATGTGTATGTGTGTGTGTGGCACGCTTAGATATATTAGACACACACACACACAAGAGTATTATATATATATGCTTATACTTAAGATCAATTTACTATATATGTACGTATGTGGCACGCATTCTATGTAGTCTACATCTATTCTCATTTACTGTTTGCCTTTATTTTTGCATTTTTGCACTTGGTTTCGTTAGCTTTGGACACACTGTACCAAAAAATTCTTTACATATAATTTATTTTCATTGCTATTTTATGAACATGCTAAGGATCTGGGCTATACCCTATAAAAGATGAAAAAATTGCAAAAAAAACAGAAACCAACGCTTAGCTTTATGTATGTTTAGTCTAAAAACAATAAAATATAAACTAAAAAAAAAAAAGAAGAAATATATATATATATATATATATATATATATATATATATATATATATATATAGATGTAATAATGCTTAGCATTGGCAAGTGAAATATGTTATATACTTCTTATATATATATACTATATATATATATATAAATATATATATATATATGATCAGCATGTCAAGGAGTACACCTACATTAGTATTGATAAAATTAAGCACAATCAACACACACATAAACCCTATATATACATATATATATACATATACATATATGTATATATACATACATATATATTAGTTACAATTGCTATGCTTACAAATGAAATGGGCCTATGCGTGTTATTTTTCAATTTAATTTAATTTTTTGTTTAAAAAACAAAAACTTTCAAAAGGAACAAAAATTTGTTTTAAATATAAAAAGAAATCTATATCAGATGCGCTCACAAAACTGTTCAATTTCAATGTGCTTAACAATAAAAAAAAAACAAGTAAATTAAACAAGGACAATATTTAAAAATAAAAAAAAAATAAAAACTAAAAAAAATTGTAGCGAAAATGTTAAATGTAAAATGTAGCAAAAATTTGCAAACCGAAAAAAAGCTGATTTAAAAAAAAAACAAAATTAAGAAAAGCTAGTTGAATTTACATATATACATACATAATATACATTGTGTGTGTTTACACAGATATCGGCATATACATATATACATACATATATATATATACACACATATACATATGTGTATGTGTTTGAAGATGAAATCATTTTGGTGAAAATGCACTTGTTAATTATGCACAAATTTGACAGCAAAAGAAGACGATGGAAAACTTTATAAAGAATTTACATATACTATAAAAAAAACAACAAAAAACAAAAAAACCAAGAACAATTGACAATAAAATTGAAACTGATTTTGTGTTTTGGTCCCTTTAGAAATATGACCACGCGGCATATTTAAGAAACGTTTGTAAACCAAAAAATTGTATTAGACGAGGGAGAAAAAAAACACCCCGCATAAAATTTAAAATGATATCTTGCCGTACAATAACTGAAAATGTGCATAAATCTAAGTGTAACTACACGCACACACACACACACACACAAGCACACACACACACGCGCACACACATAAACACGTATAACCAACTAAATGCTATAAGCAAAATGTCATACATATATACATACTATATACTTACATATATAAATGTTGAAAAATAAATGTATAAAACTATAAAGATTTATTGCATTTTTATATATATATCTGTATATACTTAATGGGATTTGCCACGCCTACTTCTACCTATTACATACATTGGGTATGCCCTTTTATCTGGGGGTGCTATAGTTGATAGATGGTATAGTTATAGCTATATAGCTATAGTTATAGACCCTACATAGGCCTGCGCCCACAGTTCACAAATCCTAAATATTAAGTACTTAACAATCAGAAAAACACAGTTCAAAACCAAAACACTCTTTTCATTTTACAAACGAGTATAAAAAACATAATATATTCTTTAAGCTTAACAAGTTCATTACAATTTATAAAATCTATAAAAAACATATTTTATTTTAGCTCTATATAAATGCCATTTACATTATTCTTCAGCATTCAGCATAAAAAATGTCTTTTTAAACAGGAAATTTTGAAAATTCTGGAAATTTTGATAATGTTGAGTGCAAACTCACTTTGTACTTAAGTTAGAAATTCCATTTGGGATTATTATTTTATAAATATTTCAGCATCATTTGAGGTAACCTTTGACCACGTTCCTTAACTCGCCAATGACCTGTCGCTGATCGGCGGCACCGACTACTGCAGTGCCAGATACAATCCAATTGGCGCCCGCTTTGGCACAGCAATCGATGGTCTTTGGCCCGACGCCGCCGTCCACCTCGATGTCCAGATTGGGATAGTTCGAGCGCAGCCATTCCACTTTGGGCATCATGTCTGCCATGAAGGATTGGCCGCCAAAGCCGGGCTCCACTGTCATGACCAGCACTAGATCTGCTACATCTATATACTTCTCGATTTCCTTTACCTAAAACATAAAACATGTGTTTACAGTTAGAGAGCGCATGCGCACATAACCTCAAATGTCGTACCTGAGTGCCCGGCTTAATGGCCAAGCCCACTTTCATGCCGGCCTCCTGTATTTTACGTGTCACATTGCACACGTCCTTAACGGGCTCCACATGAAATGTATACAGATTAACGCCCGCATCTGCCATAGGCGCTATCCACTGCTCTGGATTCTGAACCATCATGTGCGTCTCAAAAAAAGCCTCCTAAACAGCACACACATACATATAAACACAAGCCAATAAGCATAACCGCACGCTTACCTTGATATGGTTACGCAAACATTTGACCATGGGATGGCCAAAGGTGAGATTTGGCACAAACGCACCGTCCATAACATCCAGATGCAAATAGTCTGCGCCATTGTCCAATAATTTCTGTGACTCGGCTGCCAAATTGGCCAAGTCAGCGTTTAATATGGACGGTCCGATTTTCGCTTGAATTGGCATCTTTTTCGTCGTGTTGCAGGCGCAGCAATTGGGACGCGCCTTCGGGCAAGATGGGGAAGCCGTACTGCTTGTTAAGGTCAAACGGAGGGGAGCTGGTGCTCGAAATTTTGACGTTTTGAAACGTAAACAATCCAAACGAGGGCTGCACAAGTCTGATAACGTTAACACGCGAATGGCCAAACAACTAAGATTCATAATTTTCAATTTGGTTCAACTTCAATTTGTTCATTTTTGCGCTTAATAAATACTTTTTTACATTGAGAATGTATGTAGCTTGGTGTGCTTAGATATAGGCAATACAACTATAGTTCGTCCTTAACATGTACGCCAGGATATTCTTTATTTTCGATAGTAACGCCCTTGCAACGCTCCTGCTCCACCAAAAAGTCTTTCGCCTCCCAGGCCTGAGCTCCGTCTTTGAACAGGAATATTGCTCGATTGTCGTCGACCATGTAACGCTCCGCTTGTATGTGGTTATTCCATAAGCTGGTCTGCCACAGCTTCGTTATCTGTTCGCCCTGCTCTCGAGTGGGATTGCCGGTGACCGAAACAAATGTCATGAGCGTGCGGCCTTTTTTCGATACTTTGAGCAGATCTTCGGGGTTTTTGCTGTCTAAATTTGAGAAATCCAGTTTTGGTTGTGGTCGCAAATGCTCAGGCAGCTCATCTGGCTCAAGTGGATCCTCATCTTCCTGTAAAAATTAACGTTTATGCCGTTTTTCTAGCTGAGTTTTAACTTGTACGTACATCCCATTGATCGAGCAGACGCTCCAAATCGGCTTCGCTGTAATCCCGTATATCTTTTTTAGCCCACTCCGGTTTTTCGTCGTCCTTGAACTTCTTAGACAGCACAACAGGCACAAGGGCCAGTATGAGTAAAATAAACTGTATTTGCATGATTTAATCTTATTTTATTTGTACTCGCAGCTCAACACGTCAGCTCGTCAATTTGCATTCTCTTGGAAGAGCAAAACGCGGACAGAGAAACAGCTGTGCCGTAAAAATGGCATTCACTGGCCAACGTGAACAAAACAAACGTTTAAGTGTGGTCACACTGTTAATAACATAACGCAAGAAAGAGTGAAAAGAGTGGGAAGATGAGTAAGGCCACAAAACCCAGCCCACTTTACTGCTTGTTAGATTACATACGCTAACAGTGGAGAGCGTGCCGCTCACATTGCTGTACTTATTGAGTGACTCTCGCGATAACACCTGAACGGCCACACAGGCCCAGCTGTTGCCCGCTCGCGTTCAGTTGTAATCGAGTGGTCGTCGGCGTCGCGTGTGTTTTAGTGTAGGAAATTTAACATTGTGCAAGGTAAATTTTCTATGGTGTTATTGTTATTGTTGCGCGTTGTGAACCACTTGGTAATTAAAGATAAAGCTTTGTATATATGCGAATAAAACAAATAAAGGCCGAGGTGTGCAAGAAAAGTGAATAATATAAGTGAAATGATATCGATTCCAGAAGGGTATTCACACACCCACACATACATTAACGTAACACTTTGAAAACAATGCCAAATGTTTTACGCATATTGTGTATTATTTATTTATTTATTTATTTTTTTTGTAATGCCTAGCGAATTATTTAAATACAGTGTCATGTCTATTTTGTTGTTGGCATGTTTTAGTTGATTTTCTCTGTGGATGGTTGTTGCTAGTGATGACATCATCAGCAGCAACATCGTGTTATTTTCTGTCTCTCAATTCCATTCTGTTTTTGTTCTAATGTTTAGAAAAGGCTAAATTCATACGAAAACGGCGAGCGTTCAATAAAACGACCAACAAAAAGCACGCGTACCCCAACACACACTCACACACACAAAGTTAAATAATAACAAACTTAAACGAAAGATTACAAAATCAATAAGCAGCCGCCTTTTGGCTGCCTAACAGCTGGTTAGTTCCAATTGGAGTTGAAAGGTGTTTGTTGAACACGGCACAGCAACGAAGACGGAGACGACGACGACGACGAGGACGCCGCCAGCTTCAGGATGGTGTTCGAGGCCATAGTCGCAGATGTGCTCAACAAGGTGCTGGGTGATTACATTGAAAATTTGGATCACAAACAATTGAAAATTGGCATCTGGGGAGGTGAGTTCACTCGTAAAATGCACGCAGTTAACTGTCACGCTATTTGCGCATTTAGCTTAATTTATTATCCACCACCATGCTATGTATGTGTATGTGTGCGTATGTATTGCTTTTGATCACATCATTTTTTTTGTGTCTGCTTGCGCGACCTTATCCTTCTGACTTTGCACAGTGACCCAATTGCTGAATATTTGCATGGGCGTGAGAGCAACGCGAAAGCGCTCTCCCATGTCTGTTTGCCGCGTCGCTCTCCCGCTCCCTCTATTGCTCTTTCTCTTTGCCCATCTCTAGTTGAAGCTGTTGAACTGTTGCTTCCGTTGTGAATGTTTTGAATCCACTCCACGCCAACCCTTTGGCGTTTGTATACAGCATCAGCAGCAACAACAAAGACATGCACAAGAACAACAACAACAGTTGCGGCTTTTGTGTGGTTTCTGTCTTCTTTTTCTTAACTTTTGCAGAAAGCATAACAGTTTTGTCAAACAATTTGTAACTTTCAAAAGAGATAATAAACGAAGTAATATAATTATTCTAATGACAGATAGAACATATGTATATAGTATATAGGCATATGTGTCTAGATAGTATGGATCACAAATACTTTTCTCTAGCAGGCAAATATAGTTAAGATTCGTTATGCTTCAAGTAATTTTTAAAGTTATTAAAGGGTGTTTAAACTTCATCTTGCCATAACATTTTTGTTAGTCTTGTTATTGCTTTATCTTCTTTAGCCTAAAGCAGTATAATATTACTTAGGTTTTCTCAAGAGATAAAATAAAAAAAAATAAAAACAAAAACAGAGCATTTATCAGCCAGTTGTTCAAATTACACGATAAAAAATTATAAAAAGCAACGTTTGCATTTTTATTGCTTAAGCTTCTATATAATATATGTATATATCAATATTTATATAGCGCATTCCGAATCCAATCTACGTACTTAGATATATAAGAGCTTTTAATACAATTATTCTACAAGTGATTAAATTTTAATAGCTTTTTGCTCATATTTATATGAAATACCTTAAAATTCACTTTCTCTATTATAATTTTAATTAAGTCCAATAAAGTTAGTGCCCCGCCTCAGACCTCATATGGCATGTAAGCCCCGGCAAACGGGTTTCCGTGCGTCTATTTCAGCTTGAATGACAGCCAAACAAATTTTTGAACTTGAACTCGGATGACATAATGCGTGGCTCATGAATAATATCTTTGTTCACTGAGTGTTTTATTTGAATTTCAACCCATTTCAGGTTATAAAAGTTGTGAAAAAGCAACCCAAAGTATAGAAGATAGATTTAACAGTCTATTTAGAGGGCTTTTAGAGTATAATTAACATATATTGTTTAACAGGCAGGCCTACATAATAAATATATATATATATTCATGAATTAACCAATGTATTAGAGGTGAACAAGTATTTATCTTATATATATCAAATCGAAATGCAAGCTAAAAATGATTATACTCAAAAATGTAGTAAACCTAGCTTAAGCTGAGCTCATTTTTGTGCGCTTATCTATTAGGCATATTAATCATTGAGTTGTTTGTTTACCTAAATAAAACAAAAAAACATTAAAATATTTCATTCTCAATTAAAAAATCGTGCATATATACATATATATTTACTGATTCATCCAAGGCTTTCATTTTATTACTTCATGTGAGCAAATTCTCTTATATAGGCCGCTAGCTGATAAGCGACACTTGTTGCCGATAAGAGTCAGTCGTACACAGACTCAAAAGAAAAACAATTTCAAATTTACCCTTTAAAAGTAGAGCACCTGGCAGTAAAATATATAGAATTTTATTTGGCATATATGGAATATAGAAGCGAAATTTCCAAAAATAAAATATGCAAAAAACATATTATAATATAATAATAAATATAAATAATAAATAAAAGTATAAATAAAATTTAATAAAAATACATACAAAATATAATAAAGCACAATTTCCAAAAAATAAAATCCCTAATAAAATATTATAATAAATCTATATATTAAGTAAAAATATCAAAATGAATCTATAACTTTCCTAAAAATATCATACAAAATATTTAGCTTTAACAAAAGATTTATAAAATAAATGTAATAAAATTTATATCTAAGTATATATATATCTATATATAACTATATAACTTTCTATAACTAAAAAAAGATTAATGAAAATAAATTTAATAAAATTTTTATCTAAATATAAAACTTAAATTAGGCGTAAGTAGCAGCCGTTTGAAATAGTTTATAAAAAGTTATTAGCTTATATAATTAGTTATTGCTTGTATACATGTATATGTTAAATAAGCATAGAATGTTTGGAATATCGGCTCATCCGCAGGTTTCAGGGGATCTCCTAGTCGGGTACCACCGACTCGAGCTTTCTTACTTGTTTTTATTAATATTTTGAAAATTTGTTTGTTTACTTTGTTTAATAATTTACCATATGAAAAGCGTGAAACATATCGATCTCTAGTTAAAGACTGATAGACATCAGCGCGTCGTTGTCAAGGGCCACAAATCAGCAATCAATTTAAAATTTACAATAGTTTTACTGTAAGTGTGGCGACTGAGAAGAGAAGCCCAAATCGTTAAACAATGCTTAGAAATGACAAGCTGCAATATGATAAGAACAGAGCAAAAGTTGTTAACTTTTACGTTTTGTTAAAGAAAGTACATCTGATGGCAATTTTGATATTATTAAAATAACTTCTCTAAAAACATTAAGTCTTTTAGAAACTAGGCAATTTTTATATATTTTAACAAAATGTTTTGCATCAGAACATGTTACTCACCATTATCCTAAAGTCGAAATTATATAACATTATATTAACTTAATTTAAATGAATATCAGCATTGATATTAACAGTGTCTTAAAATTCACTTAAATGTTCTATGCTTAGGTCGCTATTATTGTATGCATTATTGTTATCATATACATACATACGTATATGTATGTTACAGCTTTATAATAACATTATTATCAATAACATTAATATAATTTTCAACATAAAAACAGAACCAATATATAATATAAAAAAACAAAAAACCAACAAAAACTTAATGATCATAAACACTTAGATCATTATATTATGACTACAGTTATTATAATTCAAACAATTGCTTAAAACTACAACAATTCCACTTAATATATTAAACATATTCTTAACTATTAATATAAAAAAAAAAAAAATAAAAATAAAAAAATAAAACATTATACCCTGATTTCCCATTTTCAATAAGTTCAGGGAATAAAAACACAAAAAAAAAGCACCAAAAAAAAACAAAAAAAGCACCAAAAAAAACAAAAAAAAAAAGGCTCAAAAAAAAAACAAAAAAAAAACATACCCTGATTTTCCATTTTCAATAAGTTCAGGGAATAAAAAAAGTACCAAAAAAAAAACAAAAAAAAAAGCACCAAAAAAAAACACCAAAAAAAAAAACAAAAAAAAACACCAAAAAAAAAAACAAAAAAAAGCACAAAAAAAAAACAAAAAAAGGCTCCAAAAAAAAAAAAACACCAAAAAAAAAAAAAACACCAAAAAAAAAAACAAAAAAAAAAAAACAAAAAAAAAAACACCAAAAAAAACAAACAAAAACTTACTGATCATAAACACTTAGATCATTATATTATAACTAAAATTATTTACACAATTGCTTAAAACTATGCTTATAATTATTACAATTCCACTTAATATACTTAACGTATTCTTAACATTTAAATACTTACCACATTCTGAAGAAGTGGTGGACCACTGCACTTTACTTAATATCACTTCACTTTACTGCACTGCACTGCACGACTGACCACCAGCAGGCCACAAAGACGACTGAATTTGTGCAGAAACAGGCGCCCTTTATATAGGACAAAACTCCCGCGCAAAGCACCCGCGCAAAACGGAGTGCGACTCTGCTCTAGCAAGAATTTGATCTTACTCTTCTCGATGCAAGCTCAAACAGAATTCTGCTGGTCCACCAGTCTGTAAATGCTAGCAGCAGCATTCTGTTAGTGTTTACATCAATGCTGCTGCTCCAACAGTCTGTAAATGTTAGCAGCAGCATTCTGTTAGTGTTTACATCGATGCTGCTGGTCCACCAGTCTGTAAATGTTAGCAGCAGCATTCTGTTAGTGTTTACATCGAGTAAGCTCAAATTCTTGCTAGAGCAGAACTCAACGTTCGAGTGAACTCAGATCAAACCGCCATGAGCTGAACTCCGTTTTGCGCGGGACGTAGTTTTCGCTCAATGTTCGAATGAAAAAACGACTGAGATCAAACCTTCATGAGTCGAACTCCGTTTTGCGCGGGTGCTTTGCGCGGGAGTTTTGGCCTATATAAAGGGCGCCTGTTTCTGCGCAAATTCAGTCGTCTTTGTGGCCTGCTGGTGGTCAGTCGTGCAGTGCAGTGCAGTAAAGTGAAGTAAAGTGAAGTGATATAAAGTAAAGTGCAGTGCTCGACCACTTCTTCAGGATGTGGTAAGTATTTAAATGTTAAGAATTTGTTAAGTATATTAAGTGGAATTGTAATAATTATAAGCATAGTTTTAAGCAATTGTTTAAATAATTTTAGTTATAATATAATGATCTAAGTGTTTATGATCAGTAAGTTTTTTTTTTCTGTTTTTTTTTGGTGTTTTTTTTTTTGGTTTTTTTTTTTTTTTTTTTTTTTTTTTTTTTTTTGTTTTTTGTTGTTTTTGTTTTTTTTTTTTTGGTGTTTTTTTTTGGTTTTTTTTTGTTTTTTTTTGGTTTTTTTTTGTTTTTTTTTGGGTTTTTTTTTGGTTTTTTTTTTTTGTGTTTTTATTCCCTGAACTTATTGAAAATGGGAAATCAGGGTATAATGTTTTTTTTTTTGTTTTTGTTTTTTTTTTATATTAATAGTTAAGAATATGTTTAATATATTAAGTGGAATTGTTGTAGTTTTAAGCAATTGTTTAAATTATAATAACTGTAGTCATAATATAATGATCTAAGTGTTTATGATCATTCAGTTTTTGTTGTTTTTTTTTATGTTATATATTGGTTCTGTTTTTATGTTGAAAATTATATTAATGTTAGTGATAATAATGTTATTATAAAGCTGTAACATACATATACATATGTACGTATATGATAACAATAATGCATACAATAATAGCGACCTAAGCATAGAACATTTAAGTGAATTTTAAGACACTGTTAATATCAATGCTGATATTCATTTAAATTAAGTTAATATAATGTTATATAATTTCGACTTTAGGATAATGGTGAGTAACATGTTCTGATGCAAAACATTTTGTTAAAATATATAAAAATTGCCTAGTTTCTAAAAGACTTAATGTTTTTAGAGAAGTTATTTTAATAATATCAAAATTGCCATCAGATGTACTTTCTTTAACAAAACGTAAAAGTTAACAACTTTTGCTCTGTTCTTATCATATTGCAGCTTGTCATTTCTTTATAGGAATCACTTAGTTATAGTTTTTAGTTTAAACAAGACCACCATCTAAGCATTGTTTAACGATTTTGTTAGACATTTAATTTTGGGCTTCTCTTCTCAGTCGCCACACTTACAGTAAAACTATTGTAAATTTTAAATTGATTGCTGATTTGTGGCCCTTGACAACGACGCGCTGATGTCTATCAGTCTTTAACTAGAGATCGATATGTTTCACGCTTTTCATATGGTAAATTATTAAACAAAGTAAACAAACAAATTTTCAAAATATTAATAAAAACAGGTAAGAAAGCTCGAGTCGGTGGTACCCGACTAGGAGATCCCCTGAACCCTGCGGATTTAGGCTATAGACGAGTATTCTCTGAAAATTTCAGATATCTAGCTTTTGTGGTTTACGAGATCGCTGCGTTCATACGGACGGACGGGGCTATTTCAACTACTACTACTTTATGGGGTCTGCCACGCCTCCTTCTGCCTGTTACATACATTTTAACAAAACCATTATACCCTGATTTCCCATTTTCAATGGGTTCAGGGTATAAAAATGGGAAATTTTGAACAATCATCTTTTAACTTCTTATCGATGGCAATTCTAGTATTTACTGATAATACGAAGTAAATTGAATTGTGCTTATGATTCAAATATTAGCTGATTTATAGGTCAATATACCATAGACAGTGTGTGGTAACTATTTGTCCGATCGCTAACTAAATTGACCTATATATAGGTTATTCAATAAATTAGTAATATGCGCTATCCGAGGTTAAATATGTTGTCTTTCTTCGCCATAGCATTCCGGGCATAACAAACAATCGAAATGCCAGGCACGCCTAATTGCCAGCCATGTGTGCTTGATATGGCGCGGTATATACATACATATATATATAGATAGATATTTATTTATATATATGTATCTGAACTTATGTATAAATCGTTGGCCATATTTTGTTACCTCTAACACTTGCCGGTTTTTTGTTTATTTGTTTGCACAACAATTTTGAACGCATTTGCTGTAATAAATCAATTTGCTAATGGGCCCCAATTAATAAACTATATAATTTCTAATTGTTGTCTATTTGTTTTTCCCTTAATACTCATATAATTCTAAATTTTTTAAATTTTTAGGCGATGTGGTCTTGACCAATCTGCAAATTCGCAGCAATGCGCTGGATGACATGGATTTGCCCGTTCAGCTAGTCTATGGCTATTTGGGTAAGTCGAAACATAGTTGAAAGTAAATATTGATCTCTCTTTATAATATCTGTTCGTTGCTTAGGCAAATTGGTGCTGAAAATACCCTGGAAGAATTTGTATAGCCAGCCGGTTATAGCCGATATTGATGATCTCTTTGTGCTCGTCACGCCCAACAATAATGTCAGATACAATGCGGAAAAAGAGGCCAAAAATAGTTTGGCTACAAAAATGATTGCACTGGACGCTCAGGAGGCAGCACTCAAAAAGGAGCTGGCGCCAGGCACGTTCAGTTGAATTGAATATATATATAAATTAATATATCTAATTGTATAACTTGTTGTCTTTCAGCTGTGCCCAAGGGCGATGCTGGTTTCACGGAAAAGTTAACTGCACAAATTGTTAACAATTTGCAAATCAAAATTAGCAATGTGCATTTTCGTTATGAGGATTCCACAACGACGGGCTCGCCGTTCTCGTTTGGCATAACGCTGCATGAGCTGGAACTCTATACCACGGATAATAACTGGGACAAGACCTATATGACGGAACGTGCACCGGAGGTCTTTAAAATTGCGAATCTCTCCTGCCTCGCTGCCTACATGAACTGCAAGGCTAAACTTTATGCGGCTGATGAAAGGGATGTGCTTGTCGAAAGGTTTAAGCAGCAAATAGCACGCAAAGACTTTAAGCCCACCAACTACTGTTATGGTATATATCCTTTAGTTCCTTTTATTATTTACAAATAGAGTCTAATACTTATCGGTTTTGCTTTGTGCAGTTCTGGGTCCCATTTCCTGCATTTCAAAGTTGAAGCTGAACATGAATCCGGAACTGGATGAGCCAGCATTTGAGAAACCCAAAATTGATCTTAGCCTGGAGATGGAAACCCTTAACGTGGGCTTGACCAATAAACAGTTCCAATATCTTATACAGCTAGGCGATGCCATGAGTCGCATGCAGCTAGGCTTGCCGTATCGTCAATATCGGCCCTACAATATACGTGAGTAGAATACTATTCATAGTTAGAATAATAATAATCTTAAGATCTGTTTCTCTACATTTAGCTTACAAGGGTCACGCCAAGGAGTGGTGGAAATTTGCAATCACCGCTGTGCTCGAGCATGATATACGACGTGTGCATCGCACTTGGAATTGGGCTTACATAAAAGAGCACCGTGATCGCTGCAATGCCTATGCAGAGGTATGTTTTTTTTAACTCTTTAGCACCTACAATCCCATCTAATTACTCTTTATTGCAGAAATACAAAGAACGTGAAATAAGTAAAAAGCCAACCAAAACGCTGGAGGAGTCGTGTAAGATGCTCGAAGAGAAGTTGGATGTCTTTAATCTTTTACTCATAAGGCAACGCGTTAACATCGAGATAGTCAAGTATCGGGAATCAATACCACCTCGTCAGACCAGCTGGCTTAGCAGCTGGTGGGGTGCTAGTCCGGCCAAGGCAGATGAAGACGAACACACTAGCCAAAAATTGGGTAAACTAATAGCTATAAACCTTATTAGTAATATGTGACATAAAGTATATTTTTCTAGTGCGTAAATTCGAGGCGGCTATGACACCGGAGGAGAAGGCGAAAATGTACAAGGCCATTGGTTACCAGGAGAATGTGAAGCCGCAGGATATACCCGTAGAGTATGTGGCCCTAAAGATGAATTTCAAACTAATTGCCCTCGAGCTGGGCCTGTACCAGGAAATACAGCTTGATCAAGACCAAGGCAGCGCACTTGATTATTTCAATTTGCCATCGATAATATTGGTGAAGTTCTCTATGGCGACAGCAACGATTTTACAACGACCGGCCGCCGATGCCATTAGTGTGACAGCCGGCATGAAGAGTTTACAGATGACAGGGGTAACTCAAAATGACCGCGCACCCATGCTGGTCCAGTCCATAACAACGGATGAGTTTAATTTGCTGGATATATTCTTCGAAACGAATCCAATTGATCTGCTGTGCAATCAACGTGTCAAAATCGTCGCTCGTCCATTACAAATCACCTACGATTCCCAGACTATTATGGCTGTTACCAGTGTGTTTAAGCCGCCGACCGATGTGAATTTATCGAAATTCGAGCAAACGGCTACCTCGAAGCTGGTCGATATCAAGGAGCGCTCAGCAACGGGCATGCAGTATGTTATCGATCAGAAATCGGTATTAGACGCAGATATATTGCTAATGCCCAACATACTGGTGGTGCCGCATGGCGGTTACTATGAGCCCGACGTGAAATCTCTGATTGTGCTAAGTCTGGGTCAAGTGCATGTGACAACGAAGCCACACAAACGCACCTCAGACCAGGTTAAGGTGATGCACAATGAGGGCGCCGAAAAGGAGGACATATTAAAGTCCGTTATGGAAAACTCCTATGACAGTTTTATTGTTGAAGTAAATGACGTGCAAATACTAGTGGTGCGGCCAAACGAACCCTGGCAATACGTCCTTAATATGGCCGAGTCTACTGAATTGCATGTGCTGCTACCGACATCGTTTAAGGTGGCAGCTGCGCTGTGCGTCTTTGATAATGATCCGCGTTTGCCCAAGATCAAAATCGATATTGAGATGCCGGCGGTGCAGCTTACCATTACCGAAGATCGTATGCTGGAAGCTCTCGATTTGGTCAGCAACTTGCCGCTGCCACAGGGTGAAGCCACAGATATTGCCCCGGTTTTGCGACGCTCACGCAGCTCGATTTCGAACTTCATTAATCGTGAAATCAAAAAGCGTTCCGCGCCAGTCGATACAAAGCCATCAGACCTGGAAGAAATAATACAGTATACCAATGTCGAGGTGAATTTCTCACTTAAGAAAATTTCAATAAAACTGGTGCAGTCGAATTCGCGCCGTGAAACAGAAGCCGGTGCAGAAACGCCATTCCTAACACCAGATCAAGAGATGCAGACAAGCAGCACTGAAATGTCGATCTTATCCGAGCTCGAACAAGAAGTAAATCAGACACTATTGTTTGAGATTCTTCAAGTGGAGACGAACATGGCACAGCGCACCTACGAAACAGTTGCATCTGTCAAGTAAGTACAAGCTTATACAAATAGAAAACGTTTGGTTTCTGATATTCAATTCAATTGCTCTTGCTCTTTCAGATTAGGCAGCATAAATCTGAAACACTATGATTGTGTGGACTCGCAGGATAATATGTTGGATATCATAAATACGCCCGGATATATCAAAGACTTGAAATATTTGCTCACAATCAACTATACGATGGCCGATAAATTGTCGCCAGAATTCAATACCAAATACAATTCCGTCGAACAGCTGATGGTGGCCAATTTCGAGATACTCGACGTTATACTGCATCAGGAGTGCCTGCAGCGTCTGTTGAAAATGGTAAACGATTTCCAAAAGCGTTTGGATATTATATTATTGAATACAAAGCCACGCACTCACTACGCATATGCTGGCGATGGTGATGGACTAAAGCACAAGCTGCACGCTATTATGGAAGATGCCGAAACAATAGTCAGCAGCCAAAAATTTGTGCGTCAGAACAAACGGAAAAAAATTGTTGTGGATAGTATAAAAATGCGTATGATTGCGAATATTGAAGCGATTAGCCTGAAGCTAACTTCACGCAAGCGACCACTGTCCCTGATGCAGGTGAAGAAGTTTGTGACAAACGTAACGCTAAAGGACTCGTACACCGAGCTGAACATAGGACTCAAAGATATTGTAATGCTAGATCTAAATCCGAGAACGATACATACGAATGTGAGTGCGACAGATCGATTTATTTAGAATGTGAGACTAAGTGAGTTTTAAATTACTTTGCAGATATTGACCATTGTGGGCCAGGATGCCTTCAATTGCCAGGTGGTGCTATACAATAAGGAGTTCACCCATAACTACAATTCGGATGATATGAAAGTGACGGTGGATATTGGCTGCATGAAGATTGTATTCCTCAACTGGTTTGTCACCGGCCTACTGGTAGGTCACTGTAGATCATTATAATATTGCAATGATTCACAATAGTTTCGATTTTCTTTCGGCAGAACTTTACAAGCCACTTCCAGACTGCCCAGGATGCAGTTACAAATGCCAGCGCAGCTGCTGCCCAATCAGCTAAACAAAATGCCATCAAAGCCTACGAAAAGGCAACGCGCATGAAACTTAATATTAGAATTAAGGCGCCCGTTATACTTGTGCCGGTGGATTCGCAGAGCAAAGATGCTTTGGCCATTGATTTGGGTTTGCTGGAGATGACAAATACTACCAGCGAGAAGGAAGTTTCTTATATGGACCAAAACGCTGTCATCGATGAGATAAAACTGCAGCTAAAAGATGTCAAAATATCGAAGGTGGTTATTTTAGATATAAACGATACATCAGTCGATGGTGAGTAGCGGTCGCCTGAACTTGACAATCTATGAGGATATTGTAATGATAACTATGTGATTAATCAATAATTAGATGTGGATGCTGTTCTTGGGATTAAGACCGCAGTAAATATGATGCAACCTATAAGTTTTACGTTATCGGTTGCGCGTAATCTTTCCTTCTCTTGGTACACTGATGTTCCAGAGATGAATCTGTCGGGTCACTTAAAGTCTGTTGAGGTAAGGAAAAACACTCCAAGAACTTTTTGACAATCTAATGTATACGTATATATTAATTGCAGCTAACACTTTTCATGCAAGATTATGCGCTTATCATGTCTATAATGCAGCTTAATTTGAACGAAGGCATTGAAGAGTTTCCACCGAAAGAAGTTGCCGTGAAGGCGGCACCTTCAAGTCCTAGTCCTCGTACCCCTTCACCACAGGGAACAAATCCCTCTGGGGAATATACAGCGGAGCCACAAAAAGTATACGAAAGTCTTAAGATCAACTTTCAATTTGATGGCGTCATTATAAATTTGATGGAGGGTTAGTAATCCGAAGTCAAGCTGTGTGACAAGTAAAATGAAGATATTTATTTTTTAATTTCCATCAATTATTTAGAGGAAGGCGAAGGCTTGGCGTGTTTTGGAATTTACTTCTTGGCCGTGAAGGGCACCCAACTGAACAATGGCACGCTCAGTGTATCCATTGTCCTTTGCAACATACAATTGGATGATACGCGTTCAACGAACCATAGCAAAATACGACAATATCTCAGCTGCAAGAACTGGGACGCGGAGAAGTCCAGAAAAGATAAAATTCTTGAGACATGCCAAAAGGAGGTGTGGAACTATATGGTTGATATAACGGCAATTTTAAAACAGGACGACGTCTTTGGTAATGCAATGAACTTGTAAATCTAATATCATGTTACATATATCTATTTACTTTTATTGCAGCTGAAGTGCGAGTGCGCAGCTTCGATTTGATCGTTTGCATTGATTTTCTGATGAAGTTGACATTGTTTCTGACTTTGCCCGCCGAAGTGCAACCCCGCGAACCAGGCACGCATAGTACTCCGATCAAATTTACTGAAACAGCAGCAGTAGCAAAAGAAGGTGCAAGAAAGACGGTGGATACGCTGTCAAGTATGTGAAAATTATATTATATAAGACCTTTCCCTTATCAGATGTCCAATCGCCTTAAACCTATCTGTTTTACATTTTTTGTTTTTAACCACTATAGCTCAAGCCCAGAGTTCAACGAAAAAAATGAATTTGATACTCCACATTGATCAGCCTGATATTATATTGGTTGAAAGCCTGGATGATTTGAATACCAATGCAATTATCTTTAATGTGAGTAGAAAATTTCTATTTTGACATTGACTTAGATACAAAAGTTTCGACTTTTCGCAGGCACAAGCGCATCTCAATTATCGTTCGATTGGCGAGAAGCAGATTATCAATGGTGAAATCGATGCGCTTAAGATATATATGTGCTCATTCTTGCCAGAGCGTCGCGAAGCGACGCGTCATTATATTCTGCATCCGGCTGTTATCAGTTTGCAGGGCTCCACGCCCGAGTCGGAGGGCATGCACATAAGTCTTAAGCTCAGTGATATTATCATTAATATATCGCCGACAACGATTGAGCTGCTGAACAAGGCGATGCTCAGCATTAGTAGCGGTGCGGCTGAGAAGGCTGCTATTGATAGAGATGCGACAGACTATTCCAAAATTTGGTATCCAAAATCGTTCCATGCAAAGACCTATTGGTTTACAAAAGTGGAAACGGCCGTCGAAGCGAAAGAAGTGCCGCATAAAATGCTGGAAAGTGACGGCACGGAGAAGACAGAGAAATGTGTAATTGAGATGCCAAGCATAACACTTGTTATTGAATCGGGACAGGGATACTATACAAAGCCTCTCCTTTCACTGGACACACGCATGACGGCTGTCTTTAATAACTGGAGCCGCAATTTTACTGCGCATGGCTCCCTAACACTCAATATGGTAGATGATTCCTTTATTAATCATTTAGTATACACTTAACAAGCACTTTACGTCTTCCAGAATTATTACAATCAATTTATGGCCGAATGGGAACCCATCATAGAGCTGAACGAGGTGGTGGGACGTAATGGCATCAGAGAGTATATACCCTGGGAGTTGCAATTCGATATGAGCTTCGAGAAGTTAGAAACTGATATTGATGATATGCAGGATGATACAGCAATGAACATTCGCATACATTCCAAGGAGAATCTGGAAATAACGATAAGCAAAACATGCGTCGGCTTGCTCAGTGAATTGGGCGAAGCCTTTTCGGAAGCCATCGACAGAAAGGGCATCCACAAGCCAGACGTTGTCGCTCCTTATGTGGTAATCAATGATACAGGCTTTGATATCACATTGGATCTGGAGAGAGGCATCTTTACGCTCCACGAAGTGCATCGCGGTGGCCAGCTTACTAACACCGCTCTAGTTTTGCACTCGGCAAGCGCAACAGATGATCAATTGATCGATCCAGTGGATATAAAAACCTGCACGATTTCGCCTGGCGGTAAAGCCTATTTGCAAACCAAGGACTTAAGCACGCTGTCCGAAAACCAGTTCGACGATTATAATCTCTATGTGATGGTAATTTAAATATCATATATTTGCAATTTAGTGATCCTCTGATTGTATGTTCCTGTTTGTTCACAGCTCGGTGATATAAAAGAAGCAGTTGTGCTGCCCGTTAGCAAAGCCGACACGCGATACTTTCCGGTGGATAGTAGCTCTCGTCGGGAACAGTGGGCCATTGTGTCCCAAGTCAAGCTGGAGTATGGCACCACCAAAGTCAATATACATGGCGTTTTAAGCGTACGTAACACAACCAATAGAAATGTATTAAGTCTTATGCATATATGTGATTCTTTGCTAGATCCTCAACCATTTTACGAGACCAATTGTGGTGCACCGTCGCAACGATAAAGAAAATCGATTCATTCGCGTTGGTGTTGCGAAACCTAATGAGATTTTCAATGTGCCGCTGCACGCCATCTATGCAGAAAACAAGGATTTGTACTTTTCGGTGAAGGGCTATTACACGTCCGTTGAGAGCCTCGTCTGGTATATAAATCCATCAGATATGAACTATGAGTGTCAAGTTCAATGCGAACCCATAGACGCATTCGAGCCGCTCAACATCAATGTGCAGCGACGCAAGCATGAGATTTTCTTTGAGAACACCAATAAGTATCGAATTAGAAGCGCACATTATTTGCTTCATCTACGTCCCCCACTATCCCTGCGAAACTGTTTGCCCATTGGCATTAAAGTATCTGTGGCTGGCTGTTTGGGTCGTCAACTTAACGTCGAGCAAAAGGCAGAACTCACATCGTCAGAGGCTCTTGGTGTAGAAGAGCGCTATGAAAAGGAGGACTTCCTTGATTTTGGCGAAAAGGAGGTTATTCCTGGGCAAGTCCTGCATTTGCCTACAGTCCGTATGACCGCAAACGGCAAAGATTCAAAAAGTGTGCTGGTAGTGCGTCTATTGCAATATCTGGAGAAGGATTGGTCACATGCCTCTGAAATTCCAAATGCCAATGACGAAGTAACCATTTGGACATTTTCCTCTTATGATTCTGATGTTAAAATGGAAATGGATCTATTTGTGCGCTGTAGCAGTCCCGCTGGCAAAATAATGCTAACCCTGTACAGCCCGTACTGGATGATCAATAAGACGGGCAAGATGCTCACCTACAAATCGGATTTGTCATCAGTGGAAATGCTGTACCATCCACCCGAGTATTCCGGTCCTATACTGTTGGCCTTCCGTGATAAGATGTTCTTTGACAAGAAGAAGGCAGCCATCCGCATCGAAAGTGGGGAGTGGAGTCAGAAGATACCATTGGATGTGGCTGGTGCGATCGGTGGCGTTACCTGCACTGCAAACAATCAAACCTTTCAAATTGGCGTGCACAATCATTTGACAAATAATTCGCTGACCAAACAGATAACGTTTATACCGTTCTATATAGCGCACAATAAATGCCGCCATACGATCGAATTGCAAGAGCTGAATCGACCCGGCGATCCTTGGCTAACGCTAAAAGAACTCGAGTATAAGCCGCTCTGGCCCAAAAGTGATTCACAGCACAAGCTGATTGTGCGCGTGGGTAAACAGATAACGCCAGCCTTTGACTACACCGAAGTGACCTGTACGCTGCTCAAGCTGAACAACAGTCCCTATGGTGGCGTCAATGTGGATGTTCAGTCCACAGAAGGTGGCGTCTATTTGACATTTACCGAGTATCAGCCATCGGAGGCGCCCGGCTTGATCATCAATCATACCAGCAGGGATATTATCTACTTTGAGAAGAACACCGAAAAGACGAACACTCTGAAGTCCAAACATAGTGTTCTATTTGCTTGGAGCGATCCGACCGGTGCCAAGATCCTAGTCTTTGGCAAGGATAAACAGGAGACCGATTTGAAACGCGATCAGATCGATAATGTTATGTAAGTGTAATGCAAACACAAAAGGCTGTACTATGTTTTACAAAATACTTTTTACAGCCTGCAGGATGGCAGCAAAGCTTACTGGGTATCCTTCCTCTTTGGCATGCAGCGTGTCCTGTTGATCACAGAAGTTGAAGCGATTGCCAAGCGAACGGAGAGCACTGCAGCACTGCAGACTATAACGCGCAGCATTGACTTGCGTATACATGGCATCGGCATATCGGTGGTTAACAATGAGGCTGCCCTGGATATCCTCTATTTGGGCATTACCAGTTCAGGCATAGTGTGGGAGTCAAGAAAGCCAAATAAGAAACGTTTCAAGGAGATGACCATACACGACTCAGAGCTAATCGAAGTCGAGTATCAACGCTATCTGGTACACAAGTCTGTCAAGGATGTTAAGACCTATCTACTGAGTAACAAATTTCCAGTGCGTATAGCAACTTTATAATTATTTATATACCTAGATATATATTTACGTACTATTAACTATTTGCAGCTGAACTTTAACACAATGACGATCACCAAACACATTGAGCGGCGTTTGCGTCGCAACTTTTATCCAGCCATTTGGGTGTCGATCAAGTCATCGCCGTTCCAGAATCAATTGCACATAAAAATTAATCGCATACAGGTGGACAATCAACTAATTGATCCCATATTCAATGTGGTACTGGCGCCGATAGCACCGCCAAAGAGTGTCGCAACAACCACAACGATGAGGCCGTTCATCGAATGCAGCGTGGTGCAGCGCGTGATACCCAATTCGGATGTGAAGCAGTACAAGTATGCATCCATATTGATACAGGAGTTCCACTTTAAAGTGGATATCAATTTCCTGACGGCCATTGCGGAGATGTTCTCGAACGAAGTGACCGATGAGCAGGCGGCCAAATTGTTCCGCAGCGATGTGGACTCCATTGAGTTCCCATTATCGACGTTCTTCGAAGAGCATTCACAGCAGGAGCAAAAGAATTTCTATGATAATTTGCATTTGAGTCCATTGAAGATACATGTTAGCTTCTCCATGGCGGGCGCCGATTCAATTTCGCTGCCTGGCTTCCTCGGCACACTGGTGCAAGGAGTGGGTGTGACGCTAACGGATGTCAACGATGTCGTCTTCCGTTTGGCCTTCTTCCAGCGTGAATATCAGTTCTTTACCCAACATCAGCTCATCAGCGAGGTGACCTCCCATTATACGGGCCAGGCACTCAAGCAGCTCTACGTTTTGGCCCTGGGTCTGGATGTACTGGGGAATCCATACGGTTTGGTGGTGGGTCTTAAGAAGGGTGTTGAAGATTTGTTCTATGAACCGTTCCAGGTGAGCAATATAAAAACTTAATGTTAAGGATTTGCTTATTTTAAACTAATCATGTTTGCAGGGCGCCATCCAAGGACCTGGCGAATTTGCAGAGGGTCTTGTGCTGGGCGTCAAGTCGCTCTTTGGTCACACCGTGGGCGGCGCTGCTGGCGCCATGTCTAAGTAAGTTCTTTATTGTGAAGTCAAATAGTAAGCTCTATTTAATTAATTCAACTCTCTACCACTAGAATCACTGGCGCCATGGGCAAAGGTCTAGCTGCTTTGACCTTTGATGATAAGTATCAACGCAAACGTCGAATCGGCATGCACAATAAACCAAAGAATTTCCATGAAGGTCTCGCGCGCAGCGGCAAGGGCCTGGTCATGGTAAGAGCTCAGCCAGCACAGCAGCTGAAACTCCAACTTAACTAATCTTTCCGTTTCTACTCGCAGGGCTTTGTTGATGGCGTGACGGGCGTGGTTACTAAGCCCGTTACTGGCGCACGCGACGAGGGCGTAGAGGGCTTCTTCAAGGGTCTGGGCAAAGGCGCCATCGGCCTGGTGGCGCGTCCAACTGCTGGTGTTGTGGACTTTGCTAGCGGCAGCTTTGAGGCAGTCAAACGTGCCACCGTGGGCATTGATGATTCCAGACGTTTGCGTCCGACACGATTCCTACATTACGACTATGTGCTGCGTCCCTATTGCTTCAGCGAAGCTCTCGGCAACAAGATGCTAAAGTAGGATTCACAACTATATTTATATGTATATATATATATATCATTTATTAATGCTTACATTTTTCACTTGGCAGGGAGATAGACAAAGGCAAATTTGCGGAAACGGACAATTTTGTACACTGCGAGGAGATTGTGCGCAAAGCCGAATATCTTTTAGTTACCAATAATCGTTTGCTGTACGCGCAACGCAATGATATGTTCGGCGTCTGGAATGTAAGTGAAGCTTGGCTTATTTACATATTTATACATTCAATATTTATGTTAATAACCTTCTCTTCTGTTGCATAGTCCTTGTGGTCGTATCAATGGGATGAGGTGGACAGTTTTATGGACAATGGACGTGGCATGCAGTTCAAGGTGTTAGGCCGCGAAGGCAAACGTATAATGGGTCTCTTCTCACCGAAAGAATCGAGCACCAAAATCGTATTGGTGCCCGATGAACGGAAACGCGAAGCTCTATTGGCTATAGTTGAATCTCAAATGCGTGCAGGCACTCAGCTGCGTTTGCCCACCTCACGCTATTCGGCGCGCGTTACGTAGTAAAGCAAGGCTTCTTCAACGACATATAGCATTGACTACCTCGCTCTATTGCAAGCTATTCTGCACACACACCCACATAGCCTCACACTCACACACACACATGCATGAATACCCCCTAAACATATATATATATATACCAATGTATATAACCAATTTATGTTTTGATATTAAAATTTTATGTCAATGTTGAGAAAGGATAAACATGAAAAGTCTGTGTTTTGTCACTAGCCTAACTCTTTATAAATCTGTGCTATATATTATATATATAAGTATGATGGATGATCCAGGATACGACGTCCTACACCTTTTTGAGATAGCTGCTGGGCGGCGTAGCCAACGGCATGATTGGCTCATAGTTGTTGCAGTTGTCGCTCTCGCAAAAGGACGTCAGAGAGGCCAGCGCATTGGCTGCCAATGCCTCCACGCTGAACATGGTCGACAGATGGCCGCTGCTCTCGAACTGATTGATGATCATGTTCACCTTGCTCTTGGCTTCCGCCTTCAGGCAGGGCGATGTTGGATTGCTGCTCTGCTGCTGATGCTGATGCAGCTGCAGTTCGTTGGGCGTTCCGTCATAACTGCCATCGCATATATCCAAGCCATTGAGCAGATTCTCCTTTTCGCTCTGCTTGCATTTGGCATTTGGCGGTATGCTGGTGGGGTTGCTCGTTGCGCCACCTGTCGAGCGGGAGTTCTGACCCGTGGCGGACTTGTTGAGGCGACTGAGAAACCAATTGCGTGCCAGCTTGTCGCAGTCCTTGCCGGGCGTCTTCTGTGGACTCGTCTGCGGTGTCTGCGCCGCTTTGCGCTGCTTCTTTTGCTCCTTGAGTGTGGCTGGACTGCAGCTGCTACAGCTGCTGCTGGTTAGGGAGAGCAGTTCCGGTTCGCTGTTGGTGCCGCACGAATAGCTCTTCTTGACCGCCTTCTTCAGGCGCTCCGGACTCGTCAGCTGACTAGAGAGCTCGCTGTGCACCGTCTTGACCTTGGCCTGGAAATCTAGCGCCAAGTTGCCATGCAAGCTGGATGGCTGTGGCTGGGCCTTGAGCTCGGCAGCTGCACCACTACTACTTGCAATAGCACCACTACAGCCTACACCAGCACCACCACCATTGAGCAGCTCAGCTGTTTCCACCTCACTGCCAGCGGGCTCCTCGTCCATGACCAGCGGCTGGGGCGGACACTTTGGTATGTCATATTCGAAACGTTTGGCCAAGGCACTCGGACTGTTGCACTTGTCGGGCAGGCGTGGCGGTGTTAGCGCCTCACCAAAGTTATAGATGGGCGATGGCTCCTCATAGATGCTATCGTTGCTGGTACCTGCTGTCGTTGTTGAGGGCGTAAAGCTGAGTCTCTTCATTACCGGCGGCGTAGGCAGTTTGCGCAGAGATTTGAGCGTCGCCTGGGCAACGGCCTCGCCGCGTATGGCCGCCTCAATGGCATGTATCCACTCTTTGGCATCGACCTCATTGTTCGCCTGATAAACAAACTTCTTGCCCGGATCAGCGGTGGTGATTTGAAAGCAAACCTCACGCCGTTTACCCTCACCAAAGTGCTCAATCTCAATGGCCGAGCTCTTCAAATAGAGGCTGCTGCTGGGCCGACACGACGTCGGACCATCGGCATAGCACAGCATCCAATCATTCAGGATGCCACAATAATATTTCTTGCTCTGATCGAAGAACAAACGTTTCTCAATGCGCTGCAATTGGCCAAATTTGATGGAACGCTGCAAGGCCAAATGTCCAGCGGGCAGATCAGCGTAGGGGCAATTGATGAACAGTTCGTGTGCAAAGACTTGCTGGGTTTCCTCTTCACCAGGATTTTGGCAAATGTCATACAGCTGATGGTCTTGCTGTTGCTGCTGTTGTTGCTGTGGTTGCTGTGGCTGTTGCTCCAATTCCAAATGCTGATTGCTGGAGCAACGAAAGGTCTTATCACTGTTCAACGATGGATTGCTGCTTAGATCAATGTACTCCCTCGAGGCGGACACTGCAATTAAAGTCAATTACTTGCATGCTGGCTAAAAGATAACTAGCATAGACTATAGCTATCTAACTCTGCTTTGGCACTCACGCGAACTCTTTGAGGCTGCAATTGGCGTTGCCATTGCTGCTGCTGCTGCTGCTGCTGCTGTTGTTGTTGCTGATGTTGAGGACATCATCTCCAGATAGCAACCGGTCTCGGCGCCCACTTCGCTGCAGCCATTCGATTTAATGGATGCTGTTGTTGTTGCTGTTATGCCATCTCCTGTTGTTGCTGCTGTTGTTGTCGCCTGATCGTCTGCATAGCTGGCCAGCAGATGGTCACAGCGTTGCAGCAGCTCCTGCGTTTGCTCCGCAGCCGTCACATGAAACAGATTCGAAGTATTCTCATACTCGGATGTCGCTAGCGAGGCACGAAAGTGAGCACGCACATCTGAAAGAACAAGAACAAGAAGAAGACGAAGAGGTTGAAGTCGTAGAAGAGCATCTCGAAATGGGTAATGTTAACTTAAGGCTAAATAAGGCATTCAACGCATTCAATTTAATACGCTCCATTGAACTAAATGGCATTCAATTGCCTCGAATGCTCAGCGAGGGGTTAAGCAACTGTTGCAGTGACTCATGTATATAGCATTATGAGTTGGGAGCTTATAGTGCCTATGCCTATGACCTCATATGAAAAGCCTAAAGAGTCAACTGCGAATTGACCGCAAGCAATTAAAAGCAATTTCACTCGCCAGCAGAGAAAACCAAAAACAATAAAATAAGAAATTAAAACAAGAAACAATCCAGTTTCCCTAGTTACTTGTGGCCCCTACAATGCCCCAATCTTCCGCTGCTTAAGTAGGTTTAACGGTAAACACATACAACAAGAACAACAATAACAATAAAAACAAAACAAAAATTGCCAGAAATCTTGTTAAAATTGAAAAACACGCAAAGAACTGTCCAGACAAACGTAATTAGTATAAAATAAGTAAAATTAAAAATATAAAGAAGACAACTACAACGAACGCCAAATACACTTTTACCCAATCGAAAAATCAGTATATAAAAAAAATTTATCTGAATTCAATATTATATATTTGTAAAGAATTTTGTTATATATTATATATTTTTTTTAAATAATTATTTAACGTTACTTTTTAATTTTTTGAGTAAGTTTAATTTCATTTAAAAATCAAACAAATATTTTTACAACAAATTTAGACTTTATTTTACAAAAATTTATTACTTTAAAGTAAAGCCAAAGGCCAACTTGGTTCTAAAAAAAATATACTCGACTAAACTAGAAAAATATTAAAATAAAAAGTTGTATACTCATAAAAGCTACAGTAGAGCATATATATAACTATATAAGACTCTGAATAGTGCTTTAAAAATTTTTAGAAAATTTTTAAAAATTCTTTAAAAAAATATTAAATCAAGATTTAATTATAATATATTTTACTCTTCAGTCAATGTTGATCTGTTATACTATATGTATATTTATATTAAAATTTGCAACTGTAACTAAGGTTAGATTATATATTATAAATAGTTTATATGTGGTTTGTATATATTAAAGTTTTTAAATAGTTCTTACAACAGAAAACCGATAAGCTCGATAGATAAGCTCTATATGTATAAATATATATAGAGAGAGTTCCCATCTAAGCTATATCATATATAGTATAAGATCTCACACTGCAACATATTGCCCCACTGAATCGTTATACCCTGTCAGATGAGCATTAAAGCTCGCAGACTTAAATGCCGACGAGTTAAGAGAAGGGCTTCAAGCAAACTCCACATACATACATACATACATGCATACATACATACATATATACGTCTGCCTGCATGAACCGGCGAAACGCTGGCCAAAAGCGCCGAAAAATGGGGTTTTAATAAAATTTGTACAATATATAAAAGCCCGAGCATGAAAAGAACAAAGCGCATTAAGCTCGAAGTCAAGTCTCTGCCTCAGTCTGCGTTTCAGCCGCAGCCTCAGCCTCTTCTCAGCTCCAGATCGTAGACGGTCCATGGCATGAGTCAATATATATATATACTATATTGTATCTGAGGGTTATTAATGTTTCGCTGTACAAGAAAATTATATGGCCGCAGGGCGAGTCGAGGCACATGAACATTTCTACAAGTAGTTTGGACTCTCAAGTTTGTTTTCTTCTCGTTGTTGTTGTCGTTGTTTTGGCTTGAACTTAATTAACAATGCCTTCTAAATTATCTAGATACATACGAGCTAAATGCGTAGCTACTTGAATATTCTGTTTAGCTGCACACATAATTGTTTAATAATGTTGTTTTAATACCCTGTACTTATCAAAGTGGTTTGATAAATGCTCAAGAGCGACATTTGTTATGGTATTGTGTGTAAATGTAGTTGAAGTAGATGGAGATGAAGAAGAGACTGGAGATTGGGGTGGGAGATATAGGAAGAATGGTGAGAGAGAGAGAGAGAGAACGTAAGAGTTGAGAGAGATATAAAGAGGTAGACACAGAGAGAGACTTACAGACGGAGAGAAAAAGAAAAGGAGGAGGTCGAAATTGATAGATATATAGAGAGAGACAGAGAGAAAGGAACTGAGAGATATATAGAGAGAAATATAGAGAGAAAGACACTAACTGAGAGAGAAATAGACAGAGAAAGAGGCAGAGAGTCAGAGAGCAATTGCCAGAGGGATAGGGGGACACTCACAGACAGATATTGAGTTAGAGTCAGAGAGAGAGAGAGCTCTGTTTAGGAACCCATCGATAAAATTGATATTTATATATTTATTATTATTTATTACTTTATATTTATTTTTAAAGCTCTGATTTATTTATTTGCCAATTCGCCAACTTGCTAAAACTAGATCACGTTCTTATAACACATACACCCATCCACACCCAACTCATATTTATTGAAATAAATAAACATTGTAATTTACTCAAATAACAACTTTGGCACTTAATGCCCTGCTAGCAGGGTATATCCGTATCATGCATGCCCTGCAACGCACTCTCACTTACACTTGGCATACATATTTATACAAATCTATGCGTGTAGCTAGTTAATGTGTTCACTTAAATAAACTATTAACTATTCAACGTAGTTGCTTCTCACTTACCCAGTAAAAACTGTTGAATTTCAATGCGTTTCGAGGCTTTTGAGTCGATATCCATGATTTATCACAAAACGCGTTAATTCAAAGCGTTCAGTGTTAATGTTTGTTTATATGGCTTTTTGTAGATCGTTTGATTTAGAATTTGTTTACATATATATATATGTTTTTATTATTGTTTTGTTGTTGTTTTTGTTAGCAATTAACAGCTGTCTGTGAAAATAAAGTAGCTCACAGTCTTTCTCAAATCACATGCAATGCGAAGCACTCTCTATAAAAATTGCAGTAAATATTTAGAAAAATAAATATTATTAACAATTCTCACTTGCGTTGCGCGTTTCTCGACAGAGACAAAAAAAGAGAAATAAAATAAATGAAGTTACAAGAAATTCCATCTCCCACAGAGCGCAGAACAGAAATCAATCCATGCTATGGTCCGTTCGGAGTTTATAAATAGATCAGTTGAACAAGATCTAGAATAAACAGATTCTCTGCTTAAATCTAGTTTCAGATAATACCCTGCATAAAATGTAGTTGCAGTTATAGGGAATGATTGACTGCCTGTCTGTCTGTCTGTCTAACTACCTCTCTCTATATAAATCTTACTCAATGGCCTGTAGGATTCATTTGCAAGACAATGCCAGCTGTTCGCCTTATTTGGTGTCTGCTGTAGCTATGCTCATTGATTTTTAATCAAAAACTTTTGTAATGGGTATCTGTATGGGGTTCATTGACTTTGACCAAATTTTGCTACGTAAATATACTTCCGTTTAAACAAAGAATCGGTTTGTGTTATTGTAGCTCATATGATAAATATAATATTCCAACTGATATTGAACTGTTTATACATATATCTATATATGTTTATCTAGATTTTATCTTTAAGATTTTTCAATTATTCATTGATATGTGAAATGAAAATACTTCAAAGATATATATATATATATATTTATTTAGTTTTGTTTGATTATTTCTTTGTTCTGTAGATCTTATAATTAGGAATTTATGGAAGAACTAGATTTATATAAGTATATGCATATATAAATAACTAGATTTCCATTAAAAAATATATATATTTATAAGAATACTTATTTATTTTTTTAAATTTTGATAAGCTTTTCAGCAGTCTTTCTTATGAGGAATTCATTTCTTAAAAGATATTGCTTCTCAGTTTTTTATCGTCTCTAACTAACTAGTTGTTAAGGCTGATATCAGCTGAATAGATAGATCTGTATCTGTATTATACACACCTATATCTATATATATCTATATATATTATGCATATATCTATATCTATTGATCAAGATTATCAATGATATAACAATCTTACATGAGTTCAGTTCTGGAAACCTTTTATATCTAAGTTTTTATCATTTCTAGTTCTAGTTTCTTTAGTCTATTATCTAATGGATAGATCGACCCCTTCGTTGCATTCCAAAATATGATATATTGTTTTTATTTTTATTTTTTTATATTTTTTTTTATTGTCTGTTTTGTTGTTGTTGTTTTGTTGCTTTTATTTGGTTGCACGCTTCGCTTGGCGCCTGTGGAAAATCAACGCGGCGCTGATGACGTTATGTTTTTTTTTTTGTTCATCATTAGCTGTATACGAATATATATATTGCATATGTGTAGGTATATGTATATATATACATATGTATATGTATATTTGGTACGCTCTGTGACTGCAGTCAGCCTATAGCTGTGTGTGTGTGTGTGTTTATACATATGTGTCATTAAATGTTATTACGAAATGGCTTTGGGCCGATTTTCATAATGCGATACTTAGTTTATGCAGCGCCGCTTAGCACTTGGATAAGGGTTGGGGTGAATAGGGGGATGAGGTTACGTGTGTGTGTGTGTGGCAGCCTCTAGGCTATACAGACATGTCTGTCGTCTGTGCGTCTGTTCTGCGGTTTATTTGTTTGTTTGTTTCGCCTTTTGTGGCTTAAACTAGGAATAGATTGTGTGCACAGACAGAGAGAGAGAGAGAGAGAGGGCGAGCAAGAGAGAGCGAGTCTTGTGGGGTCTAGTGACTGCTGCTACTTGGCAAATGTTTTAATGTGGCTAAGCTGAAGCTGGCAAGAGACCGGACCAGCCCAGCCTTTTTAATTGTGACTCATCCGCAAAAAAACAAAAAAATAAGGCAACGCGTGTCGTTAGCCCATAAAAGAAAGAGATAGGTATATGAAAAGGAAGCAGTGAGCATTTCTCTTTTAGAACTTTTACTTGGCACTTTTACTATGGCACATAAAAAAATTAGTTTGGCAAATGTTATTCGCTTTGCTTTATTTTTTATATATATTTTCTTTTCTGCATTGAGCCATAAACAATTTCCATTATTAATTAACACTTGTAGCTGCACATATCGAATTTCTGTTTACTGCATTTTCAATTCTGGTTCTGGTGCTGGTGCTGGTTCTGCTTAAGTTATTTTTCAATATAAATATTTGATTTGAGGCTTCGGCATTTCGAATTGTTTAGTTTAGTATGGCCACAGCGCAGGCGTGTCTGCTGCGTCGCAGTCGCTGCTCTGCTGTCTGTCTGTCTGCATTTCCGGTCATTTATCAAAATGCAAACTGCATTTCCTGCGCTGCAGTCTTCGAAATTCAAATTGAAAATTAACTTTGGTATTCGATTTGTTATTTCTCCCTCTCTCTCTCTTTTTCTTTCATTTTGATTTATGCTTTTAAATTTTGCATCCGGTTTTTCACTTGATTCTTTGTCACACTGCGCCTTTGTTTTTACCCATACACTTTGCTCTTGCTGTTTGCGTTGACGTCGACGCCGGCGTTGACACCTTTTCTGCTTAAGCTTAACAACAACAGCTTTTCTGTAACAGCGCTCTCCGTAGAACCAATGCGAACGCAGACGCAGTCGCTTTTCATTGCGAGCGAGCGAGATGGCGCGAGCGCTTTGCGCGCACTATGCGAATTTTAAAGCGCGACTCTGTGTGCGCGGCCGTGAATCACACGAACGCAACTGACTGAAAAGCAACAGCAGCGCAGCCAAGTGACTAGAACGGCTGCCGCCGCCGGTGTTGTTGTTGGCTTCCCCACCACATGTTCGTGGGAGAGCCGAAGCCGAAGCTGCACGCACGAGCAGTTAAACAGGCACACACGAAGCTGCCTGCCTGCCTGTTGCTGCTGTTGTTGTTGTAGTTGTTGTAGCTGTTGCTGTAGCTGTTCTTGTTGTTGCTCACTTTCTTTGTAGAACGCAAAGTTTTTAAATACTCAGTAGGGAAGTGAAAGGAGCATGGCCTTATGTGCAAATGCAAGTGTGTGTTGGAGGGGGAGGGAGACAGCTGATGAGCATGGACAGCCGAAATAGGGTATGTACGTAAATGTGTGTGTATCTGGTAGTTATGTGCATAGTTAACGTTTTATGTTATATCTTATCAGAGTGGTTTTTTACAGGGCATTGCCTCGGCGACTACTCACACTTGCTGTAGTTTTGTTTTTATTTTTTTGGGGGAAACAACAAAGTCAGTTTTGTTGCATAAAACTGAAAATGTAAATTTAAATGCAAGCGTTTTTGGCCATTGGAGAATCGACGTTGCCGTCTTGACCAATTTTGGCCAAGCAAACAGGCTCGCCAACCCGCAAGAAACCGAAAAAAAACAGCAAAACCAGAAATCTTCTAAGAAATTTAGCCAGCCAAAAAAAAAAAGTTAATAAAAAGAAGAGGAATGAGAAGTGGCAGATGTTGTTGTTAGAAATCGGAGCCAGGCTCCAGGATGTATGTGTGTGTGTGTGTGTGTGTGTGTGCGTGTGCGTGTGTGATAAGCAGACAGCTAAAGATAGAGATACATATAGAGAGAAACAGCTACAGGTAAATCTGAAGGACGTGCTGTCCAGGTAAACAACTCAATTTTTAATTAAATGTTGTTCGAAATAAATTAAAAGAATTGGATAACCTTGGACTGGACTGGAGGGCTGCCACTTGATAGCCAAGTGCGTGACTACGTGTGTGCGTGCAGGGCCGAAGCGGACAGGTTCCCAGATATAGCAGCAGCAGCAGCAGGCGTAGCAGCGAGAACTGCTCCAAGCTCCAAGCCGGTTGCAACAACAATCAGAGCCACTGATTCATGCCACAATGCCTCGCGCTTGTTCCGTACACGTTGTTTTTTTGTTAATGCTTAATTACAAGTCTTTTCCATTCAAAACAAACAGATTTTTGTACGGGCAACACTTGCACGCGTTTCTGCTGCGTTTTGCTAGCGTTTTAAAACGCGGGAGGGCTTAGCTGCGCTGCCAGCTGCAGCAGCGCATGTTGTAATTGTTTTTGCTTACAATTATTATTGTTGTTTAGGCTAATTATCAGCTCGACTTACAAAAAGTAACTTGATGCTTGTACGTTAGGTGTAGTTCTCTTTTTTGTTTGACAAATGCTTGCTGGCGTTTTTGCAGCGTTTTTAAACGCGTTACGTTTCTTTTCGCTGTTGTTAACTTTTTTGCTTTAGTCAACTGAATGTATTTTGGCTAACAAATAACTAACAATTTTACTCATTAAAAACAAATTCATTTTTGTGATTATGAATCAAGCTTTACTTAAGGAACGCTTGTAGGCGATTTTGTGGCGTTTTGCTGGCGTTTTGTGCCGCGTGCGTTTTGAGCTGCGCTGCCAGCTGCAGCAGCGCGTTTTGTTTTTGTGTTTTCGATTGCACGGGCGTTGGCATTGCTTTCGTTTGCTGTTGTTGCTTCGTCTTCTTCTTCTTCTTTTGTTTGTTGCTTTGGGTTGTTGTTGTTGTTGCTGATGGCTTTGCTGCAGTTGTTGTTGGTGTTGTTGTTTTCGCTTTTGTTTGCTTTTGCTGCATTGGCGTTTTTGGCTTTGGCCCCGCTTTGATGTCTTTATGTTTGCTCTGCATTGTTGTTGTGGTTGTAGTTGCTGCTCCTGTTGTTGTTGTTGTTGCTGCCTGCATTGTTTTAGCTTTGGCGCGTTCCTTTGGCTTTTCCAGCGGCAAAAATGTTTTATGCGCGCACAGTTCGCACTGGACAACCTGCAAATTGTGATTTATGTTTAAGTTGACATTAGTTTAAAGGATAAAGGATTTATCTAGCTAACCACATTGCTGGCCATGCGCTTCTTTAGCCATTTGGCTCGTTTTCTGGCGGCAGTGCTGAGCGCTCCACGCTGCTGCTTGGCCTTGGCCGCCTCCAGCTGGGCAATCTGCCGGCGTCGCTTGGCATTGCTGGCCAGGCGCTGCGGCTGCAGCTGCAACTTGTACTGGCCATCGCTCCACTGGCTGCCACAGCGGACGCACATGCGCGCCGGCCCAATGCTCTCCTCTGGCAATTGGACATTGTGGCGGGCTAACTTGCGGCTGGTATTGCTATGGAAACAGAGATTTACTAACATATTCATAATTATAATAAAATAACTCTTACATATAGTACGATTTGAGCAATCGTTCGGTGTGTGTTTCGGCGCTCAACTCCTTGGCACAGCTCCACAGGTGATTTACGGCTCTCCCCTCTGCCATTTCTGCAATCGACAATATTTAGCTATTTTATAGTCAAAACTAGCAGCACTGACAGCAATTCACGTTGCACAAGTGTCTGAACTACATGGGCACAGCTCACAAACCACAAGCAATTCACAACTTACCTACGTGTGTATCAGAGTTATATAATTAGCTGCAAATGTATATTTATCTACTTTTTATTCATTTATTTATTTTTTTAACAACATTTAAACGCGCTTTAGCTTCTCGCCTTCTGTTTTGGTGCTGCCACTAAAAAACATCGCGCGCAGTTGCCACTCGTAAAACTTATCGATAACAGCAGTGCATATTATGTTAAGTTTCTGTTAATTGCAGTAGTCCGCAGACAACTGTTAAATTTAAAAGTGTCAATTGCGCATTCAAGGCTGTAACTAGTTTGTAGCTGTTAAATTCAAAAGTGCAAAACGCTTAACGATCTTCACCTATTTTATAATCAAAAATGAGTGCTTAAATATGCAAATATTATTCGTACTTTAAAATCAATAAGGCTGCTTAGCTATAAATGCCAGAAATTAAAAAATTGTACAAAAACATTGACTGCAAGCAGTTAACATTAATTCCGCGATATGTTAAGCTGCTGCACCTTAACAGACGCAGATCGATAGATGCTGTTATTGGGCACTGTGGCAACTCTAACGATAACTCTGGCCATACCGACGCTTGGCCATTTAAAAACTCAACGTCGCGAACGAGCGAAAAAACAGAAGCGACGCGCACAAATTTCGAATGACGTGAATCCATGAAAAGATACTTAAATAACTAGAAAAAAAACAGTGTACGCGACTATTAATAAATAAATAACTAATTAAATACAAGTGCTAGTGGCAAAGAATAAATTAAAGTTAAGTGAACGAAGTAATTTGCATTTTGCATTCGAGCAACAACAACAATGGATCCATTTACCCAGGTAGAACGAAAACAAAGCAAACAATGAAAAATGAATGTTTTTTCTAACTGCATTTCATGATTGCAGCGCATGCTCGAAAAGGCCGAACAGCGCAGTCGCGCACTCGGCATAACAAATGCCAGCAAATTTCCATTAGCTGAATGCAGTTTGGCCAGCGAAGCGACGACGGCGGCGACAGCAGCGCCCATTGCAAGCAATGCTGTTAGCAGCGCTGCCAGCAGCGTAGCTGGCAAAGTTGTTATCCTGGACAAGGCGACGCTAACGGCATCGCCCACCAAGCCGCTGCGTCACTATGCGGCCGTGAACAAGGAGAATCTGGAAATGGGCATTGAGATAAACATAACCAGCGCCCAGCCAATTGGGGTAAGTTTTTTTTTCGTTTTTATTTTATCTTTTTCCACATTGCATTTGCCTTGCGCTTGCATACGGCGGTGGATGTTTTTGCGCTTTGTCTTTGTCTTGGCATTTCGCTACAACTCTGACTCTCTCTCTCTCTCTTTCGCTCTCACTCTCACGCTCACTCTGTCTGCGTGCGTGTGTTTGTTTGTATTTGTATTTTTACGCGCGCTGTCGCCACGTTTAGGTGCAAGTTGAAATACAAGAGCAGGATATGAGCAGCGACGAGGATGAGGAGCAACAGCAGCAGCAGACTGCAGCTTTAATCCCTAGTACAGCCTCTGGCGATGTGGAGGCGCCTGTTAATCAGCCCTTGGCTCGTCTGCGTGACACCTCGCGCAGTCGTCTGCAGCGCATGGGCGCCCTCTACTCCAACACGGACGATTTGTCTTCGCCCATTCATCGCACTGAGGCGCAGTTTCATGCCGACGATGATGACAATGTGGATCGCGCGTCGCGCAGTCCACGGCGTGGCAAGCAGCGTCTGGGCAAGCTGGCCGCCTTGGCGGACACCATCAATCAATGGGAGGATGACACGGCGCATCATGATGTGCATCGACCGCTGCTGGATCCAGTGCCGCCGCCCAAGCCCGATTTGCCCAGTCGTCCGGCCAGAGCGGCGGATACCGTGGATGCCACAAGCAACAGCAAGACCAAGCAACTGAAATGGGATCCCAAGGTGTTGAGCTCATTGGAGGCGCAAGGTTTCCAGCGACGCGAATCTTCCACGCTCAAGCATACCTATGACTATGCCAAGCAGGAGGAACCAGCAGCGCCAACAGCTGCCACAACCACTACCAAGCCGCCTCTGCCAGAGAAATCCACTGCAGTTAGTCAGGTGGCCAAAACCTTTAGCGCTGCAGCCAGTGCGCCCGCTCCAGCCGCCAAATCTGTGCCTGCGCCCGCTGCCCAAGTCAAAGCTGGCCTCGTCTCCGGCCGTGCAGCCATCTTCGAGAGTAAAGCAAACAATGGCCAAACGCAGGCAGCGCAGCGCAATCAAAAGGATCCGTGTGAGCTGTCGCTAAAGGAGCGCATGAAACTCTTCGAAACGGGCAATGCCAAGGCTATGCTGCCCAAGGCACCAATTGGACAAGCGCCCAGCATTAGCCAGATACGAGCGGCGGAGGAGCAGTCCAAAGGTAAGCACAGCTTAAATGAAGTCAGAGAATCCCTCTAACTAACTTGATTTGCCTTTGCAGCACATCCCATTGGCCAAGTAGCCAGCCAACAGAGTCAAGCAAGCAAGCCGGCACAGCCGAAGCCGGAGAGCAAGCTGCGCGACAAGGTGGCCGCCTTGGTGGCCTCTGCCCAAAGCAGCGCTGAGAATCGTATCAAAGACATTGACAGACAGCGACAGGAGGATATGCAAATCATAGCCAATCGCTTCAACAAACAAAAGGAGCTCTTAACAATAGCCGCACCAGTGGCTCCGCCGCCTGCACCACCTGTCAGCAGCAAAGTGGTGCGACCCATGCCGCCGCCACCACCGCCACCCATGGCTACGGCCAGCAGCAAGCGGCGCTCACGTAAGCAGAATGAAACCAACAAAACATAATCAGAAATCCTTCAAAGGATCTCTCTCTGTCTCTGCCTCTTTGCAGCTGGCGATGTTATTGACGAGGAATCGAAGCGGGCCAGGAAATCCCATATGGGGGATCGTTTGTATCCGGCGCTGTCCGATCTTGATTCGAGCGGCGACAATTGCTGTGAAACGGCCACGGCCTCGATAAACGACGACACCGAGGAGGAGCTTGAAAGGTGCGCTGACAAATGCTATTCCTGCCTGCTCTTTCTGCTCTGCATTGAGTAGAGCAACCAACGACTGACTATTACTAACTTAGCTTTAACAACTAGAGACAAGGCGCTTAATAAATGTTTGTATAGCTGCTTAAACTAATCTCTTTTAATTTGTAGTTGCATGGATGAGTCGGATGTGGAGGAGAAGGCGGAGGAGGAGGAGGATCAGTCGCAGACTGAGGACAGCAGTGCGGGCATGTGCAACGGCAGCCTGGGTCGCGAGATCTTGCACACGGTGCAGCGCAATGAACAACAACAACAACAACAACAGCAACAGGGCAAAAAGGTGAGTCGCAGGTAGCATAAACCAAGCACAGCGGGTGGTGTTTAACCTTTACCTTTATCTATCCCTTCAGGTACGCTATGCCGAACAGGATCATTATTATAGTCACGACGGCGACAGCTCAATGAATTCGTCTCAAGTCTCTGCGGGCATTGATGACTATTTGGATGAGGCATTGGTGGGTGACTATGCCAGCACACAGGAGGATGACACCGAGGATGAGCATAATGCCAGTCAGCTATCGCTGGGCGTGAGTAGCCTTTGCTCCACTCAATTCTTAACTTGTTTATAATATGATTTCTTCCATCATACAGAGCAAAGGCACCACAGCCTCCAATAGTTTCTCCTATCGCAAGCCGCCTGGCGCTGCTGCTGCTCTCTGCCAGACCATTCAGGAGCAGCACGAGGCAATGGACGTGCAAACGCCATTGCTAAACGGCGCACAGCCAGTCAAGTCCGAGCTGAGCGTCAATCAGGATAATGATAATTTGGTGACGCTCGTGCACACCGTCAGCTTCTATCGTCGTCAGCAGAATGCCAGCGTAGGCTATACATTATATATATAACTTAGGTGCTTAAATCTTATATATCTCAATTATTTGTAGAGCTCCAACTCGACGCCTGTGCGTAAGATTTGTCGCGAGCAGCAGATTGTGCGCACCGCTTTGGGCAACGATTGCCATGCCAAGCACAAGCTGGAGTATGATTCGCCGCAGCATTTGGAGACGGCTGCCAGCAGCGAGGAGGACGAGGAGCTGCAGCAGGCGCGCGAATCAAATGATGCCGCCTTGGCGCAGGACAAGATTAAGAAGCTGCTGAGCGAGGTGTGCAAGCAGCAGCAGGTGATTGGGCAGGCCAGCCAGGCGCTCAATCTCTGTGCGGCAACAGTTGAGTTTTCGGGCTCCACCGAGTCTGTGGAGGGTGAACGTTATCTACTGCTAGCAAGTAGGTCTAGATTGATATATATATATATATAAAGATATATTAGATATTAATAAACTTTTGCTTGCAGCTCATCGTCGTCAAGCCTGCTTGGATGAGGTGCAGCGTCTGCGCGTGGAGAATAGCGTACGACCTGTGGGTGCGCCCAAGGAGAAGGGCATGCTGACGGTCAAGGACATCACCATACCGTTGCGCCAGGAATATGTGCGTAAAATGGCAACGGGCAGCATCAACGGGCATCATTTGGTCTGCCTGCTCAAGTACAATGAGCACGTGCTGGCCACCAAGACGGTGCCCACGATGCCCGGTCTGCTCTCTGTCAAATTTCCCGATGTGCTGCAGCTGAACAATGTCTATGCGGACTTTAGAGTAAGCCAGAGATTAATTACTTTTCCGTTGAAAACGAAATTTTAATGGTTTTTCCCCTGACAGATTACTCTAGAGATTTATGGCATGCTGGCGCAACGGGATCAGCTGCCGCACGAGCTCAAGTACCACATCAATGTGAACAAGAAGGGCGGCATCAAGACGCCCAAGAAGAAGGGCGGCGAAAATCGTTTAGTTATGCCCCCCGTCCAGAGTCCAGCCGGTCCCCATGTGGTGCGTACGCCCCAGCTGGTGCAATATGGCTTTGCCATCTTCTCGCTGCGTGAGATTCAGCGCACCAGCTGGACGCTGACACAAGTTCTGGGCGTTAGCCCGCTCGACGGCACCGTCCACATGAAGGTCAACTGTGAGCTGTCGGTGAGCGTGGAGTACAAGGGTTTCCTTACCATGTTCGAGGACATCTCTGGCTTTGGTGCCTGGCATCGTCGCTGGTGCTATCTAAATGGCTCCCTGCTTAGCTACTGGAAGTATCCGGATGACGAGAAAAAGAAGGCGCCCATGGGCAGCATCGATTTGAATGCTTGCAGCTCACAGAAGGTGAGCACTGCGCCGCGTGACATCTGTGCACGCCTGAATACGATGTTGCTGGAGTGTGAACGTCCTGCCCTGGATACCGATCAGGAATCGTTGATTATAGTGCCCAATGGACGGACGACAACGGTGCGGCATCTGCTCTCGGCCGATACCAAGGAGGAGCGTGAAGAATGGGCGGCCTATTTGAACAAGGCGTTGACATTGCTGCGCGCCTGGGGCACAACGCATTGAGCAGGGGGCGGCAGCAGCAGCAGACAGCAGTGGGTGGGCGGGGCTTTTGCTCAAACTGTTTTTTATTTAAGTTTTTATTTTTTACTAATTTAAGTTAAATTTTTGTCATTTTTTGATTTTGCTCGAATTGCTGTTTGCCATTTGTAAGAGACCCAAGCTAAGGTATCTATATATATATGTTCATGTTCATGTTCGCAGTCAGCGTCAAAAGTGTATGTTAATAATACTATAAATATATATATATTTCGTGTGTGTACAATCTTAATGTATGTAAAAGGAAGTTGAGAATCTTTTTTTCGTTTTTGATTAGGTTTTTTTTTTTTTTTTTGGTTTTTATTGAATACTTTTTCCAACTATACACATATACATATAGATTTATATATCTTTTCATTTTGTAATAACTTTTCGACTATGTGTGTGTGTGTGTGTGTAAGTGTGTATGTGTGTATATATCTGTTATATATTTGTTTAATAGGTGGTTGTTGTTGGTAGGTTGTATATAAGTAGTAACAGCTTTTGTTTAGGTTGTCAGGTAATAGTCTCTGGTGTTTGACAATTGACACTAGTTGAGTGAACTAATACATTTAGATATATATATATATATATATATATATATAATAGCTGTATATATATACTATATATATATATATATATAATACTGGCAATTGGCCTAAAAGCTATCTACAAAATTGCTTTAAAAGTGCGCTAATTTTTTATGTTTGTTTTAGTTAATTCAACTATGTCACAACAAGTATACGCATTATAGACGCATATATAGATATATATATATATTTAGATTTATATATATATATAGTTATAGATCTTGTGTATATATATATAATTTAGATTTCCCTTTTCAAAGTGTAAAATACTTCAAAATTAACGTTAACACATTTTTAGATATGATTTTTAAGTGTTCAATTGCTTTGTGTGTAGTTGTGTGTGTGTGTGTGTGTGTGAGTGTGAGTGTGCGTTTATATATGTACATCATGTAACAGTTAAGGGTTAAGGGCTTAGGGTTTAACCTACAGTTGGTTAGTTCAGAAATTGCTTTAGAATTATGTACACAAGGTGAAAATTTTGTGGAAATTTTTGAAGATTTTATAGGTTTTTGGTTTTCAAGTTGCTTTAGAATTATGTATAGAAATTTTTGAGATTTTGTAGATTTTTGGTTTTCAAGTTGCTTTAGAATTATGTATACAAATTTTTGAGATTTTCTTGATATTTTCATTTAAGTTGCTTTCTAGAAATATATACACAAAGTGTTAATATTCGGGTTATTCTGGAGTTAGTTGCCTGTTTGTCTATTTGAAGTCTATTGTGAATATTTTGAAAGTTTTTTTTTTTCTAACTGAAGTTTTGGAACTTCTGTGCTTAAAGCGTCCAACTGTTTTCCCCCCTTTAGCTGACTGATAATCTATAGCTTTGATGCTACAGTCACTCTTTGCTAGCATTGTTTTTTGTCAGGAATGTGTTTTTGGTTTTTCAATATTCTCTATATAAAGCTTTTACACAGTAACAAAATTCTTAAATTGAGCAACGGAAATTAAAGTTCGAACTTAGATCTCTTTAGTATATAACTTTTAAACTGTTTTCATTCTTTTTTTGATAACTTTATGGCTCTTTAGCTTACCACAGTTGCTCTTCGCTATAACAAACTCTATCTCCTTTTTTTATTATTTGATAATATTTCTTTATCATATTTACTAAAATTCTTTTTGAGCTTTTATTTTTATTATTTTCCCTAAGGATTTCTCATAGTTATTCCTTTCCCATATTCATTTTTGATCATCATTTTTCTCCTGCTATCCTAACTTCTTAACCCATTCCCCTTGTCAAATCCAAAACTTTAGCATAACATTGATATTGTAGGGTATTTGGTAGTCTATATAGCATATAGTATATATATAGATATTTATTGAGTGCATTTGTTCTATCGACACATACTAAGGTATTGCCATTATCTTACGACTTTGGCTGAATATATATATATATGTTTTCATATAGGCAAGTTTGACTGTATGTAACTGTAAAAGCTTACTATATGCATTAGACAACAATATTAGACACTGAGCCAATTCAACTAGACATAAAACCAGATTAGTTAACAAAGATTTGGCTATATATATATAGATATATATGATTGGCTATATAATATTGTAGGATTTGTGGATAATGCCTGCTATAATAGGGGCTTAAACAATTTTCTATATATTATTTTTGTTAACAATTGTGTTTAGTTTTTTGTTGTTCTTGTTTTTGTTGTCGCAAAAAAGTGAAAATTTAAAGCTGATTTTGAAATTTTTCTCAAGTCTTTTCAAATTTTTAACTTACTTACTAAAATGCTAAGAAAAAACAAACAATTTCTTTTGGCCAATATATATAAAATTAAAAAAATAAATGCCTATATATATATGTATGTATAAATATGTGTGTGTGTGTGTGTTTAATATTTGCATAAAAAATTCAACACTTTTGAGACACTTAAAGCTACAACAGAAATATATAAATTAACAACAAATTAAAATACTATAAAACAAATGCTTAAAGAGCGACTCGAATGTAAAGATGTATAGGTGTGTATAGGTGTGTGTAGGTGTATAGGTGTGCGTGTGCTTGTATTTACGGATTAGCTGCTGCTGCAACAGCCGTGGGCAACACCACTTGAGCATTCTGTCGCCGCAAATCGGATTTGGTGGCCGCCGTTATAAGAGTGCCCACAATTAGCATAACGGCCATGGCCACATTGGCCGGCACATCGCCGTACGAGTAGAAGAGCTCCGAGTAGAAGAGCGTAAAGCAAATGCCAAAGGTTTGAGCCGAGGCATTCAGCAGGCCGGACGATGTGCCCTCCGGCTCGGGAAACGTGAGCTCAGCGCCAAATTCAAAGCCCACGGGCAGGTAGCCAGTCATGAAAAAGCTGTTGCAATCAATTATCAGTTATATAAATTTAATTAAAGTTAAGTTCAAAAACTTACCCCAGCAGCGATGCCGTCAAATAGACCACAGCAATGTGTCCCGTGTCGAGTGTGAATGTGAATATCCACATGCCCACCATGGAGAGCGCATACACGGCCAGCGTTGTCTCCCTGCAAGCGGTAAATATAAGTTCAATAAAGTGCTCTCTTCGAAATCTTAAGGTATAAGAGCAATCAGTCGTGAGTGCAGTGCGATCGAGCGAGATGGCCGCTCACTCTTATGCCTCTCCACCACTCAGCGTCTGTGCTTACTTGCAATTGGTTTCACTTAGTTGAGTGCTTTACATACTTTCTGTCTCTTTTCTTTGCTTTGAGTAATGCTTAACGAACCGCTGCTCCCGCTAAATCTAGCTTTTTTTTGCCTACTCTCAATTGCTCTCTTTTGTATGCACTCAAATTAAACTCCACTAACTAAAATGTCCTCATTTTCGATCGCAGTTGTTCCCCTTTTGAGGTGCCTCTCTTTCCCAATTGGTCCCACACTTAAAATTCTGTAGCTTACTCTCAATTATTCCCTCATATGTAAAGAAATTGAAATGTACTCAAAGGGAAATTTACACATTTTATTTCCTTTTGTGTGGTTGGCTGGTGGGAATGGTTAGTGAGTTGATGCAACCGCTTACTTCCTTTGCTTACCCTCAATTGCACTCTCTCGAATATGCACTCTTCGATCGCATTTCTTGCCTTCTTGAGTAGCTGCTCTTTTCCAATTGGTCCGACACTTAACTCTTCTTCGCATTCTCTCATAAACGTATGCATGTGCTCAAATTGAAACATACTCAAAGGGAAATTTACACATTTTCTGTCTCACTTCTTCCCTTTTGAGTGAAGTAAAAGAAACTTACTCCCATCCGATCGCATTTATTTCCCTTTTGAGTACTTGCTTATTGCTAATATATATTTGCATTCAAAGGGAAATTTACACAATTCCTTGCGCATTTCGTTCCCCTTTGAGTGAGTTAGCATTGCTCAGCCCACAATTCTTCTGCCACACCTTGCTTATGCTTAATTAATTGATTTAACTTTACTCACTTGAATTTATGCGTCTTGTCCAGCACAATACCAGAGACCACGGAACCCAGCATGCCGGCCAGCACAATGCTGAGGCCAATGCGACCCGTATCGACCTCATGACCTGGATAATACTTGAGCACCACCTGCATAACAATAAACCACATTTCAATTATGCATCACTTCGTGAGCGGGTGCTACTGTACCGGATTGAGCAGCGTTGAGATGGCATAGAAGACGCCCACATTGATGCCATAGGAGAGCAGCAGAAAGATGAAGTTCCGATTGGTCATCAGATTCTTCAGCGACTGGCCGAAGCTGACCTGCTGCTCGGCCATGCCTTCCAGACGATTTGCCGCCTCCTGCGCGGCCGATGGCGGCGTTGGCGGCTTATCCTGAAAGACTGCAAGAGGAGAGAAAACTTGATTTGGGATAGACTAATATAGACTCGACTTACATATGGCCATGAGGATGAGCAGTATGCTAGTTAGTCCGGCCACTAGGTAAAACATCAGCTGCAAATCGGCGCCCACCTGGTTAATGTCCTCGGAGTTTGGCACTAGCATTGGAGGCAGCACAAAGCCAATTGCTACGCCCAGCTAAAAGATTGAGAGGATATGAAGATGTGAGTGTATTTTAAATATATATATATTTATGTTATAGTACAAATAAGGAGTTTTAAAAGAGATTTTGCTTTTTCAATCTTTAATCCTCAATCTTCCATTTTCCATTTTCAATCTTCAATCTTCAGTCTTCAGTCTTAAATCTTTTATCTTCTCTCTGTTCAATCTCCAATCTCTCATCTTCAATCAATCTTCAATGTCTAATCATAAATCTTCTATCTACAATCATCAGTCTTCCATCTTCTATCAACCTTTTATCTTCAATCTTCAACCATCAATCTTTTCTCTCTTCAATCCATTTTCGATCTTCCATCTTCCATCCAAAAAACTTAAACTTGCTTTAAACTCTTAACGAGCATTGTGCAGTCGGCTATATCCGTTTATTTGTTTATTTTATTGTTTCAAAACAAAGAGCATCCGTTTCCATTTGCCTCACTTTCACTGAGTCTCGTTTTATTTATGTTCGCGTTAGTCCTGTAAAATTGATTTATATGTCCTGCCTGCGAGTTGCTGTGGCAGTTGCAGCAGTTGTTGCTGCTGTTGCTGCGGCAGTTGCTGCTGATGCGGAATTTTTGTTTTCGTCAAAGTTTTGCGCCGCAATTTCATGGCAAACTACATCGACAAAAAAGTGGCGAAACGAAATGTGGCAATAGTTGTCTGGCCAGCTGTGCTGTGGCACAAACTTGTCTCATGCATTTTTCGTCAGTTTTTCAGTTGTTTGCAAAATGTACTGTATACCCTGTAAAGTGCAGCGAGTGGCAATAATGGGCCAAGTAATTGATATTAAAGAGATTTCTTTAAATTAACTATATAAAATAGTTTAGCTAGTCAGCTAGTCGTTCATTGCTGTCTTAGCTTGTCTATGTCAGAGTTAGAGACTATGATGTCTAGAAATGCAAGTTGGCATGTGTAGGATATTAGAAAGTCGAGCATATGCACATATAAATATGTTGTACAGGGTATCAACTAGTCGTTCATTGCTAATTTCGTTTGTCTGTTGTTTACGTAACACTTTGATACATAAATAAGTAAAATATCAGCATAATTTAGCATATATAGGGTATTAGCAAGTCGAGCATATGCACATAAATGCAATATATAATCAATTTCTAATCATAGGGTATCACTTAGTCAAGCATATCTAGCAAGAAAGCATCAAAAAACGTCTATTTAAGCCATTTCTAGTTTTAACAGGGTATTTTATGGTCTATCACACGCATCTTTGGAGTTTTTTGTTTTTGTTTATGTGCAATTTTGTTTGTCCCATAAATCGGTTTTAGCGCATGCTGAAAAATGGCTTCTGACGTCGCATATAAAGTCCATTAAAATTGAGGACAATATCAATTGAAATTTTTTTCATGCGTTTTCTTTTTTCCATGTGAATTTATAAATTTCGGAATTTCCCACTTTTGTTCATATTAATTGCATTGGGAATAAAGTAAAAAGTCTATTTGAATAAATTGCAATTTTTAATTGAATAACAAAGGACTTTCAAGGAGGCTTCAAATGGGTTTAACTTCATTTCAGTTAAAAGAAAGCTTGAAGCCAACAGCTTAAAGCTCTACTAACTTCAATTTCTATTTGTATATATTTACTACTATATTTATTCCCATTATTAAATTACTCTAAGCAGCTTGAGCTAGCCAAAGACTTTCAAAACTCTTAGAATTGTCAAAGCTCTTGCAAATGTCATATTCAAATTTCTTATATTAAATCTCGCATTATTTGCCAATTGACATAAATATTATTCTAGAGCGACTTTTAGCCTATTTATTCTCTCTCTATTTTGCAATTTAGTTATTTCTGCGATTGCATAATCGGTTCGTTCTCCGTTTACCGGGAATGCAACAATTTGCATAAATTAAATTTGAATAAGTTGCCAGAGAGATTGCCTTCGCCTTCGCCTTTGCCTTGAGGCAGCGGAAACAGTGGGGGCGTGGCAATGGGCGCATATTAAAAGAATACATATTTGAGCCTGGCCGCGAGCTTGACAATAATGCAAGCAAATTGAAAGAGCAGACGCCTCAGCTAGGAATATATATATAGTATATAGTAATGCCCACTAGAGCTATAGAGTGTAAACAGCTGAGGGGGCTTCCGATAAAAAGGCAAACAAGGGAACCAAAAGGAAGGCGTGGCAGAGGGAGGGGTGGGATCGGGGGTAGAGGGAATAGGTTAACTTGGCAGCAAGGCGGCGTATTCATTTCCTGGCGTGTTTACATATGCGAACCAGAGCACTTTGTTGTAATACCAAAAAAAAATAAGAAAAGAACTTGTAGTTGTTTGAGTGAAGAGTGTGTAACGGCTAGATACCCTGTAAATAGCTATAAATTATGGGTTGAAATATACAAAAACTTAGCTGTAAAGTAATATATTTAACTAAATATGAGAGGCGTTAAGTTAAGTCTGTTTAAGCCTGGCTTAAAATGGATAATTATTGTTAACAGAGGTTAAGGTAAACACGTAAGTCCTTTAACTCTTATATTTCCTAAACTTTCTTATACTCTGAGTTACACATTTCCTAGCTCTGCTTGCTACAGACACAGATGCAAGTTCTTAAGCTCTTATATTCTTGTAATACACTTTCTGCTACTTAAAATTTCCCAGTTGCTTGTTGCTCAAGTTCTCAACTCTTATACTTGTCATCTACTTTTACTTATACTTGTAATTATAATTTCCCAGCTGGCTGCTTCCGAGTTTAACACTCAATTAAACAAGCTCTTATATTTTACTAACATATCTAAATCTAATTTTAGCCTTCACTTCTACTCCTGCCACTCACACATTTGAACAACCATATTCGAATTCGTTACCTCTTACATTATTCTAAAATTTCTACTTATGCTTACATAGACTTTTACACACACACTTGAACAACGACAACATACCCTATTTCGTAGCATACTCAACGAGTGTAAAAAGTGAAAGAAAAAGCAACTATGTTTGTTCAGCACTTTGGCAACGGGCACAGTCAAAGCCAAAGCCAAAGCGAAAGCCAAAGCCAAAGCCAAAACCCATGCTTGCATCTTGTTTCTCTAGCAAATCCGCTTGTCGGGATTCTATGGAAATGGGGTGCTGCGCCTGTGGCGTTGGCTGCTTCGACTGCTGCCGCTGCCGCTGCTGCTGCTTGGTGCGTGTTGTCCTTGCCAGATAAGGCGGCAAACGCTGACAGCCCTGGCCGCGCGGAAGATGGGCGTGGTGGGGGCGCGTTCAATGTCAAGCGCTGCGAACGTTGCTTTAGATACTCTACTTATACCATAAGTATAAGAGTTTTTTCAATTTGGTATGAAATGTGTAACGTTCACACATATACATGCAACATTATGATCGACGCTTTGCTATTGGTCCACTGTTAAAAGACACTTTTACTCAATCGTGCTGTTGATCAGTGTAGCCATAAAGATACAGAGAGTGTGAAAGAGCGCGACAGAGTTTGGCTATTTATATATTCCCTGCAGCCACACCATTGGCTGCAATGCTTTGGATCCCGTTATCAGCTGCAAGCAGCACTCATATTGCTCAAGCAGTTGCGTGAGGAGTTATTAGAATTGCGTTCTCTGCTTAGCTGTGCATGTATTAGTGTGTGTGCGCTGACTTGGAGCAGGCTCGAGTCTAACGACGCAGTTTAGTCGCTCAGCAGCTGTCCTACTGATCTGTTGCCTCTTGTGCGTGTTGTTTAAAAAAGTGTTGTGCTCTCTAAGGCGCGCAATTGAACACAATCCACAGGGAGTGAGCGAGATAGTGAGCGTGTGCGAGTGAACGTGAGCAATTGAGCGTGAGTAAGTGAACGGAGTTGGAAGAGAGAGGTAAGTGTGCTCTGGTGCTGAAACTCTTATACGTTTACTATTTCTTTACTTGAGCTTGTCTTATACACATCTCTTTGTTTGTAAGGGTATTTAAGCTTCAGTATGCAGCTCTTTTTTGTTCTTTCTTCCTTTTTTTTTCTTCTACTGCCACTCAGCGTACTTTTTTTATATTTTTGAGCCGCAAGTTCGACTTGTTCGACTGTTGCCAAGCGGTGTTTTTAAAGCCAACATTTGCATTTGGCTTTCTCCATTGAGCAGGCACTTGACCTCAGCCAATGCTGAGTATGCGGGGTGCTGCAGGTGGCACATTTACATTGACGTTGACACACACACACACACATACATATACACACACACAATGAGAGGCATGCCTCGAACACATCCCATTGAGACTTCCTGCCATGGCGACCCAGGCGAACAACAAGCGGAAATTATAAGCCTTTTCAGCGCCACTCGAGCGTATGGCAAATATGACAGCACACGCACACACACACACATACATACACACACACACACACACACACACACACACACATGGTGCATGTGTCACTCGGATGACTATTTGAATGTTTATGCTGCATATTTGCACGTTCAACCGAGCAGGTGAGCTGCCCTCAATTTGGCTTAGCTGCAACACGTTGCACGTGCGATACATTATTCGCTCGTCAGTCAGCTAGGCTAGCATTAAGGGCACTCCCTCTCTCTCACCCTTCACCTTCCTCGTGTGTGTTGTCTGTCTGCTCTAATCAGTTCGCTGGCAAACTAATTGTTTAGCTTTGTTTGGCGTCCATAAACTGCCAGCGCATTGTTAATTAACAAAATGTCAAAGGTCATATGTGTGAAAGCGCGAGTCCATTATCTAATGACGAGATACACACACATACTTACACACACACACAAAGTTGACAAACAATGCCAAACAAAAATGCCATAAAAGCAAGTTACTTAGTTGGCCAACTTGTTGTGGCTAAGAAAGTTGCTAAATTTTCATTTCATTTTGTTTAGAAATGCCAAAAGTTGTTAAGTGAGCTATTTAAGAAGACTTTTAGTAAAGTTTTCTTTGGGGTAGTAAAGTTTTCTTATGCTAATTAATATTTATTGAAAAATTTCAACTATAAAAAAAATGTATATAAAATAAATCTATTTATATAAAATATATTTGATTTATATGAAATATGTATATAAGATATTCAGCATATGATACTGTACTATAACTCTATACTTTCAACTTCCTCCCCTTCTTCTCTGCCCCTCTCCCTTTTGAAAATCTCTGGAAAATTTTAGCTTTCAGTCGCAAAGTTTTGCAAGACGAAGTGAATACTTTAGTTTTATGCCTTCGCACATTATCGGGTGGAAAGTTTTGCTTTAGTCAGCAAAGTTCTTAATGTTGCCACAGAGTGTTGCATTAATTAGTTGCAACTTTGTGGCATTAGTTATTGATGCAATTATGCAATATGTGGCAAGCACTCTCTCTCCCTCTCTGTGGTTAGCTGTAAATGGCTTTTGGTATTTTGGCATTTGGAATATTTTTGGCCACATGCTAATTGCATTATGGACTCAAAGTGGGCGTGGCAGTGTGGCAACTGCCCCGAAGTTAGCCACAACTTGCGGTCAGCTGCGTAGGCTGGTGTTGCAGCTGCAAGCGGAACTCATATAACTCAACCTCAATGTGACATAGCTGCCACACATCTGCCACACACTTGCCACACACTTGCCACACACAGTTGCCACCTTTGCCACTTAAGTCAGGTCAATTCGTTTGTTTTCACAGTCGAATAAATTGAAAATGTGCTCAAAGAGTTTTTTCTTCACTTTTCTTTTTGCACGTCTCGATTTCCATTTGCATTAGTGTCCGATGCACTGTGGGTATGTGGGGTAGGGCAATCAGTTTGCTTAGCTTCCATTTCAGCTAGTTTCTTGTTATTTAATATACCCTGTAGGAATTTCGTAGAGGGAGTGTGATGTACACAAGCATACATAGTTTATATTTCTGTTTGCTTCTGCTTTTAATATACCCTGTATTTATCTTATATTCTTATACAACTCTCTCTGATATACAGGGTATTCTATAGTCAGTCAATTAGTTCTCATATAAGTATGCTTCAGTATATTTCTTGTGGGTGACTAGGTAATACTTCAGGCAATATATATTAAGTAAATGCAAGTACAGGGTATTTTCTAGTCAGTCTGTTACTATTTAAAGCATTTTTAAGTGCTCCTCTTGTGACTGCCTTGGTAATACGTCAGGCAATTTATATTAAGTGTTTTTTCTAGTCAGTCACGCAATATATATTATTTATAGGGTAGTTTGTATGGCTTGTGTGTCAGTACAGGGTATTTTATAGTCTGTAGTTTTCTTTCTTTGTCAATAAAGTATACTGGGTATTTTCCCAGCCACTTTCTTTCCATTCCACATTGAGGTCCAAAGACTATTTGCTTTGCCAATAAAATATACAGGGTATTTTCTAGTCAGTCACTTTCTCTGCAACACACATTCAAGCATTTTTTAGATGCTTTTGGCAATTTGATGATTGCACGCGTCGTGTAGCAGAAACTACCCAAGAAGGGAGGCCGGTGCAGGGGGCGGGGCTCACTTCCGTTGGCCGGAAATGTGCATGGACCCGAAAAAAGGAAAAAAAAAAGAGGAAGAGATAGCCAAGTAAAGAGTCACGAATGTCATTCTCGCATGTCAGCTAAGCATTGCGGCATCAATCTGACCGAAAATACGGCTGCAGCTCAGCCCTTTTCTTGTTCATGCAAATGCAGGCCCAGCCCGAGGGCAATATATTTTAGTAGAGAGATAATACTTTTAGCTTTAAGCCAGCGTAGGGGCTTTAAGCTTTAAGTCGGGACTTACCTGATTACCGAAGACGCCAACGCTGGTGGCGGACGAAACTTGATCGGGCCCAAACCAAACGGCGGCCAAACGCGCGGGCAGCGACAAAATGCAAACCTGAAATGGAATGTATATATATATATAGAGAGATCTATCTAGATCTGTCTATATCTTTTAGTTAAAGTCTCACCTGTGCAAGCGCCACAATTGCCTGTCCTATGAAGCTGACATAGAAGAGCGACGGATCCACCGAGAAGACTTTGATCCAAGCGCCTATGCAGGTGCCCACAATGCCAACGAGTGCCGTTATGCGCAGACCCTAATTAGAGTTAATAAAAGTTAGTCAAAGGCTTAGCAAATGTGCACCACTTGCACCGCCTGCACCACTCACCACTTTGTCCAGAAACCAACTGCCTGGAAATATGAGCGGTATATATAATATCATATAGATCATGGACGTCCAATCCACCCACTTATCACTGATGCCATAGTAGCTGTAATTAAAACATAGTTGACAGTTAAGCACCACTCTGCACCACCCTGCACCACCACGCTGTGCTGCATGAACTTGAGCAACTTTTAATTAAATACGAAAAGCTCGAAAATAAAGTTACCCAAAATTACATTTGTGGCTCAACCACCTGCACCACATGTACCACATGCACCACTCTCACTAAGCCACTTACCGTGTTATTATATTGTTGATAATGGTATATTGTATCCATTGCATGGCATTCGAGGCTGAATAGAATACAAAGAGTATGAGCACCGCCCAGCGTCTGGCATAGACTTTGTAACCTGCAAAAGTAGACAAAGTAAATAATATAATATAATATATATATGTATTATATATATATATGTGTATAAGTCTGTATGTATGTGTATGTATTTGCATGTGTGACAGATACTTGAGCTGTATGCTCACAGAACTTTGTTATCTTTTGCAAGGCTAAAGCAAATGGCACACAGCACGCAGTCGAGCTTTAAGATTTACAGGATTAGTTTCAGTTCAGTTCAGTTCCTTAGAGATATATAAAATTTTTTAATAATTTATATAAATGTGTACATACATATATAAATATATATATGCTATATTATAGTTTTACAGACATACATATATATGTATATAAGTGAATAGCTAAAACTTTATCTAGTCTATGCTGATAATTGGTTCGAGTTTCCTTTTTTGAAAATTTATATTTATTTTTTTTGTTGATATTTTTGTTTAAATATATTGTTAAATATATTATAATTTGCTTTTTTCAATTATTTGTTGATTATAATAATTAATATATTAATATATAAATATATATTAATACATTTTAACATACATAAATATATATTAATACATAAAATATAAAAAACAAAAATAAAATGTTCAGAATACATACAGAAAATATTAAAAAAAATATAAATAAAATTTATTTACAATTAACTAATATTTTTATATATTTTATATATTTTGTTTGTTAATTTTTTCTATACTATATATATGATAATATTTTTCTTTTTATTATTTTTTTGTAAATAAATATTAAATATAATTTTTTTATATTTTATATAAATACATTTTGCTCAAATTTTGTTTTTATTATTTAAATAATATTTTCTTTTCATCATATTAATAATATAATATTTTTCATTAGCTACATAAATAGAGAGAGAGTATCTATTAGTCGTTCACTTTTTTTAATTGTTAACTTTTGGGCACGTGCTTTAACATTTTTTAGTTGTTTGGCATTGAAAATGCCAACTGAAAGAAAAGCTTTTGATGTTTGTTATTTTTAGTTGACAACACACACACACATACAATTTGGCTCTCTCTCCATCTCTCTCTCTCTCTGTCTCTTTCTCTCTGTCACACATATGTATATACTATAAGCGCTGCACGCAAATCAGTGAATGCAAACAAAACGATTGCATACCTTGAGGTGCAGTTAAATCAAAATGGCCGCTTTGTGTGTGTGTGTGTGTACCTCTGTGTGTGCTTAAAGTGTTTTGCATGCAAATGCTTAGTTACTAAACGCTAGCACACAATCAAACACACACACATATGTTAGCTATTGAGTGTAGTTAATGCCACAAAAGATTTGTGTGGCAGTCGTGACTAGAATCGCATTGCATTGCATGCTAATCAAACAGACAAAATCGTTGGCATGTGCTCTTTAAACGATTTGCTTGACTTTAAATGGGTGTTCAAACTTGATCATGAAATATATAATAGAAGAGACCATGAATGCATATATATATGTATATTTATTGCCCCATTGTCTGTCGCTCTTACTGGCAATCTATTATACCTTAAAACTGTAGTGGAACTTATTTTTGTGGATCATAAGTTTATAAGTCCTCCCTTGATCCCATTGAGTGTTTTACATGCAGCCATATAACAAGAGCAATGTGAATTGTATAATGACGGGAGCGTGCTGGGGACATTTACATTTATATTCACCTCGCTTACGCTATTGGCTGCAACGCTTATGATCCCGTTTTAAATTCAGCCGAGAGATTGCTGATGCATTTAGTGAGAGGAAATATTATTCGAGTGAACAGAGGAGTGGAGTAGAGTGGGAAATTTACTCTGCGAAAATCTCTCCTACGATCTATTATATATTTTGCGCGTGTGCAGCTGTTCTGTTAAACTTAGCTGTCTAATGTTAAACTGAGCTGTTGAATGTTAAGCTGAGCTGTTTATGTTAAATGACAATGTTAACTCACCTTCGGCTGGTGCAGCAGCTGGCGCTTTGCTATTGGCTTTGCTCTCCTTCTCCTTGGGCGTGATCATGTCTGTGGATTTGCTGCTGGCTATATATGAATCGGCGTTCTCAGCTGCGCCGCTGGCGCTATGTTTCAGATCCATCTAGGATATATATATATATATGTAGCTTTATATATATGTTTATATAAATTTAGCTTTTGGGCGGTTGTTGTTCTTGTTGTTTTTGTTTTTGTTTGTGGCTTTGACTCGCTGATAATAATATTTCGGTGGTGTCGTTGAATATGTACTGTACTTGTTTAGTTGGGCAGTTTAAATAGTTGATAAAATTCTTGAAAATCACTGCAAAAATAGACAAATAAAGATTAGGTTAATTTAAAAGCAGAATTTTGCAATATTTAATAGAATTTTAATATGCCGCAGCTGCTGCAGCGGCTTTGTGGTTGCAAATTGTTAAAACTTTTTAGCAGCAAAACGCACGTACATCCGCACACCCAAACACACGCACACCCGCACACACAGCCCAAAAAAAAAAACAACACACACTCTCAGACGTGAGCTACACGTGTGCAACGAGCTTAACAACTGACATAAACATTTCTTGTGGTTCCCGCAAAAGCCAACATAATACGAGCACATATTACGGCCGTATACCTCCACCTCCACCTCCTCCACCACCTCCCCTCTATACGCCTCTTCGCCTTTGGAGGTTTTCCTGCTTTTCCAGCCATGGCTGGCAGCTGGTTTTTACCAGCCAGTAGTTATATTAATATTATTGTTGCTTTTTATATGCCCTGTGCTGCAAGTGCTGTGCAGGGTATGCTTGAGCAAGAAGAAATATAAAAAAATATGAGATTTCTTGTGGCATAAAGAGGTTTACTTTATAAGAGTTGTAGTTAAATTTTGTTTTTAAATTTATTTAAAATATATTCTTGTGAAATTTAATATTTATTGAAAGAGTGCAAAGTCTAAATTAGGTTAATAATCTAAGAGTTTGCAACTTGTTTTTAGTTCTTTAATTTCAACTTTCCATTTTATTATCTCAATAATTCTATAACAAATCCCAGGGCATCTCCGACTCCTGCCAACCTTTCTTTTTGTTTAAGGCTAATTTGATAAACGTTCACAGCTTGGTTCCTTTAACCATTAGACAAATTGCTTTTGCATACGAAATTTTGTATTTAAAAACTGATTAAAATTGATATCGCATTTGCCAAGCATTATTCATTAAGCTATTAAAGCGCGATTCATTTGCATTCATTTTCATTTTTAAATTGCATTTATTCAAACAGCATTCATTGTTACACTCATTATTGTTGCAGTTGTTGTTGTTGTTGTTGTTGTTGTTGTTGTTGTACTTTGACATTGAATTCGCGCACGGCACATAAATGAACCCATTGAAACGAATCAACGCTTGGGATTTTGGGCTGTGAAATTTTGTTGAGATGAATGTGATGGCATGGAATTTGGAATTGAAATTGGAACTGAGGGGTTATAATGATGCCCGTTCATGTGGTGTTGTTAAGGGAGTATATTGGTTTTTGTCTAGAATTTGTTTATATGTTTGTATGATGTTTGAATATGGAATATTGAGATATATGTATGGTGTATATGTTTAGATGTAGTAATATAGATATGTTCCATCGTCTGAACAAAGTGCTTAGAATTTTATATATATTTTCAATGATTTTAGACAAAGAATCTTCAACTTCCTATAGATTGACCTGACGCCCCTTGGCATACACTATATCTGCCATAGTTTTCGAGTTGGGATCATCTTTCTCCTGCTCCTCGTCTACAGTTCCGACTAAAGACCAATCACAGTAAATGTAAAATATCCATATTTAACTATTTTTATATCATGAGCGAGTATTTTGCAGTCAGTTACACTCTACTTTTGCTTCTTCACCTTTCAGGCTACATTTCCACTTGTTGCTGTTGAAAAAGCCAATCAACTGCCTGAATTTATGAGCTGCACAAATTTCTGCATGACCAACTCGATGCGAATGGCATCAGCTAAAGCTGGTTTTCAGTTCCTTCATTTTTATTTTCACTGCATTAATGCGCACACACACACACACACACACAGAGAGAGCTACTGCCTGCAAGGCTGAATATATATTTTTGCTTTAGCCGCATTTGGACAAAGTTTTTCCCATCCATAATTAAATTGCGCGTGCCAAAACTGAGCAGAGAAAAAAATAATATACCTCGTTGCAGTCCCTAATTGATTTAACTTCGTTAACGATGGCACTTAAATCAATTTGTGACTGAACAACAATTACAGAAACAACAACAATAACAACAACAACAACAACAGTAACAAGCGTAACTAAAACAATTGCTGTGGCATGTTTTGCATTTGAATACCCTGTACATCATTTGGGTCAATTAGATTCGACTAATTTGAACAATTTTGACTTGAAAAGAGTTTAAGTAGAAATAATACTATTTACTGAATAGATTTGTATTAGTATAGAGTGCAATTTAAAGCACTTTCAATTTGTTTAAGAAAATGATTTTAATTTATTTCATAATAATAATTAAAAATTCAGAATTTATTCAACTTGGCTCGATATGATCAGCTTTTGCCTTGACTATGGGCTCTGATTTGTAATTGTAAGTAATAATTGTAAGTAATAGTAGAACTATAATATAATTATAACTTTTACTATATGCTAATTAAATATATATTTTATTTTAATTTTAATATCATTATTATAATTATTTTTATTATATTTTATAATAAGTCAAAGTATATTGAAAATAATCTAACTTTTTCTTATTAGTTCCGTTTGAGCAACTTTTATTATTTAAGTATTTGTTTATTAGTTCATTAAACTTCATGTTTTTTTCCAATTTGTTTTACAGTTGGCTTCGCCCTTCTTTTTTTACTATGCCCAGATTTGTTTTTTTTTTGTATAATAATTTGTTTCCTATGGTTAAATAATGATATTGATAATGATTGATGATATTGCTAAATGATATAAATTCTTTATCTCTTTTGTATGCCCAAATCAAAATCGATCAAAAACTAAATTGAATAAAGCATTGAGATTATGAAGCCTATACCCTTTAGGAATAAATAATATGGGGTAGTTTAATTTATGAAGAGGGAAATGAAATAAAATGAAATATGTAGTATATGCAATATATATAATACATTTGAGTGCATAAATATCAGTAAAAGTTAAATAGTGTCAAGTTGTATAGGGTATCTACTAGTCGCACGCTTCCGATGTTCCATCTGCCCATGTTCAATCCTTATAAATGTAATTCCTATATTATACATACATCATATTGATTAAATCATTTAAGAGTCACTTTAAAAACCCGTCCACAGGGTATCTATAAGTCTAACACTTCCCCCACCTTACATGCCCTTTAGTTATAGCTTTTTTTTTCGAGGCCCGCGTAAATTGCCCCTAATGAGGTTTGGGCGATTGCAACATTTTCGTTATGCATGTCATTTGGGGCTTTGGGGGTGGGAAATTGTGATTAGCTATGGTCAGCTAATGCGCTATAGAGACCAGATTTATCAGAACGTAAACTAAACTGAATATAGGAACTATATGTGTTGCTATATAGGAACTAAGTCAAACAGCTGTTGGCGGCATTTTAGCGTGAGAAATTAAAACAACAAAAATTTGATAAAAATACACAAAAATAAACAGAGCCAGATACAGAAACAGCTAAAGCACAGAAACAACAACAACAACAGAAGAAGGCAAAGAAGAGGAAGAGAAACAAGCATGCGGATGAGTGAAAAGCGTGATAAGAGCAAAACGAAGAAGAATATAAATAATACCTCATAAAGAACATGTTGAACTTACAGCGGCAAGAAATAAATATATATATAAATATATATAGTTATATATATATATATGAATAGTAGCAGTGGCAGCTGAGAAGAGTCTCGCTCTATGTGGGGGAGTTTTTTGTTATTTTTAATTTTATAAATAAAACTTAAAAAAAGAACACAAAACAAAGTTGATTTTGAGAGAAATGCGCACGAATTTGATATGAATAAAGATTTGTATTAAACATATATAATATATATTGATAAGCAAATACTGTGTACAAATTAAGGTAGGTTAAAAACACGCGTTCGCCGATATATATATAAACATATATATATATATATATATTAATATCAGTCCCAATCCGCTTGAGACGAACAACGTTTTGAGAGCGCCAACGGGCGAATCGAAACTGAAACTAAATCCGACACAAAAAAAAAAAAACACTCGCTCGCCGCTGCTCATAAAGTTGATTTTGCAAAATGTTGTTGTTGTTGTTACTGTAACAGCTGATTCTTTGAGCAGACATACTAACTACACACACACACATAAGCACTCACTCTCACACAGTTGATTTCACAGTGACTTTGACAAGGTAAACAGCTAATTACAAATTAAATTTTATATAGCCATAAATATATATATATATATATTTGTTATTGTTATTATTTTTGAACATGTCAATTGTTGTTAATGAATTGTAAAGAGTTCTTTGTTTATCTTTTATGACATTTTGCGTGCTTACAGCATTTATCGGACAAATACATTGTGAAGCTTATCTAAAATGTTACAGAATGGCGAAGTACTAAATTCTATTTGATTTATCGAACAAACATTGTGAACAGGTTTAAATATATAAAGAAATTTGAATTGGGGTGAAAATAAAAAAATAAATAAATAAATAAATTATTAAATAATTAAGTAAAATAAATATTTATATAAAAAAAAGAAATGATTAAAAAAAATAAATAAATAAATATATAAATTATAAAATAATCAAGTAAAAAATAAATATATATATATAAAAAAAATTAAAAATAAAAAAAATAAATAAATAAAAAATTAAAAAAAAAAAAAAATATTTTATATACAAAAAAAAAAAAAAAATTAAAAAAATAGAAGAAAAAAATAAATAAAAAATAAAGAAGTAAAAAATAAATAAATAAAAAATATGAAAAAGAAAGTAAATTAGAAAATATAAATAAATTATTATACATTAATACAAATTCCTTTAAATTTTAAACAAATATAAACAAATTTAAAATATATATATATATGTCTAAAAAAATTAAAGTAATAAAAAAGTAATTTACTAACATTATATTTATATCTATATTAAAGCTCCAATTTGTTACCTTATCAATTGCAAAGGACTTGGAACTTTAAGTTAAAAATAAACAAATACAATTAATTGTAAACAAAGCTTAAAGCTTGCAATTAATTGCATTGACTGCTTAACGGCTTTTAAAGCTGTCAAACTTTCAGTGCAATTAATTGCTTGAACGCGAAGCAATTTATCTCTTTTTCCAATGTGATTTTATAAGGAATATTTATTTAAGTTTTAAGCTTTGTTTGCATACTTTTTGTATGCACTGTTGAATCATGCTGAACAGTATGCATTTAATATGTTTACCGTTATATATGTATGTACTTATGTATGTCTGTGCTAAAGATGTTCCCATTATTGCCAGCTTGTACTGTGAAGCCTAGCCTAAGTTAACAGCACTTAAAGTCGCTTAAGAATAACTAAATTTAGTTGAGAACCTTTAGTCAGCGTTTACTGTGGCGCAAATATGTTGATTCATGCCACCATTGAATTGCAGCTGTAAAACGTTTCGTCTGCTTCTGCTTCCTCTGCTTCGCCTGTTCTTCATATCGCATATTCCACTTTATCGCGCACTTTCTTTAGCAACGACTTCGTCATACTTAAAACACGTGTAATTCCCCCCTCATCTCCCTCCCCCTCTCCCTCTCTTCACCTTTCAATTGTCACGTCTCTTCCCTGAGCTCGATTCTTGTTTTTTTGATTTTGATTTTGTTTGTTTTATTGAATAATTTGAGGGAATTTCCGTGAGCCAAAACAGTCGCAGACAAAGTCCGAATCTTTTTTATTTCACGTTTTTAGTCTGCCCCAAGTGGGGGTCATTATTCGATTAAGTCAAATTGTTAGACTTTATTATTTATAATGCAAATCATCATCAGCATGTGAGTGTGTGTGTGTGCTTGTTCAACTAAACCTTCTACACGCCCGCCCCCTTTGTGTCACGCCCCTGCTCTGGTTATCTGTTCATAACTCAAGAGCTAAACTAATCAGCGTGTACTTTGTATATGGGCTGAGCCCCACGCGTAATTTTGCGCAGCCCAAAAAAAAAGATAATGAAATCGACTGATAAAGTCTCGACAGATTGTTTTCACTATATATATATATATATATATATATATATATATGTTTATAGTAAATCATTATTAGTTATTATAGATATTATTATAGTGTGTATTACCCGACGTTTAGTAGCCAAGCAAGCGTAAAGTTCCCCCACTCTATCTCTCTCTTTCTCTCTCTCTGTCTATCTCTCTCCCTCTCTGTCTATCTCTTTTATTTAAAACAGTCACGTTTTCTTGCCATAAAGCACACGTATGTGCTTCAATTAACTGGTTTTAATGCAGCCCTCTCTCATTAACTTGGCCAATACTTAGATATTCTATACACTGACCTAACTAACCTGTCTGAGTAAAAACCCCATTCGAACCTTCTAACTAACTATTTGACATGCAAATCACTTGCAGCTGACTTATTATAGAAACTAACCTTTTCTAGGGAGTTATTATCTATTGTGTGTGTAATTGGGTCTTAGAGGGGCAGTCTTTTCTAATTGTATAATTTGCTAAGGTTTATTTAAGTTACAAACAGGAAAGTCTGCTTAAGGTTGGGTATTTAAAAGTATTTACTGTAAAAATTCTCGAGGAATTGTGTATCGAATTATTAGAAATATGATTAATTATAAGTTTTGTATATATTATAATATATTAATTATAAATTTAGCATATAATATATTGAGATTATAAAAAATAATTGTAATCTTTAATAAACTTGATTTATTTTAATTGCAGTTTAAACTTTTTGAGAGGCATTAACTAGAAATTGTGGAGCCCTAAAGTTTTCTTTAGTTTGTTTTTCCACATATTCCAAAATTATAAATTTGTAACTAAAGTTTCGTTCTTGAATTTTGCTACATATATATGACAAATTTTATAATTTAAAATTTAATTTTCACTTCATAACTGCGGGAGGATCTAAGTAAAAATATTGTTTTTATATACACAAATCTTTTCATATTGAATGTAGATACAGAAGAAGTAAAGTCTTTCTACAACACTTTCCATTGTTATTTATATTTGTCATTAGTATTATATAGAATTATGTTGTACAGGTAATACCAAGTGTATAACACACCGCTGTTATCATATTATATATTAATTATTTTCTTATACCTGCCCTTTTATCTTATCGAAGTAAAATGTGTATTAACAGCTACTCACTCGAGAGCTATATCTATATGAACTCATCAATCTATATGTATTGTTCTTAATAAAAAGTAACTTGAATATTGATAAGATAAAGGGAATAGATTTATATATATTGATATATACAAAGGTATATATATATGTGCTTTAAAAAGGTATTTCACTTATCTTTAATCTTAGTTAAGAGCTGTTTAATGGTTATAGCCACATATTCAATTATCCAGCTGCATGGCCAATGGACTTTTAGTATATGTGTTTATGTCTATGTGTGAGTGTGTGTGTGTGTGTGTCTATGTGGCAACAACTAGTAATCATTTTAATGCTTACTAAAACACAAGGCGAAAACCCCGCCTGAAGAGCTGAGCTCATTAAGCGCTGCCAAAGCGCACGTCCCATCCTGATTGCCACATTTCCCATGCACTTTCCATTTTCGCACTTTGCCACTCATGCTGCATGCCACTTGGCCGCGCTGGTCCAGCGAGCTCACTGTATGTGGCGCTTTGTTCTCGATTTCAATCTCACATGAATTCCAAATGCAATTTGTCGTCGCTGTGCAGCGCCCATCGGGCAATTGGCAGAGAATGAGCAGAAGCTAGCGACCAATTAGTTAGGACCTTGCCAAAGGGAACAACAACAGCAGCAAGAGAACATGAAGAAGAAGATGAAGAAGTAGAAGAGGGAGCTGCAGCAACAGCAACAGTTTTGCGCCTTAAACTGTTGCTCAATTATTAATGCCAAACAATTTGTTTCAATTGCTGTTGGCAAAATATTTTGTTTTCTCTTTTTTTTTGCAGCTCATTCGTAACATTAACTTGAGCCAGGATATTTAATCAATGTGAATAACGGAAGTTAAGTGATTCCCCCATATACAATCAGCTGAAATTACTTTTATATTTATATGCTATATATATTGTATATATATATATATATATATATATATATAATTTGCATATAAACATGTAATATTTATAGGTCTTTTTATAGCTCTGGGCTTTTTGCTACTTTGCATACCCTGTAAACCAGCTTATTATTAAAGCTTAATCTGTTGACTGCAATAGTCGAAAGTGCCTGACTAGCAAATACTCTAACTGAGTTATTGCATTGAAATTTATAACAAGATGGCGTCGGCTACACCTTCTCCTCTTCCCCCCTCTCCTGTTATAAGTGCTGGAAGTGGAAAAACTTCTTTAATGAAAAACAAATGAAATGAGAATTTAGATATATAAAATATATAAAATAAAGAAATATTGTAAATAAACTTTAAGGAACTAAAAGGAATTTCAGAAGTTGCATAGATCTTGCTTGATATGTGATGGGTTTATTCTCTGCTATCTGCAATCTACTATCTACAGGGTATATTTCAGCACATCACTAGTTTCACTCTCAATGGAGTCGTCACATTAATGACTCTCGCTGTGAATTCAGCGGGATTGGCAAAGGATGTGACGGAGCTGCTTTGGCTGCTGCGTAATTTCAACTGCGATTACCGCAACACGCATTTGTCAAGCGCCTCTTAAGCCCCGGCAAATCACATAATTATGGAGGCTGCGCTGTACTGAGCTGTGCTAGGCGTGGCGCCGCCCACTTGAATACGACATAATTTCCGCAACATTTATTTATTAATTAAAAAAGGAAAAAGCAGCAATGAGTGGAGAGAATTGTGCGCCTTAAATGGTGTGCGGCAGGCACTTTATCTGCGCCTTGCCACTCTCCACTGTGGGCAGTTAAGCTAGATTAATTACCAAATAAATTTTATTTCATTTGTTCCAAACAAAATAAAAAAAAAAAAAGAAAACTTTTCAAAAGATTCTCAAATTTGCGGCAATTATCATTCATGTTTGAGCACAGCAGGCGGCAGCTGGCCAGGATGTTGTTCACATTGTTGTAATTGTAATGGAGACTATATGCCTGGTATTATAAAGACAAAATGATATATGGGTGGGAAGTGTAATATGTATTTGTAGAAATTTATGATCTCTCTCTCTCTCTCTCTCAGACTCTGAGTAATTCTGTAAACAAATGAGTTATTCCAGTCATCTCTTCTGAGAACTCTGTTTTAATATTAGTTTTACTAATACTGCAGTTCATATATCATCTCTATATATATATACCCAATCTAATCTAAGCAAACAAAACCACGCGTCAAGCAATGTCTGCTAATCATCATCTTATCTTATTAGTCATATAATTTGAATTAAATTAGCTTTGACTTAGTTGTGTATGCCAAAGACAAGTTTTATTATCTTTCGAAATACTAGACAAGTTGGTTTTACTCTAGAGATCAAAGTTCCGCTAAAGTTAAACAGCAAGACAGCAAGACTGCAAACTAATGCAAAAGAATTGGCCAAGTTGATGGCTTGAACTCTAAAATTAACAAACTTTAAAAGTTAGCCAAAAGAAGATTTCTTATCTTTACTGTTAACTTTATATATATACAAAACAACTTGATGTTCATTTGGTGGGTGTATTCGACTAGGAGATTTCTGATCTTTAGAGTAGAGTAATCTGCTCAGGATTGCTCGACTAAGAGATACCTGTCCTCTATCTGAGCATTTCAAGATCTTGTTGCCACTTTCTATTTATTTTATGAGCCTGTTTATATCTCCATTTGCAGAGTGCATACTTTTAGGCTTCGCTTTCTTTTACATTCTTTTTACAGGGTATCTTGCAGTTGAGGTTCAATTTAATTTGATTGTAAGTATTCAAAGTACTTTAAAAGTTCTCAATCAAAAACTCTGCTTATTGAACAGGCAACTATCCGTATACAACTAAATCAATTTATGCTTTTTTAACAGTCTTTTTACAGGATATCTTACAGTTGAGCTTTAAAATGTTCACATTTAGTCTTAACATGCAAAATCCATAAGAATTCTAATTCAAAAACTTTCTTTAGGCATAAAAATCGAATATAATTCAAGGCTTCTCTCTGCAGAACTTCTTCAATATTTGAAATTTGAAGTATGTGAAGTTGAACTCAACCTTTTTCAGAATATTTTGTTCTTCAGTTGAAAATTATTGAGATTATATTCGAAATAATCAAAATCTCATAAAACTCTTTATTGAATAAGCCAATAAAGTGCGCATACTCTTAGGCTTCTCCCTGCAGAGCTTCTTCAATTTATGCAATTTCAAGTCCACATTTTACAGGATATCTAACAGTTGACCCTTCAACTGTTCCCATTTGGTTCTAGTGACTGCTTCGACCATTCACAGAAAGTCTTATTATGCAATTTCTGCAGTTACAACTGCGACTGCTGCTGCTGCGACTGTGGCTGCTGCGGCTGCTGCATGAGTGTGCCGTGCCGCATTCATTTCATATGCGAGCATCTCGATTAGTTGGCAGTTTTTCATTTTTTTTTTTTGTTCTTGTCTTTCGGGCTTTTTAGTTTTTGGTTATACGGTGGCTTTGGCCTGGTCAGATGGATTTTTAATTGCGCTGCTTTTGCATTTGATGGCCGCCATTTTGCTGGCGTTGTCAGTTTCCTAATTGGACATTTTGTAATTAACTTCAATGGCAGTTCACTTGAGCTGCAGTTTCACTACCCCCAACCCCTCCCCCTCCTTCTCCTCCCCTCAATTGTTGTTTTTGTTGCTCTTATCGAGCACATTTTTCACATTTTCTGCTGTGAACTTTTATTGTGGCTTTTGACTGCAGCGTCGCCTTTGCTATTGTTATTTATGTGCAGCTCGTTAGTTTTTCTTTCCTGATTTCCTTTTTGGCGGTTTCTTATTTATTGTTGTTGTTCTTGTTCTTGTTGCTGTTGTGGCTGTTCGCATTTAGCTACAGAGCTTCTGCTGTAATCGGTGAATTGATTGCACGCTGCACTCGAGCGTATCCTAATTGATAACATTGTAAGGTAGTTTATTTATCTCTGGCTAAAAGTTAAACAACCTGCTTGCTGTCAGGGGATTTACCGCGGGGGTAGGAGGGGGATGGAAGGGTACTTAGGGGGTGTTGAAAGGGCGGTTTTAAGCTTGCCTCTCAGCAGGAAGTGCCCTAGTTACAAAGTTCAATCAATAAGTTAGCAATGCAATTGTACCTCCTTATAGCAAGTGCTGTTTAAATGCACTCAGAGAAATTAATGAAGTTATAGGATATGATAGGAAAGCATGTGGTAATGTATGTTTTAAAGTAAGTATATTATCATATTATGTCAAAGATTAGGTACACAAATATATGTGAACTATAAAATATGTTAATAATTGATATAAAATTTGATTATTATTTATTACGTTTTTTTTACATTTTTTTTATTATTTTATTTATTATTTTTTGCCATTATAATTAATAATATTATTATTCTTATTATTATTAATTTTTAAATGTTTCAAATCTCTTACAATATAATCAAAATAGATATAACATAAAATCCCCCACCTAGTCTAACTATTCCAAACTTTACCAACTCCACTTTACATTTTTACCATAAAATCTCATAAACTGCAACTGGTTCAACCGCAAGTTTTACAACTTCATGTTTCTTCAAGTGTACGTGTCAAAAGAACTAAAACTTTTACTTTTACAGTTAGTTTTACGCATGCAATTTCGTGAGCGCTTCCCATTACTTTCCTTCCTGTTGATTGAAGCTTATTTAAAGCGCTTTAAAGTGTTTAGCAAGAAGAGAGCGCGCACACAGAAGCGAAAAGAGAGCGGGAGCGGGAGCGAGAGCGATGGGAAGGTGAAGAGAGCCAGCGCGCTTGAAAGTACTTCAGTTCAAAAACCTCCAAGCATTGCGTCACAAAATTCACGCCATAGACAAAACACACACATACATGCAGAACTGCTGCGAGCGCTAAAACACACACACACACACACAGGCACAACAGACTTTGTGTGAAGCTTTTCATACTAGCAGCGACTCGTCAACAATCAGCCGTAAGTTTGCTTGAGTGTGAGCAAGGGAGAAGAGCACACACACACATACACGTAGTCAGCAACCGGTTTGGCCTCGCGTGTGTGTGTGCTTTTGCCAATTGTCTAGCGTCGCCTTTTGAGTGGGCTTTTGGGCGCTGCTTAGCAAGACCGAGACACCTGGAAAACTGCAGCTGGCTTGTGCTGCTTCTTAATCTTGTTCTAAATATAGACGCCAAACTAAGCGAAACATATGAAATGATGCATGCAGCAAAAAATCAATTTATGGATTTTAGTTTTTTGTTTGACTCGAGTCAACAACAACAACAACAACAGGAGAATGCACGTGTTTATTTTTCGTCTTCTTCTGCATTCTCTGTTATTCTTTAACTGAGATTCAAATTTGTCTGCTATTTGAACAGCTGGCTGCAGTGTATAAGAGCGCGCGTGCAATTAATGCAATTGAGCTTAATTGCAAGCAAATGAAATGCAAAGCACTCAAGAGGGAGAGAGAGACTGAGAGTGAGAGAGGGGCAGGGCACACACTTAACTTACCCCGTTAGTTGTAGCAGCACACAAAAGCGCGCTAAAATGCCAGCACATGTATTTGACTGTGTGTGTGTGTATGTGAGTGAGTTGCTGTGCGTGTGTATGCGTGCGTGCGTGCGTAAGTTTTACGGGCTGTCGCGCCACTTTTTTTTTGTTTGAATGTGAATGAAATTTGTGTTGTTTTTTTCTTGTATAAATAGCAAATTGAATTGCGCCCACACTCACACTCACAATTCAAATGTAATTCACAGATTACGCGCCGCCTTTGCTTGTGTCTTTGTTTGCTTTTTGCACAGGAACTGCAGAAACTCTTTAATTGTCCTTAAATTTTTGCCTCTATTATCTTTTGCTGCTGCTGTTGCAAACAGTTTGTGGCACACGCTGAACAGGACTACTGCGAATCGCATTGCCTTTGGCCATTTTATAGGACCTGCTTGGGTTCCACACATCAGCTGTTGTTGGATGCTGTGGATGCTGTCGCCCTCTCTCGCTCGCTCTCACTCTCGCCCTCGCCAATGCGCAGTTACAAACAACAGTCGCAGAGCGACTAACTGTTAAACTATATTTAATAAGTCAATGAGATTGCTCAAGTATATATTTTGATATTTATTATTTTGCCTTAAGCAAAAGTAAAGCACATTTTCGTGCTGCACATAAAAAAGCCCTTTAAATACAAAGGCCTAAAAGTATGCTGTGAAATTTTGAGCAGCCACAGGGTGTTTCATGTTGGGCATTTGGCTTTGCTCGCACTTGTTGCTGGCTTTGCTTTAGGCTAATTTATCGCTGCCTCAATTTGATGCCATAAATTATATCCCAGATAATCTGCACAAATGCCCAAATAACTCAAATGTACTCATGGAGTAATCTTTTGTTTTTTTCAATTCGAAAGTTGTTCTAAGAGATAAAAATAAACAAATGTTTTAAACTTGTTTTTAAATGTTGAAATTAAATTTTTGTATGAGATTGAACCAATTTTATAAATTACTATACTTTTACTTGGGCTTATACAATAAATTGATACTTATACTTATACTTATATTTCTTCTTATACATGTACATACACTTATACTTATACTTATACTTATACTCTTAACTCTTATATTAATCAAAAACTCTTATTAAAATATTGTTAATATGATTAGCCACACCTTTTTGACCACATTCTCACGCTTGAGTCCGAGAAACTGAGAAAATTCGCCATGGCTATTAGCTGATACCACCCAAAAAAATAAACATAAAGAAGAAGAGGCATCGAAAGTGGTTGTTAAATGACTTTCACCCATCAAAAATTTTTGTTATTGGCTAAACAAATTCTGTCGATCGATGTAAAGATCTAGCGCAAGTTTTTTGCATTGTTTTGTTTTCTTTATTTTTTATTTTTTGTATTTTTTGTTGCATTCAAAATCGCGTGGCAACAGCTGCTGGAAGAATTTACAAGATTCATTTGATAAGAATGCCAACTGTTTATGATTGTTGTTGTTGTTGTTGTTGTTGTTGTTGTTGTTGCTTGGTACATCTCTTCTGCCTTTCTAGCTTAACTGTCAATCGAGTGCTTTTTGCATTCCACGATGACTTGGCCAAGGGGGATGATAATGCGTTACTTTGTCAGCCATTAGTCAGGCTTTAAGCAACGGCAAAACTGGCAGAAAGCAGTTCCATATCAAAAGCAAAAAAGTGAGCGGAAAATATGCTCGAAAATATGACCAAATACTGAGATGCCGCTGACTGGGTCTCAGTCGGCGTCGCAGCTGGCGTCGCAGTCAGCGTGTGTGTCAGGTGCAATGCGCCGAAGCTGTTGACCAGCAGCAGCACAGGCAGCGGAAGGAGCAGAGGTGAGAGCAGGAAATATAGAGAGAGAGAGGGAGAGAAGGAGAGGGAGAGAGAGAGAGGAAAGACAGACGTTAAAAGTACATAAAAACACACGAAATAGAAGAAAAATTAAAAAAAAAGACGGAGAAAAAATAAACGCAGGCAGAGCTTATGTGTGTGTGTGAGAGTGTATACATGTGTGTGTGTGTGTGTGACGGACTGTGAATATCACCAGTCGCTGCTGTTGCTGTTGTTGTTGTTGTTGCTGCTGTCGCTATTGTTGGTCCGGCTGACAGACGTATCAAATGTCTTTCATAGGTAGTTAAACGCTTCCTATTCCGTGCATGTCGCTGCACTTGGTATTTGCATGGCTAACAGCTTGGACTCGGCCATTTGGCGTAGGGCATTTCCCGATACATTTGACCGACCCATAAACAACGCCCATTTCGAAGTGAAGTTTCTTCGACTAACTGAACTTGTGTAACCGAATACGAATGTGTTTGTGTTTATGGTTCTCTGTTATTTTTAGCTCTTCTTTTTTTTTTTTGCTTATATTTGCACTTCCCTTTTATGTCGCTTCCTTATGGCCTTTGGTCGTGTGACCAAACAAGCTGGACAGTCTGCAATTTAGAAGAGAGTATAAAAGTTAGAGAGAGGGAGTATAAGTATAAGTATAAGTAGTGCATATAAGAAGTTTCCAGTGCTAAATACTTCATGTGTTGCCCTTGAATTGTGCTGCAAAAACTGGTTAAAGCTACCCTCAGGCGGCAACCCCTTGGCCTTAACACTTCTTTTTAGCCCCTAATCAAAAAACCAGAACAAAAATTTGCCGCTAATTCGTTTGTTTTTTTTCTTTCATACGCAGCCAGCTGTTGAGCATAGCGAAAGACAGTGAGAGAGCGAGAGAGCGCGCGCAACAAGCAGCGACTGCGCAGCAACAGCGGTAACGACAGCGACGCCGCCGACGACACAAAGCTCGACTTGACAGCGTCGACGTTGACGGCTCTCATTCGCGTTTGAACGTTTGCGCGGCGCTCACGCAACGGCTGAGCAGAGCAGAGCGGCAGAGAAACAACAAATCAATGTGCGTTTGTTATTGTTGTTATTATTATTATTATTATGATTAATAATATTGTGTTTAACACAATTTGTTGTTGCTGGTGTAAAACAATAGCTTAAAACGTGTCGTGCAATAAGCAATGATAAGTGAACCTTAGCTGAAAATAAAATCGTTCAAGCGCAACAACAACAACAGCAGCAGCAGTCGAAGCTGGTGATAAAAATAAAAAGGGCTCAGGGACAGCGAGGGAGCAAGCCCTAGACCTTAAAGCCTGCTGTGTGCAGCTGTCTATACATATTTGTATAAGAGTGTGCCTGTGTGTGCGTGTATGTGAGTGTTTGTTTAGTGCATTCTCCTAGTGGGTCACTGGAGCGTGCGATATGTCAGTGTTAAACTAAAACAAGCGACTCATGCGCAAAGCAGACACACAAAAAACAACAAAAAAGAAATGAGCGCACAAAATAAAATGATGAAAAGTGTCAACGGGGCGCATGCAAGTGCAAAAGGGACAGGGACAGTCGCACACAGACCGAGAGGCAGAAGGAGACGGGCAGCGAGTGCTGGGCAAGTGTCAATGTCATGAGCATTTAGCATTTGCAATAAAATGCAACCCTGTGTTTTGGGTGTGGGAAAATAAAAACAAAAACTTTAAAGCGGAAAAGAGAGTTGAAATTGCTTCCGCTGATCGATTGATATTTTTTTTCTACATTTTTTTTGTTTGAAGAAAACAACTTTTACGTACAGCAAAAATAAAATTACTTAAGTAACAGCAGCAAAGCAGAAAGCAAAACCAATTGGCCAGCATCAGTTAACAATATTTAAGAGCCAAGTGGCAACTGAGACGCGGCAAAAGACGTTACCAACTTCCGTTAGTTCGTTTTTGGGCGCCTAAGCGGCTTCCAGCTGCAATTTGTTGTTGTTGTTCCAGTTCATAGAAGCAACAGCTCAGCTGTGCAGACAGAGAGAGAGGGAGATGGAGAGAGAGAGAGGGAGTGGGAGAGCGAGAGAGCAGCTTGCATATGTGTGAAGTTGTTAGTAAAAGTTTTATTGATACATCTGCGTGTAATTAATACCCAAGATTTCCCTTTCACACATACACGCACACATAGACACATCAATCTGCAGCCACAGCATCAATCATCTTTGCCTGTGCAAAATATTTGTCCAAATATTAATTAACCGATTGCCCGCTGCGTTGTCCAACACATACATTTACATAAACATTTAACACATATACATATTATATACATATATGCAAACTGTGTACTTAGCCGGCTTGTTAACTAATTGTGCATACAGTGAAAGCTCTATTAACGAACAGCAATCAATTAAGAAGTCAATCTTAGTCTCTATAATTAGCACTTGCTCTAGGGACTGAACAACTCTTATACAATAGATCTGAATTTTGTATAAGAATAACTTTCTGAAGCCATCGATAGACTCAAGTCGTGGTTCAAATCCCAAACACCAACTATTTACTTAGCATTTTTAACATTGAAGTTAACATCGTAACAACAGATTAAAGACATAAATATTTATTAGATTTACCTAGCCATCACTTAAGTTGTAGCTCCCACTTAGTGAGTGTTCACTGTCTTAATCATCTCATCTCTAACAATTTTAATGAATGTAAATCTTATCAAATGTTTCTGTTTTCATTGTCTTTGCAATTTTGGGCTCGGCCCAGCTGTTCGTTGCGGTGTGTTTTCACTGTACTGCTTGCTGTAAGCGTTTGCCGGCTTGATTAACTAATTGTTGTTGTCTGTGTATGCAAATGTTTACTGTAGCTGTTTGTATATAGCTAATGCATATGTCGGCAGCTCTTGATATCCGTCTGGCCCCTTTTTTCTTTGCTGTTGACCCAATTGCATTTGGAATCGCTGTCATTGTTTAATTAATTATCAAATTAGTTACTGTAACCGCTTAAAGCGACATGCAATGCGAAACAATTGTGTGAATGTTGCACAAATCTCTCAAGTCTAGATATAGGCAACACGTAACCAACAGCAGCAACACCAACACCAACACCGGCAGCAACAGCAGCGACAGCATCAGCGACAGCAGCAACAGTTGCCATTGGGTAATGTGCAGTAAATCTGATTTTTTTAATCAATTTCGAGTACAAAAGGTAGCCTTGCTTTATATAACTAATCCTCTTTGGATAAATCAAAAAGGCAGGCAGGCATTTAAGATGTGTGTAGCCGACTATTGAATACCCTTACCTGATGATTATATTGATGATTATAATGAATAGAGAGTTTATGATTGACAAAGAGTTAAGATCTATAAGCTGAAACTTTGTATACAAATTCCATTCCATAATACTCTATTCACTTGGCTTAAAGTCAGCAGCCAGTCTTGGTGCTGCCCGACGCTTAAATACCCTTACCAATATAAATTTACATAAGTCAGCAGCCTGCAGACTTGGCAGCTTAGTTAGATTTGTATCTTAGATTAAATATTCTTATTTAGTCGACAATTGAATACCCTTACCCACAATTGTAGTAGATCTCACCTATCTATACCCTTTCTACCTATTGTAAATTTGCATACATATGCACTTACATAATCACAATACTCCCTCATTCTCTCTCTCTCCGTTTTCAGTTAGGGTATTCGAAAACTGGGTAAATGCATTTTTAATCATGCACATAAAATTGCATATCATGTTTTTTTTCTTACATTTCTTTTTGTTGCATTTCTATAACGAAAATCCGCCCAAAAAGCCCATTCACACACAAGCAAAGCTGTTGTTTTCACCTGACCGACAGGTATACAGGCACATGGAATTTTGTATTGTTGTTGTTGTTGCTTTTGCCCAGCGGCCAGTGTGCAAGCCAAAAAAAGACAAGTGAACTTAAGCATTAGAAATGCTGGAGACAACAACAACAACAACAACAACTGAGCTAAAAAAAACAATCAACAAGTGCGTCTGTCTGTCTCTCTGTCTCTTTGTCTTTCTGTCTATTCGTCTCTCTCTGTCTCTTGGTCTGTCTTGTGTCCCGTTGTCTGGAAATGCGATACAAAAATCTTCGTCTTGTTTTGTTCGCATCTCGCGCTCGTTTAATGCTTCGTCAGTCACAGATACAGCTACAGCTACAAAATGTATCTGCAACTGGCCAACATCATCATCAGCAGCATCATCATGCTCATCATCATTATCATTATCATTATCATCATTGTCATCATCAGCTAACTCTGAAGTCTTGAGTTGGAGTCTCTGGCATTTCATGTCATCCATTTAACTGCCTCAACTATTCTACAGCAGCAGAGCGAGGCGAGCTCTAGAAATTGTTGCCCCGTGGCAAAATTGCTTAAAAGACATATTTAAATAATTAAAGTTTAATTAGTGAAAATATGCTTTAAACATAATGCCCTGAATATACATGCTCATGTTTTCGGGTTATAAAAATTGTTTTAACTATTTGAAAATTTCTCATAGCGGCTTTTTGGAGAAATTTTTAGACTTTTGTTAAAGTTTCGTATTTGAATTTAGATGTTAATTATAATTTGTTAGAGATAATTAAATTATTAAATAATATATAATTATTATTAACTGATTTAAAAGTATACAAAATAGTATTTATATTGCAATACGAAAAACTTAAGAGTTTTTCTTTTTACAATTAATTTAATTTTGTTTTGAATTTAATTTATTTTTTTATTTTGCTCTTTTTTAAACATATTTTAATAAATTTAATTTCATATTTTCTCTCTTTAGTTTACTTAAAAGTCTCTCATTTCTAATGCCCTCAACAATTTCTTAGCTCAGAACTTTTCAAACCACCCTCGCTGCTTTTGTCTTAGAATTTCTCTTTGCATTTTGTTTTCTTCTATTTTTTTGTGTTAGTATTTTTTTTAATTTTTTGATTTGCAAATCTTTTCTTGACTGGGTTGCTTGGTTGCCCCAGGGGTTGTCTTTCAATATGGTTATGGACAGGTACTGTCTCTCTCTCTCTCTCTCTCCCTCACTGCCCCTCTCTCTCTCCCCCTCTCTACAAGTCTGACTGACTGTCTCTGTTTTTGTTTGTCTTGATGAGCGCAAGCGGCGCTTGAGGAGATTAGTTGAGCAGCTTTCTTTCGATGCTTAGGGCCTGTTGCTGTTGTTGTTGTTGTTATCGTTAAAGCACATCCCCCCTCCCCCGCATAGCCCCTCACTTTTTTGGTGTCCCAACTATGCAAATCGATGGCAGTGCATTAAATGAAATTACCAAATGCGGCTACGTGCCTTTCTAGGTCTTGGCAATTTACATATTTAGGCGTGCAACCAAAAGACTCAGCTCGCATATCATTCGGAAATTATATAGTACATATATATAAACTTATATATATGTATCGTTGTCTTCTGTGCTCTTTAGTTTCCGATTCGTTGTAGCTGTAGAATCGTTTAATGTCTGAGCGAAGCAGCTGCTGCGGCTGCTGCTGCAGTTGCAGATAGACGAGGGCGAGGTCTTTGAAACTCTTATCTCCAAGCACAATAAACGCGGCTTGTTTATTGTGGCCATAAAGTAAACCCAAAATAAAGATTTCATATACACAATATACACTCTTGAGCAGGTGAAAATGGGTATATTGGTTTGTAGTTAAAATTAAACTTAGCTGTTAGATTTTAAGCAAGTTTAAAATAGATTTTGTATGATAATTGTGATATATACTATGTTATAAATAGTATATTTAGCTGACTAATTAATTAATCATATATAACACATTTACTAACTTACTCTAATGAGTTTGTTTTTATTGTTATCTTATACACAAATTTTAGTCATTGGCTCAAATCAGCAAATTTGTTATTTAGATTGTTTTTCTTATTTTTAAAGTTAAGCAGACATACATATATAGCTTTAATCAATAATACCTATCAAAAAATGCAATTCTTTTTATCAAAATTTGCACCAAGTCCTAAAAGCTTAAGTCTTATAAAGCAAATGGACTGACTGACTAAGGCACACATATTATGTACAGTGAAAATATAAATCAATATATCTATAAGTTCTTGTCGAAATGGCTATCTATATTATGAGCACAGTCCAAATATATATACTATATATATTTTATTTGGTTCAAGTTTTGTGTGATGCAGTACTACTATGTTCATGTACACAACTGGATATACTATATATATATATATATATATATATATATGCTGTTTACTTGATATGGTATCTAAAACATATAGATATATTTATAGTATAGTATATAGATATATTTATAGTTCTATATAGATATATATGAGCCCTGACTCGATATCATTATAGATATCCAATCCAGATTCACCAACATTCTCCATCTAGAATAGAGCATTGCTTAGTCGTTCTCAACTATATAAATTCTATCTTTTTGTTTGCAGCGCCCAAACACACGACGAACGCACGAGCTGTTTGTGGAGCACACGCCCCTCCGCACAAACAAAACTGAAAAATTTGTATATCGCTGCGGCTGATAAGGCAAATGGGCGCTGGTAAAAGGCCAAGACAATGGCCAAAATGCGAGCGTAATTAACAAAATGTGCGCCGAGCGACAAGTGAATGAAAATAGCTGAAAAATATACGTGAAAAATAGACAAAAAAACAAGCTAAACAAAAAGTAAACCCAACAAAATAAAGTAAAAAGTGTAGAAAACAAAAACCAGTGTTGGGAAGTGGCGCGAGGAGAATTGCATTGAGCGCTGAACTTGACAGCGCAACGGAGGCGCCTACGGCCGGTTCCCAGGCAACCGAATTGCAACTGAGAGTGTGTGTGTGTGTATGTGTATGTGTGCATGTTAGTTTGTCTTCACTGTAGTCGAGTACGGTGTGTATAGCTGCGTGCGGAAATGGCTTAGTGCAAAAATGTTGTGATTAAAAGTGAACGTTTGTGTGTCAAGCGGGTTCAAGTGAAGCGAAAGCGTCAAATACCAAAACAAAGTGAACTGCAACAACAAGCAAAGAAACAACAACAACAACAACAGCAACAACAACTCATTAAGCAGCTGCAACAACAACAGCTACAACAATGGCTGCCGACGCAATTGCTGGCAGCAACACAGCAGCAACAACAACATCACCTCTAACACCAACAACACCTACAACACCAACAACACCTATAACGCCAACAACACCTATAACACCTACAACACCAACAACACCTGTGGACAATCCCGCTCAGCAGCTGAACAACAGCGTAGACAGCGGCATCGCCGTTCTCGACGTGGATCATCAAGCACTGAAGCGACGTCAGCGTCTGCAGCAATGCCAACGGATTCTGCAACTGTTGCAGCGCGATCAGCCCACATATCAAGAGCTGCGCGATAGATTAAGGTGAGTTCCATAGTTAATCTATAAAAGAAGAGAAAAATATTTGAATTCGATTTGAGCTGAATTTGAGTTCAATTTCAATTGATTTGAGTGAAGTTTTTAGTTAAAGCTATTTACGAATGTCGAAAGTGACTCTGGTCTCATGATCTCTCCATGTTCCACTCTGTCTTTTCTCTCTTTCTCTCTCTCTACCTGTCTCTCTGTCTGTTTATATCTGGATCCTGTCTCTTTATATCTTTGTCTCAATCTTTATATCTGTCTCTTTTATCCCTTTTCATTCTCTCTCTCTCTTTCTCGATCTGAAATTGTTTTCAAGAAACTGTTATATAGGACTTAAGAGACATATATTGTTTTTAACTTTCTTTTGGATACATATAAATTATGAATTTGATAGAATATAATTCTATAATTTATAGACTTTTATCGAACCATCTAGAGAATTGCTTACAAATAATGAATATTTCCTACTTACATAAGTTCCGGGTTTATCTTCATTTCATTATGCTTAAACTCTTATATAACTTTGGTTTTTCTGGCTGTTTGATTTATTGAAATGTATAATGAATCTCTATTTTTTGTTTTTTTAATGTAAATTTTGCAATTATTTTGTCAAATATTTGACACATGCGAACGAAGCTAATTAACAAATTTACGATTGCCCACGGCACGAGGTATACGATATTAAGAAAGAAAAAAATTGAAGAGGCTGTTGGACGGATGTGGCTGATGATGGGCTTGGCAGACGGCAGACATGGGGCATGTGAATGTTGATGTTTTCAACTGCAGCTGCTGTTTGTCAATTGCTGATTTGATTAGCATTTTTGTTGTTGTTTGTTTTGGGTGCGTTGCGAAGCTGACAAAAGTGCGACAAACTTCAGATTTGCAATTTGCAAAATTTGTCGACCTCAATGACAAAAGTAAATTATTCGCAGGTGCAGTCAGTGCAGTAAAATAACGCCAGTCCCATCTGGGAAGGGAATATATATATATATAGAGAGAGAGACAAATGTTCCCACTCGACACACAATCAACTTAAAAAAAAAAACAAAACACAAAAAAGAGATAAAACTCTTTTCATTACTCATCTTCAAAATGTGTTTTATTGCCAAGTCAGGCGCACTGAGAGATGAACAACATCGTTAAGCTGTACATATATACATATATATACTATATAGTATATACGTATATATGTTTGTGTTTCTGCCTAACAATTCGTGTAATATCTTCATCATTATGATATTCTTTTTGCTCAAAGAACAAACTTAGAGTATTATGAATAGTTTTTATTCTTTTGTGTGTTTGCGTTTGCCAAATTAGCTGAATTTCTATGGGGTATATCAATTGCGATAGTTTTTTTTTGGAATATTTACTTTAAACGTATTTAACTTATATGTTTGTTTGACTGATTTAGGTCCTGGAATTTCTATCATATTATAAATCATATATATAACAAAAAACCTTAAATATCTTTTAACAGTTTTGTAAAGTTATCGATACTTATCGGTTTTGATTGGAATCTATAGATTTCTATACTATCTATAGTTCAAGTTTTTAATCAAAATCGGTTGATTTGATGAGGAATCTATAGATATGCCAGTCAGCTTTTGTTTCATATTGAAATTGAATTATAATTAGAGATCGAATGTTTTTTTAAACTATCGATAATAATCGAAATTAATAGAAATCTTTAGATTTGCAAAAAATGATAAACAAGTCTTATAATCTTCTTATATTTCCTCTTTTGAATCTCTAATCGCACATAGTATTCGCTCATGCTTTAGCTTTAACCCACTTCGGACTATTACCACCAACATTCAGACTTTAATTCACATTGAATCTTATCGGCTCTATGAGCGAACGCAATTTCAATTTATCTTATCGCTGAATTCATAATTAATTTGATGAATGCCAATTAATTGGGTCCGCCAAAGAGAAAAACATACAGACAGTGAGGCGGAGAGCCGGACAAGCACGTGAAACGGGCTTTGGTCGTAATTCACTTTTTCATTTTGCCATTGGCAAACTGATTTTCCAAGTTTTGCCATCGATTTTCTCTAATTTGAGCCGTTCGCTTTGCTGTCCACGATTTGCATAAATGACAAAGAGCTAATTGGTCAAATGACAAAAGTTATTCAGCTGTCTTTCACAGCTCAGTCCTCTTTAACCCTATTTGTCTCTATCTCTCTCTCTCTCTCTCTGTCTATTCTTTGTTATCGCCTTTTATTATTTTTACCTGTGACTAAACTAACTAAAGTCCAGTTCCACTTTGGATACTCGCCACAACGCACACAAAAAAAAACCCTGAAAAAAATTCAAACAAAATTTATATAAAACTAAATTAAAAATCCGGCCTAAATATCTCATATTTTTATATACATATATATCTAAAATTGTTGCTCTTGAACGACTCGGCCCAATTATAAGGCGCTTGTGATATAACCTTAAAAATCTTGACACTTATCTGTGAAATTTTTCATTGCGTTGCCTCTTTCTTATTTTTTTTCCAACTTTTTTGTTTGTTTTTCCCTCTATTATTATTATTTTCTTTACGATTATTTATTTATCGCGCGCTGTTATCAAATCAAAAGCCGCAAAAAAAAAAACGAATGCCAGGCTTTTTTTTAAACAAAAAAAACAAACAAGACTATATAATACCCCTCTCTCCATATATATATATATATATATATATAACGACAAACTGCAAAAAAAAGTGTAGGAAAAAGTAAACCCAACGACGCAGTCGCAAACTTAAGTTAAGTCAGTTAAGATCGTCGCGAAGTGTGTGAGAGACAAGCTAAGTCAGCTGGCGGGAAAATTAGGTAAATTTCTGATAAATATGTATATCTAGAGGCGGGCCGACAGCTGACAGCAGATAGCTGCAGGCTCAACTCTGTGCTCAAGCAATCAATTAACAAGTTCTTATATACATATATATATATATATATATATATATATATATACATATATATACCTAAAGTAAATAAATGCCAAAAAAAAAAAAAATGTTTTGATTGATAAACGCTGTAAAAAATTCCTAATTGCTAAATAAAGTTCTTGGCTCGGTCAATTATTTATTCAAACTTGAAGTCGTGAAGTGTAAAAAAGTGTAAAAAAAAGCGAGGAGAAAAAAACTATTAAAAATGACTTTGATGTCTGCTCAAGTGTATAAAAACAATTTGCAATTCGTAATTCGCATTTGTCATGTTTAATCACATGCTTTTTCCCTCAAGCTCGAGACAATAGCTGATGACCAGTGTTAGATAACGTGCCAACTTGCATCTTGATAGACACAAAGAACAAAAATTGCAAATTCTCTCCAGCAAAAAAAAACAGAAAATTTCTTTGCATTAATCAGTTATGTTTAATCTGCAAGCAAACAAATACTCAAAATCGTGATTGATAGTGTCTAAAAATAACTCTAGAAAGAGCACATACCAAGCGATAAGCACAGGTAAACAGCTAAGCAGCTAAGCAGCTAAAACAGGTAAAAAGTCTAGTCGAAGTTGTAGTAGAAATTGCATTTTGAAGTGTAGCTAAGAGCATTTCCTAAACATATTATGCGGTTTGACATCATTTAACTTAAGTGCTCAAATGACATTGGTTTAAATTAATAATGGAGTTAGCTTAAATGCCTAAATGACACTGGCTTACAATAAATCATGCATATCAAATTGAATAATGTTGAGGCAGCTGAGAGTTCATTGCTTTGAATACAAATTTAATGAATTTATTATAAAAAATAAATTTTTAAAAAATTTAAAGAGCTCAGAAAATTTTTATATTTTTAAAAATAAATATTTTATATATATTTATATTTATTATATATATATATAAATTTTTTTTTATAAATTTTACAGAGCATAGAGAGCTTAGTTACATCTTTATCATAATTCTATACACAAAAGTATTTATTTTAATTTCAAAAACAAAATGTTTTTCTGATTTTAGCAGCTGCTTTTTGTATTAAAGCTGAGTAGAAATAAGTGCAAATTCCCAATTCAATTTGATTTGGATTTAAAAATCTGTTTCTTTTGAAATAAGATTGCCTTTGCTTAAGGTCATGAGTCATAAGCTGCCATAAGTTAGTCAAACATTTAAAAGCTGTTTAGTAAATGTTTAGCAAATATATATAAATATTTTTAATATTTTAGGCCAGTGTCATTTAGTTTTAAGTTATAAATTCATTACAATCTTTGGTGTCCAAATTATTCAATTGCTTTGTTGAGACAAAAAAAATAAATTTCGAGCAAAGCTATATTTTTAAACAAGTGTCATTTAAGCATATATTCAAACACGGAAACATTTTCTATTATCACATATTGATATGTGGATAACTTTCTACCTCTTCTATCTTCGTTAAGCAAGTGTCATTTAATCATAAATTTAAAATTTCATAAAATTCTCTGCAGTTACTTATTGACACTTGGAACTTAATAACTTATGAAGCTCATAGAGTCAAAACTTCTTCTAAATTCTCTACTTCTACAAATTGACTCTGCTAACTTAAATACCCTACGTAGGGCATTAAACTGACTTTATTTATTTAACTATGAGCTAGCTTACAAGCGTAGATAAATACGTGTATATAAATATATATATATGCATGTACAACATGTTATATATATCATCTGAATGATAAGATATGTTCGAGCTACAATGTCAAAGACAGCGATAGTTGAGTATTTTTTTACTTCCCGCATTTTTGACTGATAATCCCACCGTGTAGAACTATATTTTGCAGATTGAGTTTGTTTTTAGTTTTCGCGTAGAGCTGCTGTGTTGTGTGTGCTTTGTGCTCTGTGCTTCGTGCTTCGAGTTGTTGCATTTCTTCGAATGACAAATGACAAATGAGAAATTTTCACAGTGTTGCAAGCGTCTGTTGCGGCCCTACAACTGCTTGATGGAGCTGCCCATGTATCGGGGCAACAATAATTTATTCCTGGGTCTGACCAGCGTCGTTGGCCTGATCGGTGGCGCCTATCTGCTGCAATGCGGCGCTAAGCATTTGCTCAGGTGAGTCGAGTTGAGTTTGGTGGACCACCAACGGGTTGCACCTGCTCTAAGTTCAATTGCTGCACGTGCAGCGAATCGTACATTCAGTCCGATACTATTTATGTTTTGATGTTACCTTTTTAGCTTGATTTTCGTTTTCAGTTACGTGTTGATTACGCTTGCGTGTTAGCCAAAAAGACATGGGAATATAAACAAGTGAACAAAAATGTGTAAAACTATCTTGGAAGCATTTAAAAAATTGCACATAAAAACCGATTTGGCATAATTGATGTCCACTAGAGTTTCGTTTTGTATACCCTGTAAGCATGCCAAAGAGGTATATGCAGGTTTCTGCCAAAGCAATAATAGTTGTAGTAGTAGATCTCATCTATGGTTAAACCAATTTTGAATTTCTCAACTGTCTTAATTAGAAATCATTGTTACAGTAAAATTTAAGTCAATAAATATCGATTTCCAGCTTAAGTATTGCCAATCTTCTAGTAATGATATCATGATGCATCAAAAAACTTGAGATAAATTTTCAGCTTAGGCATATTTAAAAGCTTAAGAGATTCCAAGTCCGTATAAAACATTGCATTAGGCAGAGATATATTTAAGAGCTATGATATGTACTTGTTAATCTGTAATTCTAACAATTAACAAAATTAGTTTCCATCAATTTAAATGTCTTAGTCACAAGAGTCTTTATCTCTCAGCACATTCGACTCTCTCTCTATGCCAAGTGGTACAGGGTATCATCTGAATAATCAATCTTTTGTCTCTTTTTTTTATTATGACTGTTGCTTTGTCTTATTTGGCAGTTGGTAGCTGAGCTCAATTTCGTATTTCCTTGGTCGAGTCACAAATCAAGCCGCTTGTGTAATAACTTAATTCGCCAATGTCTTTAATTGGTCAACGACAATTGGTTTTGGCAGCTGTTGCCAATTTCGATTGTCTATCGATTATCGTTTACCGTTAGCTAACATTTCATAACAATGTGACACAAATTTGACATAGCGGAAATCGTTAAGAACCCCTTGAGTTAACGGTCCCCATAGACCTCTGTCTCTCTCTCTCTCTCTCTCTCTCTCTCTCTCTCTCTCTCTCTCAAGTACATTAACAATTAGCAAAGAATAATATTTCTTTTGTCTATTGAAGCTAATGAGACATTTGTTTATTGTGTATTAGTAATGCCCTCGTATAACTGCAATTGTTTAAACAATCATCAGCTGGCTTTTATACACAATTTACAATGTTCGCTTTCTTAGCTTGAAAACTGCAAACGAGAGACGCTTCATGCATAAATGGAAAGTCAGTCAGTCAGTCAGTTTATATGGCATTATAATTATAATGAACGCCTGTCAACGTCACTTGGCTAAAACGTATTTTAATGCATAAGTGCGTTACACTGACAGAAAAGAGTTGTAGATAAAGTAAAATTTGTGTTGGAAACTGGAAAATTACATAAGAAATAATTGAAAATCTGTTAAATTTTTAAAAGCACTTTACAAGAGAGCTTAACATTAATGAACTTTTGCTTAAATGACAAGAAATTTATCTTATATCATGTTGATATCTAAAATATTTGATAGTTAGCTAACATATAACAATTCTTTCTAAAATACTACACAGCTCATTCAACTACAAACTAACCTTATCTTAAATACTCTTTCTCTACTAAACACCTGTCCACTTAAGCCTAATCAAAAATAATATTTCAAGTTATTTAAGTCTATTTTCACTTCATAGAAATTTGTCTAACCCGCTTTTGCTGCCGTAAAATTCTTTTAATGTGTCTCGAAAATGAGAATCAAAACGAGTTCAATTAACATTCAAGTCGCATAGCAAGTGAAAAGTAAGAAAAACAACAAAAATAGAGAAAAAAGTGTTACAAATGTGACAGAATTTTTATGTTTACGAAAGTGGCTAAAAAGAAGTCAAACTCACTTTGAAAAATGAACAAAAATTTACCAGAAATGTTAAGAAAAGCATTGGGAAGACTTCAAATAAACTATTGCCTATCAGCCAAGTTCGTGTAAATATTTCATTGCATACTTTTGGGCGCTTGCTAATTGAGCTGGAATTTCGTACTGAATAAAAAAATATTTATATGCTCGCAAATTGCTAAGCAACATATTTGCAATTAATGTTAGCACAATAGCAAAAACAAAATTACAATGAATATCTGTAAATTGTTGTTATTTTTTTTTTGCGCAACAACAAATTAGCAACTGAGGCATTGACACTGGCATTGAGATTGAAAGTCATGTATAAAAAAAAAAAGCATAAAATGTTCTACACAGCAAAATCTTGTTGAAAAAAATAAATAGTTTGTCATATTTGTTATTTATAGATTTAGTTGTAGTATTTAAATTTGTTTGGTATTTTGATAAAGACTTGAAACCCGTTTCATTTTGGGCGCCATTTATTAATCAGCCATCATTAGACAGACTACAGACTAATAAATTAATAAATTCCAAGAGCTACAATTTATAAATATCAGAAAAAAATAGGAAAAAAAATCACAAAAATTAATATGCATAACTAAATTTGATAGAAAACAAAACTCGTTTGCGGAATTCTCGATAATATTCTACAACAATTTCAAATTTCGCGATGAATAATGAAGTCAGACATTAAGAAAAGCAAACGTCAGACAAACAATTAATCAACATTAAAAACGACTTCAGATTCCAGTTCGAATTCGAATTCGAATTCGAATTAGAGTGCAGCATCAGCTGTCCAGCACTGTCAGAACTGTCAAGCTTTCTAGTTGCCAGCAGCTGTAAGATTTGCTGTTTTTTTTTCTTTTTATGCGCAGAGTTTCTGGCAAAACGCGTGAATTACTCAAAATCCCAAAGACAGCAACAACAACAATGCTTTAAAGCTCTTACGTCATCAACGTCTGTCTATCCGCACATGTTTAGCATTTATGTTTGTTTGTGTTTGCTTCACTCTCACTCTCTCAATACTCAACAGTGTTGCGCTCTCGCGCGCCTCTCTCACTGTCTGTCGCTCTCCCTCTCTCTCTCTCTCTCTCTTGCTTTCTATGCAAAAACCGGCATAAGCTGTGTGCGTCGACGTCGCTGTCATCGCGCGCTCAGCTGTTGGCTACTCGGGCGCGCTCAAAGCGAACTGCGCATAATAAAACCAAAGCTGGTGCGAGAAAGTTGTCGGCGCGCTACGTATCAGAAATAGATAAAACAAAATTCGCAGTTAATTCGAATTCGAAAAAAAATAGTAGTAAAAACAAATACAAATCAATTTACGGCCATGCAACAAAGCAAAAGCCAGCACAGTGTCAAATTAAGCAAACTGAAAAAACAATACCAGAGTTCAATAGCAAACTAAATAGAAGTTAAAGGAAATCAAAGGCAACAACAACAACAATAACAATCAGACGTAAAGAGTATAAGAGTTGCGTTGTTATACAGACACGGCCAGCCAGCCAACCAGCCAGCCAGCATGTTGTTTACGTCCGGTGTTATCTGCCAAGTGGAGAAATTGCTCTGTACACCGATCAGTTTCGCCGTATTCGCCTTCCTCTTCATGGCCTGCACCATGGAGGTGGTGCTGCTGAAGCTAACTACCAGTGCGCATATCTTTGGCCGACCGCCCAATCAGGATGACTGGGACGAGGGCCGTCAGTTCGAGGAGGAGGATATCTACTATGAGAATCTCGAAAATAATTATGAGCACTGGGCGCGCAGGCGTCTACGCTATCATCAGCGTCAGCAGCAGTTGCTACAGCAGCAGCAACAACAACAACAACAACAACAACAGCAGCAATTTCTATAGACAATTGTCTCTTATACGACTGAAATTTCTCCAATTAGACTTAAGTTTTTTTTTTCGTTTCGATTTCATTTGCGTCTGTATGTAAACAATTGCGAAATTTTCTGCCAATTCATTTGAAACACACTCGAAAAGAAATAAGTGAAGAAAAACAAAAATTTGTGTTAATATTTTGTGCACGTTGTTAACATTATATATAAATACATATATATATAGATATAGATATATACTTATATACTCAATCATTTTCGAGCATTCGGTTTCAATTACGTGCATTTGTTTTTTGTATAGAAATTTGCATAAATTGTAAATGACTGACATAATAATCATAATATCTACATATTACATAACCTAACCTAATCTATCGAATATCCAATACTATATATACATAGACCCTATTCAGCTAGCAATAAATCTAATTTAAGTTTTCTTCTATGTGTGTTGTGTGATTGTTATAAACAAACTTTATCCATACTGTTATACTGTTATACAACTTGTTCAGTGTTGTAAGCTATCCTAAGTTATAATTCCAAATAAAAAATAAGATATATACCTGTAGCTTGTAGATAAATGGCAAAATCACTTTTCACTGGTCAAAACGGGTTTATCGATGGTTTTTCTTCCGCATTTTTCCTTATGCAACAAGTCACAGAAGGAGGTGGAGAAAGAGAGAGATAGCTAGATAGCGAGATAGAGTAGCTTAATTACAGTTTCGATTTGGTTACGGAACTTGTTTTGGAAATATTAAAGACATTTAAATATTGTTATTTTTTTGTTCTTAACTAATTAAATAGATGCTGGCAAAACAGAAAATTATAAATTAAACAAAAAAAATTAGCAAAACGCAGCCTTCACAGAGTTGTTTAACCTTTTGCCAAATAATTTGTATATTATCTACAATTCTGCGTCACTAGCTTAAGCAAATTCAATGCGAAGCGCAGCAAAAAGGAAAGTAAGAAACCAAAAACAAAAACTAAAAAAAAAAAAGAACCAAAATCTTGGAATTGTGTCAAGAATGGATGCTATACTACGATATCCAGACTCTAAAGCTAGACAAAGCAGCTATAAAAGTTTTGTTTTTTTGCATAAATTGATGAACTAAAGAACAGCATCGAAGAGAGCATAGAATTTATACAGAATTTTGATAGTCATTCCATTTAATCATAGTAAGAAAAGAGTTGAAATTTGGAACTGTGTCAAGATTGACAGCTGCTTGAACATATCCACGGCTTAAGCCTAAATCTAACTGTTTTCTTAATTAATCTGCATAAAATGCTGAAGTAGAAAAGAGTTCTGGGAAGAGTCTATAATACAAATATGTAGACAGTTTTATTACATAATTTTAAAAAATTTTACGTAATAAAAATATATGAATTATAAATATATTACATTTACATTTTATATATATTTTTTCTTAACAGTTTCTAATATATTAAATTAAATATGATATATATACATAACATATTAAATATTATAAAATGTATAGCTTTTTTATTTTTCTTTTTACATCAAATAAAAAATTCTAAACAGACTTAAATATATATATAAATTTTAATGCATACATAAATCATAATATAATTTTTTAAAAATATATGTATATCTATTATAATCTATTTTTTCTTTAATATTTTAGCAAAATAGTCGCTAAGAAGCCGAAGAAGTCGAATGCCAGCGAGGAGCAGTCCAACTGCAATGTCTGCTGTGCAGAATTGGATTTAAGCAGTGCCAAAAAGTGAGTAGAAAATTCGCTCTACTTAGAGCTAGTCTAATGTACTCTCTCTCTCTCACCCACTCTCTCTCTCTCCCCCACAGCTATGTCACATGTTGCACATGTGGCAAGCAGGTGTGTCGCGGCATCAAGTGCGCCAATTGGCTGCCAAAGGCTGCGCAATGGGTGTGCGAATTGTGCCACAGTTCGAAGCAGTCGCTGGAGCAAACTTCGTCCTGGGTGGCCGAGCAGATGTCCTTCAATCAGCAGAAGTTCGTCTATCCATTGCGCGCCCGCAGCGAAATCTATATACCCATAAGCGCAGAACTCGCCGACAGCTCGATGCGTAAGCATAAAACAGCCAAAAAAAAAGGCTAGAATTTATAGCTAAACTCCATTTTCTTTACAGAATTCGAGAGCGTCAGTCAGATTGGCATGAATACGAATATGAATGTGGATGAGCGCAGCAGGATAAGGGAATACGTTGAGGAAATTGTAGCGGAAATGCTCGGCGGTAATCTCGATCACATCAAAGTCGGCCAATTGTCCAAGAGCGAGAACTGTAAGTAAACTCAACTGAGTGGCATATGAAATGGGTTTCGCAGATTCGCTTAGATTTGATTAGTGCAAATGCAATCTGTGGCGAGTGCAAATTTCCCTCAATTGTTGCGAATTTAAAATGAGCAGTTGTCTGTGTACATACAGATGATACTATATATATATATATATATATGTAGATCATATATATATATCTTGTTTGTGTAGGAATTGTGCTCAACAGTTCAGAGACCAGACACAGCTTTTGCAAGCGCGCATTCATAGTGAATTCAGATTCGGGGCAATGAACCAGCTTTTTATATCTTGTTCACAGAGACAATTTCAGTGCAATTTCGCTGTTAAAGCGGAGGCAACAGCGTTTACAGCTGTTTAGGAAAATATAGTGCCTAAGAGTATGCAACAAAATATTTAGAATTATAAAGCTAGCATTTATATAGATTTTATTGCATACTTTAGCGCGTTTTGTTTTTATTTTGAAATTGGAGTTAAGCAATTGCCACTAAGTGCTTCAGGAGTTGATACTTAGATGTAGTTTCTTATAATAACATGTTATAATATGGTAATACACGCCTTGAATCTAGTTTACTAGAAGAACATGTTATCTTAAGATAATTCCTCTTGTCCTTGTCATTAGGTAATAAGTCTAAGAGCTTGTATAGTTAATAGAACTGAAAAAGTATCGAGAATCTTTAAACAAAATGTCTTGCGAAGAGCAATATTTATATATTTTTGGCATTTGCAACTTTTCTAACCGCCCACCAACTGGCATTGCATAGTTGACATTGCTTTAACTGCCTAGCGGGCTGTGAAAGCTTTTAACAAACTTCATTGCATACTTAATGTTAAATTTAATTATACTTTATATACACACACATACACACTCACACTCACACACATACAAACAACAAATGCACTGCATACAGACCTGCAGCTGTTTGACAAATTTCATGCGAAATTGAGCAATCTATTTATCAATGTGGAGAACGATTTGTACGCACGTGCCTACAAAGGAGGTAAGTCGATGCGTGTAGCTCTGTTCTGCCACTCCTACTACTACTACTACTCCTTCTATAACTACGCTCTAATCTGCTGTGTAGTGCCTGTTTAACCTGCTCGTATCCAGCATGAATCATGGCTATAATAACAGTAATAAAAATATTGTATCTCTATATTTAGCGCACGTTGTTATCTTTATGCATTTATCTATGTTTGTGTGTGTGTATCCAAACAGCTCGTATGCGTAATATTTGAAGAATTCTGCAGAGATATAACATTTATGTATACATTACGTATACGTAATATTGCAAGAATGTCATAGAAATCAATGAATAGACAGAGTTGGATTATGCCTATCAGTAAATAATAAATACAAACTAAACTAAAATGAAAACAAAACGAAACGAAAATCGCGGTCAACTCTCATTGATAACAGCAACACACACACACACACACACACACGCACACAGACACACACATGTTGTGATAAGGCAAAAGCATATGAAACTGATAAGCAGAAACCTCTAGTCTCGCTCTCTCCGTCTCTCTCGCTCTATTTGGAATACCGACAAGTACACAACACTTCATAAGCATTTTAAGAATTGTAGCGACAGTTGGCCTTAACCAGATGACAAGCCGAGATACTCACACATAAATCATACGCAATGTGCGCCGCCATTGCTCACCAACTGGTTTAAGCCAATAGCCACAGCAACAACAGCTGCAAATTGACAATTTACACGGCTGGTCGAGTCGTACATTCAACATGTTTGCTTAGTGTTTAGTTTTTTTGTTGCTTTGTTTTGTTTTGTTTTTAAAGTTTTCGACTGCCCCATCCTTCAAATTACTAAATCAAATACGTTCGTAGAGTGTAATAAGTTAGAGGCACGCTAACACACAATGATTGCATGAAATAAACATGTCAATCACTTGAGAGCTGGAATTGCACAAACACAAAAAACTAATATAGACCTGTTACGACTTCAGGAAACAAACAAGTTTTTCAAAATTTTGCTAGAATTCTATAGAGAGCCATAGAATTCTGATTTCGTTTCAATTGAATTTCCAGTTTGAACTTAGCTTAGAAGAATTTCAGTAATTTTTGCAATTGAAATCAGTTAGTTTGTCAGTCAGTCAATCAATCATGCAATTACAATGATTATCTCTCTCTCTCTCTATATATAATAGCCTAAACAATTAAAGCAGAGTATTTCTAAATCTTTAATTTATTAGTCAATCAGTTAGTCAGAGTGATACAATTTTGATTAGTAAAACGATTTTGTTGCTTAAACATTCAGTCATCACAAATAGTTTTAGATACCAATAAATTAATCAACTAATTGCATTTTGCTGCTTATTCAGCACTGATCAGCCTATACATTTACTCAATCAAGTTAGTCAATCATGGTTAGTTATGCAGTCAATTATTCAGTTAATCAATCAGTTCAGTCAACAAACCGCTTTTATGTACAAACTTCTAAATGCAGCCATTTTTACATGGATTTAAATAGTTATTGATCATCAATCATTCAGTCATTCAATCAACTAAGAAAAGAAGCTTTATATATAGACTTTCTTGGCGCTACAGCTTCAGAGAGACTTAGATTAGCTTTTATTAGAATAATTTTCTTCAAATGCCGTAAAACTGTAAATTCTTACTGATCTACAGTAATAATACCTATAATGTCTATAGTATAATATATATTATAATTTAATAATTTTTAAAAGAATTTGGCATAGTTTTGGCTCTCTCAAAACTCTTTTCATTTCTTACATGGAAAGAACTTGTGAGGCACAAAGCGCGCGAATATCGAAATGCCTCAAATAAACAAAGGCAAACTGTTTGTATGCCATTACAAAGCTATCGATGAGTGTGAGTGTATGAATGTGTATGTGTGTGTGCAGGTGATTGTGCATGTGTGTGTGTGTGTGTGTGTGTGTAGCGCTGTTAGCTGCGATTGTCGACTGCTCGCAGCAGTTGCCAGACGCAAAGCGCGGCGATCGCAACGTTTTTTTGGCCGCGCGCCGAACAGCCAAAAGCCGGGTGAAAAATAAACTAAAAGAAAGAAGAAAGAAAGAAATAAAGACAACAAAGTAAAAGCAACAAAATTTATAAAACTAAAGTGTTAATGATAACAAGAAAACTAAAAGAAAAGACGCATAATAAAAAAAAAAAACAAAAAATATTTTAAATATAAAGCAAGACTAAAACTGTGCAGATAACAGATAACAAACACGCATACACAGGCATACTAGAGAGCTCTATTAAGAAAGCTGCACAGCCAACCTTGACCCTCTATATATTAACAATAAATATATATAATTTATATATATATATAAATATGAGCAATAATCAAAGCTAAATTTAAAACGTGGCCTAAGCAACAAACAGGAAAAAATATTTTAAACAATGTTAATCAATATTAATGATGGTTTAAAGCGAAAAAAATGATTATGCGCCAATAATTTATGCCACGACATAAAATATATAATTTATATATATATATATATATAAACAAATACTTGTATATATAGGAGCTTAGACTTGTTAGCCAAGTGCAAAAATAATACAAGTTAAGCTGTTTTTTTTTATAGTAAGCTGAACTCTGAACTGAACTTGACTTGTGCACCTTGTACGGCGCACTTATATATACACCATATATTATATATATATAGTATATATAGGTATGATCTGTGCCGGTTAAGGTTCAGTTTCGGCTTTGCTTCAGTAATGACGGTCGCATATGCAAAGCGAGTCAGATACATTTCAATCTTTGACATTTTGTGCGCACAACTCAATGACTAACGGCATTCAAGCGATAAACACACGCAGACACACACACACACACACACACACGGCTTACACACAATAGACATGTCAGCGAGGCGTCGAAACGAAGCGATAAAGAAATTTAGTGGCTTTTGTTAAGGCAAAAATAGATAACTGCGTGATTATTAATTATGTTTTTAGCGCAAAAAAACATTAGCACAAAATGTGAATGAAGAAAAGGCGAATATCTGTTAGAAATGTATATATATGTTTATGTATATGTATATTCAACTATATTTATTATCTTTATGCTGTCTGTTCAAGCGTTTAGCTAAGCTTTAAATATATACAAATACCTTTTTTTTTTTGGCTAATGCGGCGTATGCGTAATTTAATTGTTTGAAGAGAAATGTGCGCGTGTGTGTGTGTGTCTGTGTGTGTTTGTTTGTTTATTTGTTGTATTTGCGTTAATTAAAATCGAAACATAAATATTTAAACAGCACAAAGACAAACAAAAACGAGTGTTAAAAAAATAACAATAATAAACAAATGTGACTGTCTCTATTCATAAATGTGAATATACTCAACTAATATACACATATATATATATCTAAATATATAGATATATATATATATATATAACTGTCTAGCATGGACTTTACATTGGGCCTTATAACTGGCATGTATGCTGTGGTAGCTGTTATTGTCTTTTACGTTGTTTACGTCATTGAGGTGAAATTAGGTATGCCTTCTACTACTACTACATACTATCGATCAACAATTACAACAACAACAGCAATAGCAACAGCAACAACAACTCACTCACTTTCTACACTCACTTTTTCCATTCATTTCATGTGTGTTTATTGATATTTTTAACTTTGATACTTTTGTGCTAACCACATTTTGCGCATATTCTTGAAGTTATTGAGCCGTTTTTGTTAACCATTTCGACTGTATTACAGATTTGCCAGCCATTGTCAATGGCCATAACAACAACAACAACAACAACAATAGTAATAGCAACAACAATAACAATGAACAACTGGCTGATATATCGCAGACACGTCTGCGCACTCTCATCGAGAGCATCATTGCGGAAACTCTGCGCAGCGGCAGCAACTCGCTCATGACTCCAACTGGCGCCGTCTCTGAGATTAGCTTGGATACGCGCTCCAACGGGCAGCTATCGGGCTTCCATAATAATAAGAGACGCCATCGCACCGAGCACTATTTCGAGCCGAAAATCTATCAGGATCTATTGGCCACAGCGGTGCTGAATAAGGTAAGAGTATAGAATCTTATATGGCCCTGCAATGAGAAGACAGAGAGAGAGAGAGAATTGCCTTATAGAGCCTATATGCCAAATTGCGTATCTCCAGACTTATTTTCTTATAAAAACGATAAGCTGAAATCAAATTTGAGAATATTCAAAAAGATATCGGAAAATTAAAAGTAAATAATGATAAGCAAAGACAAACGAAGGTGGCGTTCAAAATATAAGACCTTAAAGATAAAGAGAAGAATAAACTATAAATAAATTTATTTATTTGTGTTAGGTCGGAAATTTATCAAACTATCCTTGATATACTTTGCCATGCCTTGAAACTATCTACACATAATATTTGTATGTATCTTGGCTTATTTGGTGGGTGAGATCTATCAGAACGACCATTTGATTACCTTTAACCAATCTCATTATTCTCCTAGCTGACCTGCTGCAACAACTGTTGCATCTGTGGCAGCAACTATCTATATTTGACCTCATCCATTTATAATTCCCATTTCCAATTTGGTATGCTCGCTATTTCCGCTAGCTCGAACCTCGTTTTTGGTTTTCACTTTCGTTATGGGCCACACTTAGGTGGCTTCGCGCTAGGCTATTGGAAGGCAAAAGCTACCACAGTTGCATGCCCCACTAATTAGTTGCTGTCCATTGTTGCAAGCGTGCGGACGCCTGAATAGAACTGTTAAACGGTTAAACGTTTAAAGCCAACTCAGTTGCTAATTGGATCATTGACTTTTCCTGCTAGTGAAAATAACTTAATTTCCCATTGCCAAAAAATTGCCTTAACTTGGTTTACTAATTGTGGAATTTGCCATGGCAGAGCCAGCACAAAATGTAAATATTACAACAAAAAAAAAAACCTAAATTATCTTATTATATAAAAGTCCATGGAGTTGAAGTGATTCATATATATCTATATATATATATTCCATATCTTATCAGCCACTCATATTTTAAACTGATTTAACATAGATTTCATAAGTCTATGGTTAGCCTTTTTTATAGTTTTATTGCTAAAATCTCAGCAACAGTTCTTCTTTTCTGCTGCGTAACGCTTAAATCGATCTAGTTTTTAGGTACACTCGAGACGTCACAGCTCTTGCCTATCCCACATGACGTTTTTCAACACAGTCTCAAGTGTTGCCGGCTGGCTAAGGCTTCCCTTATCTTAGTAAAGTTATTCTAGTTTAATAATATGTGAACCTTTTCTTTTATAGATTGCGGACAAGGAGGGCAATACCAGGCTTATATCGGAGAGTACGCCGGACTTGAGTGCTCGCAACATTGATGAGAATTACAATGCGGAAGCGTTGAGCACTACGTCTGGCAGTTCCATAGAGCCACGCAGTGATTGCAGCCTAACTGATCATGATTTGGGACTCAATGTAAGTGACAAGTATCTAAAGCTTTCCATATATATCTATATACTTATCTCAATTTCCTTCTTTTTAGACTGGTAAATCCGAGAAAATTGCTGGCTTGCAGTTGGATTTGGAACGTGAATCGGTTTTGAGTGACTATATAGCTGCTCACATGGTGCCATTGCCTGATTTTTCAGCGTCCGTTACCGAATCAGAAGATGGTAAGCATCCGATCATCAAATATATTCCATACCATATCACATATAACTCTTGTCTCTATTTTCCCATCTCACTTCAGATGTTATCTCAATGTCATCAAGCATGGTCGGCGATGGCACCTGGGAAGATAATTGGCTGTTCAAAAAGAAGCGCAGCACCCTGCAAAGTTCGGCTACACCGAGCAGCATTGGGATGCTGGTGCCCGCTCCTAAAGAGAATATTCGTGCTCAGATTGGTGATCGTACGGCCGACGAGGTTAGCGATCTGTCCGAAATGGGTTCCGATGCAGAGGAAACATCATTGGACTTGTTGCGTTGCGACAATGAGCTGAATGATAGGCTCTTGAGCAAGCATCTAATCGGTGGACAGAATACAAAACTAGTACTGGATGAGCTAGTAGATCGCACAAGTTTGACCTCAAATACTTTGCCAGCGGAACATGAGCCAGCTATCACCGAGACCACAAATCCGCTCGTTCAACAGCCCTCGAAGACATCAAAGCTTTTAGCACCGCCACCTCCAATGAGTTTTCAAGATGGTGATGAAGAGGAAATAGAAGATCCTGCCCAAAAACTCATCGCAGGTCAGTGCACAAATTTTTTTAGTCGTACAAATCCACAATCACTGATCCTTTATGCTAACCTATACACTTAACAAACATATATATAGACTGTATATCCTACCTTAAATTTGATTAGCTTAGGACTCTTAAACCTTTAGATATTGTACCCATCCACGTAATGTACCTCAGCGTATTTGTGCATAGTTGTCGAAGAGCGGCATTCAGCAGTCGTTTGTGTTCCAGCAGATGATCTCAGCGATCTCGGCGAGGGCATAACAGGCTTCGGTGATATTGAATATCTAGAGGACAGCCAGCCACATGAAAATACGCCTTCGGTTATTGAAATACTAGCAGCCATGGCACTGGGACCCATGCTCGCTATTCCAGCATCCGATCAACCTCCTGTTATGACTGCCACAGAAATTCATACACTTAAGGAGCTGAGCGATCTGGCTCTAGCCGAAATTAACTCCCGCACAATGGAGCTAGTTCAACACTCTCTGGATATTATTGACGAGGAGGAAGTCACGGAAGCACAATCTACATCTGAAGTCGAAAGCTCTCAAACTGCTGATACTGCAACTACGCAAAAAATTCCACTAGAAGAAATAACACAGGTTGAAAGATCAGAAAAGCCGGAATTTAAATCTGAACAAACCTCAATATCTGCACAAGCAATAAACCAAATTGCTAGTGCGGACAGTATACCAAAATCACAAAGTCTTTGCGACTTAGCTCCATCACAAAAGGTTAGCGCTTTAATTGGAGTATTTGAAATGCATGCTGCTCCACGAAGATCTTCATTAACTTCAATTGAAAGAGTAACAGCTAAGGCTGAGGAAGCTGTAGTTCCAGCAACCCTGCAAAAAACTCCAGCAAAACTATCTACTGCTCCTGAAAAGGTTATTCCAGCAGGAGTAACTGCTACTCCAGAAGAAGTCTCAACTCCTGTTAAGAATACTACTTCAGCAGAAATAACAGCCAATCCACCGGAAATTATTCCAGCAGAAGTAATTGCTACTAAAGAAGAATCTCCAGCAACAATAGAGAATGTTACTCCAGCAGAAAGATCTGCAATTCCAGAAGAAATTACTCCAGCAGAAGTAACTGCTCCTGCAGAGGAAGATTCATCACCCACAACAGAAAAAGTTACATCTGCCATTACAGAAGTAACCACTAGATCAGAGGAAGTTACTTTAATAAATATAACTGCCACTCCTGAGGAAGTTCCTTCTGTAGAAGTAACTGCCACTTCTGAGGGAGTTCCAGCTTCAGTTAAGGAAACAGAAACAACTGCAGTTCCAGAGGAAGCAATTCCAGTAGAAGTAACTGCTACTACCGTACCAGCACCAGTACAGGATGTTACTTCAGCAGAAGTAACTACAGCACCAGAGAAAGCTCCAGTTCTTGACACAGTGGAAGTCACTCTTGTAGAAGTAACCAGTAATCCAGAGGAAGCTCCAGCTCCTGTAGAGAATGTTACTACAGCTGTCCTTACAGAGGAAGTTACTTTAGCAGAAGTAACTATAATTTCAAAGGAAGTTACTCCAGTTGAATTAACAGCTACTGAACAAGGAACTCCAGCGCCAACAACTGAGAAAGTTACTCCAGCTGAAGTGACTGAAGCTACAGAGAAACTCCCTGCTTCTGAAGCAGAAACTACAGCGGCAGAAACAGAGGCAGTTCCTCCTGTAGCAGTGACTGCAGTTCCAATTGAAGTTAGTCCAGCAGAAGTAACTGCAGCTCCGGAAGAAGTAACTCCAGTAGAATTAACAACAACTCCAGAGAAAGCTACTCCACTTCCAGCGGAAGTACCTCTTACTGCAGATGAAATTCCTACGCCAGCTGAAGAAATTACTCCAGCAAAAGTAACGGATACTATAGATGAAGTTTCAGCACAAAGGGAAGAGATTGCTCCAACAGAAGTAATTGCTACTGAAATAGAAGCTCCAGCGCCAACAATAGTGGCAGTTGTTCCAGTGGAAGTAACTACTGTTGCAATAGAAGTTACTTCTGCAGAAGTTGAAACCCCAGAGGAAGTTACTCCAGCAGAAGTAACTCTTACTGCAGGCGTAAATCCATCACCAGTAGAGAATGTAATTCCAGCAGAAGAAACTGAAATTCCAGACGAAGTTTCTCCACAAGAAATAATAACAGCTCCAAAGGAATTTACTCCAGCAGAAATAACTGCAGATCCAGAGGAAGTTACTACAGCAAAAGTAACTATAGCTGCAGAGGAAGTCACTTCAGTAGAAGCAGCCACAATTCCAGAGGAAGTTACAGCAGTAGAACTAACTCCTGCTGCAAAGGAAATTCCAGCGTCAGCAGAAGTAACTGCAGTTCCAGAGGAAGCTACTCCAGCAGAAGTAACTACAAATCCAGCGGAAGTTACTCCGGCAGAGGAAACTCTAGTTCCTGAGGAAATTATTCCAGTAGAAGTTACTCGTACTGCAGAGGAAGCTCCAGTAATAGTAGAGGGCGTTACTCCAGTAGGGGACAGTACAGTTCCAGAGAAAGTTACTCCAGCAGAAGTAACTGCAGCTCCACAGGAAGTTACTCCAGCAGATGTAACTACTCTTCCAGAGGAAGTTACTCCAGCAGAAGTAGCTATAGTTCCAGAAGAAGTTACTCCAGTAGAAATACCTCCCACAGCAGAGGAAGTTCCAGCACCAGTAGAGAATATTACTCCAGCGGAAGAAACTGAAATATCAGAGACAGTTTCTACAGCAGAAGTAATAACCGCTCCAGAGGAAATTACTCCAGCAGAAGTAACTCCTGCTGCAGAGGAAGTCCAAGCACCAATAGAGAATGTTACTCCAGCAGAAGAAACTGCAGTTCCAGAGATAGTTTCCTCACCAGAAGTAATAACAGCTCCAAAGGAAGTTACTCCAGCAGAACAAACTGCAGCTCCACAGGAAGTTACTCCAGTCGAAGTAACTCCTACTGCAGACCAAGCTCCTGCAACAGAAGAGGGCGTCACTCCAGCAGAAGTAACTTCAGTTCCAGAGAAAGTTACTCCAGCAGAAGTAACTGCAGCTCCAGAGGAAGTTACTCCAGCAGAAGTAACTACTGTTCCAGAGGAAGTTACTCCAGCAGAAGTAACTACTGTTCCAGAGGAAGTTACTCCAGCAGAAGTAAGTGTAGCTCCTGAGGAAGTCACTCCAGCAGAAGTAACTATAGCTCCAGAGGAAGTTACTCCAGTCGAAGTAACTCCTACTGCAGACCAAGCTCCTGCAACAGAAGAGGGCGTCACTCCAGTAGAAGTAACTTCAGTTCCAGAGAAAGTTACTCCAGCAGAAATAACTGCAGCTCCAGAGGAAGTTACTCCAGCAGAAGTAACTACTGTTCCAGAGGAAGTTACTCCAGCAGAAGTAACTACAGTTCCAGAGGAAGTTACTCCAGTAGAAATACCTCCCACTGCAAAGGAAGTTCCAGCACCAGTAGAGAATATTACTCCAGCGGAAGAAACTGAAATATCAGAGACAGTTTCTACAGCAGAAGTAATAACCGCTCCAGAGGAAATTACTCCAGCAGAAGTAACTCCTGCTGCAGAGGAAGTCCAAGCACCAATAGAGAATGTTACTCCAGCAGCAGTAACTTCAGTTCCAGAGGAAGTAAGTCCAGCACAACTAACCATATCTCCAGAGGAAGTTGATTCAGCAGAAGTAACTTCTGTTCCAGAGGAAGTTACTCCAGCAGAAGTAACTACAGTTCCAGAGGAAGTAACTCCAGCAGAAATAACTGCAGTTCCAGAGGAAGTTACTCCAGCAGAAGTAACTGCAGTTCCAGAGGAAGTTACTCCAGCAGAAGAAACTGCAGTTCCAGAGGAAGTTGTTCCAGTAGAAGTAACTGCAGTTCCAGAGGAAGTTTCTCCAGCAGAAGTAACTACAGTTCCAGAGGAAGTAATTCCAGCAGAAGTAACTTCAGTTTCAGAGGAAGTTACTCCAGCAGAAGTAACTGCAGTTCCAGAGGAAGTTACTCCAGCAGAAGAAACTTCAGTTCCAGAGGAAGTTACTCCAGCAGAAGTCACTGCAGTTCCAGAGGAAATTAATACAGCAGACGTTACTGCAATTCCAGAGGAAGTTACGCCAGCAGAAGTAACTACAGTTCCAGAGGAAGTTGTTCCAGTAGAAGTAACTACAGTTCCAGAGGAAGTTACTCCAGTAGAAGTAACTACAGTTTCAGAGGAAGTCACTCCAGCAGAAGTAACTGCAGTTCCAGAGGAAGTTACTCCAGCAGAACTTACTGCAGTTCCAGAGGAAGTTACTCCAGCAGAAGAAACTTCAGTTCCAGAGGAAGTAACTCCAGCAGAACTCACTGCAGTTCCAGAGGAAGTTACTCCAGCAGAAGTAACTACAATTCCAAAGGAAGTAACTCCAGCAGAAGTCACTGCAGTTCCAGAGGAAGTTACTCCAGCAGAAGTAACTACAGTTTCAGAGGAAGTAACTCCAGCAGAAGTCACTGCAGTTCCAGAGGAAGTTTCTCCAGCAGAAGTAACTGCAGTTCCAGAGGAAGTTACTCCAGCAGAAGAAACTACAGTTCCAGAGGAAGTTGTTCCAGTAGAAGTAACTACAGTTCCAGAGGAAGTTTCTCCAGCAGATGTAACTACAGTTCCAGAGGAAGTAATTCCAGCAGAAGTAACTGCAGTTTCAGAGGAAGTTACTCCAGCAGAATTAACTGCAGTTCCAGAGGAAGTTACTCCAGCAGAAGAAACTTCAGTTCCAGAGGAAGTAACTCCAGCAGAAGTCACTGCAGTTCCAGAGGAAGTTTCTCCAGCAGAAGTAACTACAGTTCCAGAGGAAGTAACTCCAGCAGAAGTAACTGCAGTTCCAGAGGAAGTTACTCCAGCAGAAGTAACTGCAGTTCCAGAGGAAGTTGTTCCAGTAGAAGTAACTACAGTTCCAGAGGAAGTTTCTCCAGCAGAAGTAACTACAGTTCCAGAGGAAGTTGTTCCAGTAGAAGTAACTGCAGTTCCAGAGGAAGTTACTCCAGCAGAAGTAACTACAGTTCCAGAGGAAGTAACTCCAGCAGAAGTCACTGCAGTTCCAGAGGAAGTTACTCCAGCAGAAGTAACTACAGTTCCAGAGGAAGTAACTCCAGCAGAAGTAACTGCAGTTCCAGAGGAAGTTACTCCAGCAGAAGTAACTGCAGTTCCAGAGGAAGTTACTCCAGCAGAAGTAACTACAGTTCCAGAGGAAGTTTCTCCAGCAGAAGTAACTACAGTTCCAGAGGAAGTTACTCCAGCAGAAATAACTATAGCTCCAGAGGAAGTTACTACAGTAGAAGAAAATACAGTTCCAGAGGAAGTAATTCCAGCAGAAGTAACTGCAGTTTCAGAGGAAGTTACTCCAGCAGAAGTAACTGCAGTTCCAGAGGAAGTTACTCCAGCAGAAGAAACTTCAGTTCCAGAGGAAGTAACTCCAGCAGAAGTCACTGCAGTTCCAGAGGAAGTTACTCCAGCAGAAGTAACTACAGTTCCAGAGGAAGTAACTCCAGCAGAAGTAACTGCAGTTCCAGAGGAAGTTACTCCAGCAGAAGTAACTGCAGTTCCAGAGGAAGTTACTCCAGCAGAAGTAACTACAGTTCCAGAGGAAGTTTCTCCAGCAGAAGTAACTACAGTTCCAGAGGAAGTTACTCCAGCAGAAATAACTATAGCTCCAGAGGAAGTTACAACAGTAGAAGAAACTACAGTTCCAGAGGAAGTAATTCCAGCAGAAGTAACTGCAGTTTTAGAGGAAGTTACTCCAGCACAACTAACCATATCTCCAGAGGAAGTTGCTTCAGCAGAAGTAACTTCTGTTCCAGAGGAAGTTACTCCAGCAGAAGAAACTGCAGTTCCAGAGGAAGGTACACCAGCAGAAATAACTGCAGTTCCAGAGAAAGTTACTCCAGCAGAACTCACTGCAGTTCCAGAGGAAGTTACTCCAGCAGAAGTAACTACAGTTCCAGAGGAAGTAACTCCAGCAGAAGTCACTGCAGTTCCAGAGGAAGTTACTACAGTAGAAGAAACTACAGTTCCAGAGGAAGTAACTCAGGCAGAAGTAACTGCAGTTCCAGAGAAAGTTGCTCCAGCAGAACTCACTGCAGTTCCAGAGGAAGTTACTCCAGCAGAAGTAACTACGGTTCCAGAGGAAGTAACTCCAGCAGAAGTCACTGCAGTTCCAGAGGAAGTTACTCCAGCAGAAGTAACTACAGTTCCAGAGGAAGTTTCTCCAGCAGAAGTAACTGCTGTTGCAGAGGAAGTTTCTCCAGCAGAAGTAACTGCAGTTCCAGAGGAAGTAACTCCAGCAGAAGTCACTGCAGCTCCAGAGGAAGTTACTTCAGCAGTAGTCACTGCAGTTCCAGAGGAAGTTACTCCAGCAGAAATAACTATAGCTCCAGAGGAAGTAGAAGTGACTGCTGCTTTAGAAAAAGATCCAACGCCAGCAAAGCAAGTTACAACAACAGTATCTGCGGATCTTAACAAAGTTCCTGTATCTGCTGAGCCCCATCTTAACCCTATAGAAGCTGCACCACCTGAACCTGAACCAGCACCAGCACTTGAGGAGGTTGCCAGTGCTGATCCAGAGGAAACTCCAGCTCAGGAGGAAGTTATTGCATTGGAGCCTCACATTGTCCCTGAGGAAGCTACAACGTCAACACTTGAAGAGATTATCAGTACTAAAGCACTACCTGCATCAGAGGAAACCTCGGCACCAGCACTTGAAGAGGCTGTTGTTGCTGAGTCGCAGTCTGCTTCTGTAACAATTGAGAATGTTGCTAATGGTATACCAACTTCCGAGGAAACTCCAGCACTAGCACTTGAGGAGGTTGCTAGTGCTGGCATTACAACAGAGTCGGACCCTGCTTTAGATGAGAAAGTACAAGAGCAGCAAAAGGATGAGCCAACTTCAATAATTGAAACAGATAAATTGATAATACACTCTGATGAAGCACTACCAGATCTTTTAACAAGTGAATCTTGTAAGAGCGAACATAGTGCTCTAGTGAAAATATCTGAAAAGAGTCTGCGAAGACAGCCGAATGTCCGATCAGACACAACACCGAGCGATGAAGACTCAACTGCGAGTCCTGTGTGTCCTGTGAACCTCTTCGGAACCATTTGCAAGATTTACATTCAAGACAAACGACTGTTAGCCACAATCGAAAAAAGACGTCGACGCGCCTTAATTATGCACAAATATCTGAGTTCCTTTGATAGTTTCGATGATCCGCCAGATGATATAGAATATGAAGCACATGCGAGTCTGTTTGATGAACTCAATTCATCAGCCAATCAGCCCATTAGCTTAGATTTAAATATTGATGAATTTACAGAACCAGAAAGTCATTTAAATGTAAACACTAAGAAAGAAAGTATATCTGATTTAGAGGATAGCTTTCAAGTAGCTGTAGATGATTTCAGTAATGATCAGATCGAAGATCCAGAATATCATTTAGATATAAATAATGCTAGCAATGAAATAGAAATCCCTCCAGATTTGGAGGAAAACTTTGAAATAGCTTCAGATATTGCCAGCCAAACTTCACTAGATACTGCTGATAATAATGATGAGAATTACTTCATTGTTGTTAGCCTAACTGAGATTGGCTTTAACTTTATTAACCACATTCTATTCTCAGATCAATTGAGCTCCGGCTCTGGGTCAGAGCACAGCAATGAGAGCTCGCCGTCCACCTCGCATGAGACTTTTAATGGCGACGCTGAGCTATTGGCTCACAATTATGATAGTTGTCCCGATGAATTATTGGATGAGGCAGTCTCTAGTTCAACCACAACATATACTAACCAAACTACTAAAATACAAAATACTAACAAAAATACCAAAACACGTCCAAATGGTAAACTAACAAATGGTTCACTGAGATGGTCAAGTCAAAGCAAAACAAATCAACTAAATGCCGATGATCATAATAATAATGAAGTTGTTATCAATGATGACTATGATGATGATGTTAATAATAATAATGATGATGATGATGTTGTAATGTTGCGGCGCTTTGCCCCAGGTAACACGCACACAGCCATCTCTCGGTGTTTGTTGTTGTCTCCTAATTTACATTGCTTACTTGTGTTTACGTTATTACGCTCTCTCTATCTCTTACTGTCTCTCTGTCTCTCTTTATACTTTTTTTATCACTAGACTGGCTAAAATGTTGTATAAGTCTAGTTTGATTAGAGTCAATTAAACTTATTTTGTAACCATTTGCAGGCTCCATAGCAGAACGTGAGGTTAAGAAATGGTATAATGCCGTTGAGATGCCCAACAATCCGTATGCGCCGGAGGCTTTGAAGCAGCGCATTAGCGGCACACAAGAACGTTTTATGGATGTGCCCAATATAAGTCCCAGTGCGGAACAGAAGGCGCTGGCACTGATGACAAATGCAGCCTCCAACACAGAGCAGGAGCCAACCAAGGAGGATTACAAGCGGTAACTCCACTCGGCTATAAATTGACAGTCTAATATAAACTTCCTGCTCTATCCCACAGATACAGTCGCGACTATTATATTAACAATGCTCCATTGGCGACCACGCCCACTCGTGCCACTTCTTTGGCATGCAGCAGCAGCAGCAACCGAAGCACGGAGCCAACGGATGAGGACATTGTCATCAATGAGGTAATTCCCACGCATGGCAACCATGGCATTTCAAGTAGCGCTCAAAGCTCAAACCTCGCTGACCTCTCACATTGGACGCTGTCGAAGCCAGTGCGTCGCAGCAGCTCGCTAAAGTTCATTAACAACCTTACTTGCCCCACCCCCCCATTTCTGACATTAGCCAACGGTTACGAACGCCCCTCGACGTCGGCTTCGCATTATCGCGACTCCGGCTTGGGTAACGAACCGGATGATGACTTTGACGTACGATCGCAAAGGTCTTGGCATAGGCAGCAGCTGCCCAAGAGGCATACGCAGTCGACGCTGAGCTTGCATAGCAACGGCAGTGGCAGGTCCTTCGGTTCGTCCGTGTCCAAGAGGCATTCGGCGGGTGGTCCCTCAGCGGCTGTGCTCACACAGTTCGAGAAGCAGCTGCTGCACAAAGACCTCAAGCGTAATAGTTTTCGTGCTGTTAGTGCCACATCCAAGGATTTCGTAATGAATCCCCTATTCGAGAGCGATCAGCAGACAAAGCCTGCTAGCCTAGACGATCAAGATTCGGGTGTAGATAGTTGTTTAAATGGGTTCAGCAATAACAGTCTACTCTTCTAGCCAAACTTCTTTTGAAATCGGGTGGGTGTAATGGGTCTATGTTTCGGGGTATCTAAATATATATAGAAGGAGAGAGTAGATAGTTAGCTGTTAGTCTCTGCCAAAATAATATGTTAGTCAACCAAGTTTTAAACACTAGTCAGTAAAGGCAACACACACACACGTACACACGTATACACACCACACACGAACAGGCACAAATTCACATTATATAGAGAATCTCCAGCACGTTTTAGGCCTTAAGGCAGACAGTGCCATCTGCTCCTTATTCAACTGTACATTCCAAAATTTCCCCCAAAAAAAGAAAAATGAAAACTTAGCAACTGCAGCACAAACAAATTATGCATTCACATTATTATCGAGAACTGAGTTCTATCTAATCTACAATATAATATATAAATATATCTATTAAACAAAAATATATAAATGCAAACTAAATAATTGTAATTGCTAATTGCCTAATGCTAATGCGCCCTAAATTATGCAGCACTTTTTTCTTTGTATGATTTTTTTAAATTTATAATTTTGTTGCTGTTAATTTTTAAACATAACTCTTGTATGCACACTTAGTTAAATCATTTTATTGCTAACTTCTTTTTATATATATATATATTAAAAAAAAAAAACAAACAACAATAGAAATACAAAATAAAGCCAAAACTTAAACACAAATAATAAAATATAATAAATGAAACAAATGTTTTTAGTAAAAGCTGATTACAAATCACGGGGTGAGTACAAAGCGAATCGAGCAAAATGAAGCTTTTTTTATTTAAATAATTATTGTTTGTGGCATTTTACTAACGGCATTTGTTTCACTTTCTGCTATATATTAATATATATAGCTCGCATCAATATGAATTATTTTATGTTATTGTAGCTGTATTTGAATTTTGTATGCATGCTGTTGCTGCTGCTTGTACATCAGTCACACACACCAACACACACACATATATGCATCACATGAACACATCACATTCCATATATATATATATTCATATATATCAATCTGCCAAGCTAATCTTCAGCTGTGCTTTAAATATTTGATTGTACCTAAACAAATTCTTTTTTCCAAAAACTAACCAACATGCATACAATATTGTACCTATTCTACCAAATGTACCAAATGTACCTAATCAACACAACACTACAAATGAACACCCAAAATCCAAAAAACCCAAAAAAATCAATGTCTTTCTTAAAAAGGCTCTCAAAACAAGCCAGGAGCAGCAGGATATACTTCCCGATATGTCCACCGACAACAAATGTGTTTATACAGCGCTGCCCGCCCAGGTGCTGGAGCCGGGCAGTCTGGATAGCCAATCGAATCAATCAGTGCTAACGACCAGCGATGATTCGGATACCGTGCGTATGTACGATTTCAATAAGCAGGAGACGACAGTCGTTAGGACGAGCACGTCCACAGCTACGTCATCTATGGAGTCTGCATTGGGCGGAGCAGCTACGACCAACACCTCCTCCTCCTCCGCCGCCGACGACACCAATAGCAATGGCAACTCCATAGATGCATCACGTAAACGTGAACGGCCCGTTGTTCTGCAATTCGGACCTGCAGACGCAACGCCCAATGTCTGCTCTTCGCCCACGGTGACACCGACGCGTGGCTCAACGCCGCCAGCTTTTCGTTTTCTGCAGCCAAAGCGACGGCTGATTGAGCCAAGTCAAGTGCTGTCCATAGACGATGATGAAATGGTGAGTCATGCAGCTGCCCAGCTAGCTATACATATCATTTTCGCATATTTTCAGCCCGAGGAAAAAGCTTCGCCCTCGGAGAAACCCGCTGTTGAGGATGATGTGGTGCATGCCTTGCCCTCGGTCAAGGCTCTAGCACAAGCCTTCCTGCTCACCAGCAAACGCATGCAGCCCGAAAGACGTTGGCGTGCCAAGGTAAATTACATTAGGTATATCTAATTGTACAGTTCATTTATAGTATACATTTTAGACATTACAACATCATGCCAAGCTAATGACACCATCACCTGATACACCTGAGAAGCCCACCTCGACGCAGTCGCGCAGGCAAATGCTGCAACACGCCGTCTCCGTGGCCGAGGTGGCCGATGAATGCACTATAGCCTCCGATTTATCGTCCCTGGAAACGTAGGTAGCTTTAGATAAATGTGAGACAATAACTTTAACGTTTACCAACACTGACAGCGATCCTTCACTACATTCGGATGGGCAACCGCCATTAGCCTTACCTATTGCTTCGCCAGCGAGTCCTGTGCCCGTCCGTCGCGGATTCCTTCGCAGCAATATTGCTTTCTTTGAGAACTTAAAGTTTAAGTGAATATTGAATTTAATTGAATTTACGCTGTACCATCGCCATTGGCTGATATTCCACGAGAAGTCAAGGAATATGCACAATAATGGCGCACAGCATCCCGCATACCAAAACTAACACCAAAAATATGAATAATCATGTGCCATGGTCACATAGGAGAATATTATATCAAGTATTCAAGACAGTACTTACAACTAAATTGTACGCCCAGTGTGCGCGAATAGTTTGCTTTTAATTTGTATTTATTATAGCTAAACATAATTACTTATTATATCCATGGATACTATTAAATATTTAATATATATATATTTATTAAGCTATACGATATGTATTTCGCTTTAAGCTATGCAAAAGCCCCCTTTTAAAACAACCCGTTTATCGATATCGATATCGATAAATTATTTAACTGTTATACATAGAGTGTCATGTACCAATAAACTGTTATACATAGTGTTATGTACCAATAAACAAATAATTATTAATCATTATTTTACCACTCTTATAATATTCATCAGTTGAGATTTGGCTATGAATTCAAGTCTATGATTATGTAGAGATATTGTACAAGTCACAATTGGTACTTTATTTCTATGAATTAAATATTTTTATAAAAATAAATTCTATGGCTCGCAGCTGCTGCATTTGAAATGCATTGGTTTCGGAGCAAAAAAGTGTAAGAGGGTAGAGAATTAAAATCGTAGCACATTTGGAATGGAATGAGCGGTCGTTCATTCATCACGGCTATGAGGTGTGATTGTGATGTGGATGCTCCGCCAGATATATGACATAGACCAATGGGATGACAACACAGAGTGCGAGTATAAATATCAGCAGGCATATCCACGACATGTCACAGTCCGAGCCAGACCAGTCAATCGCCCGCAACGACGGACCAGGAATGGGACGAACCATGGGCGAGTGCCTGTCCACCAGCATGTCATCCAGCAGGGCCGTATTGTCGTCCATAGGCTTTTCCATATTGGCTGCATGTAAACAAAAATTGAATGGAAAATTAAACAAGAAAAGAAAGGAAGACAATGCCCCCGAATAATGGTGTATACTATATATTTTGGATCTTTTATTTACTTATTGCCCAGCTGGAGCAATTACAGTTGCAGACTTAAAGGCTCACAGCGCAGCAAATGAAAGATATTGAGGATGTATAAAACGTAAACTTAATTGTAGGTCATATAGCGTGGAGTGGCGCTGAACTTGGCGTAGCTCTTGATAACCTTGTTGACAGCTTCGAGGAAATCCTTTTCGGTGGCCACCTTGCGACGGGCACGTATGGCAAACATGCCCGCCTCCGTGCATACGGACCGAATCTCTGCGCCAGTGGAATTGGGGCACAGACGTGCCAGCAGATCGAAACGAATGTCACGTTCTACAGACATCGAGCGGGCGTGTATCTTAAAGATATGTGAACGGCCATCCTGGTCGGGCAGCCCAAATTCCACCTTACGATCCAAACGGCCGGGACGCATAAGCGCAGGATCAAGTGTGTCGGGCCGATTGGTGGCCATCAGCACCTTAATGTTGCCACGCGGATCGAAGCCATCCAGCTGATTGATTAGCTCCAACATAGTACGTTGAACCTCGTTGTCGCCGCCAGCGCCGTCATCGAAGCGTGCACCGCCAATAGCATCAATTTCATCGAAGAATATCAAGCAAGCCTTTTTGGAGCGGGCCATTTCGAACAGTTCGCGCACCATACGTGCGCCCTCGCCCACATACTTCTGCACCAGCTCCGAGCCGATGACACGAATAAAGCAGGCATCTGTGCGATTGGCCACAGCACGAGCACACAAAGTTTTGCCCGTACCAGGTGGACCGAACAGGAGCACGCCCTTGGGCGGCTCAATGCCCAAGTTGACAAACTTCTCGGGATGCAGCAGCGGTGTCTCAACAACTTCGCGCAATTTCTCAATCTGCTCCTTGCAGCCACCGACGTCGCTGTAGGTGACATCTGGTTTGTCCTCGACCTGCATCATCGTTACCGTGGGATCAATTTTGGGTGGCAGCGGTATGTGAATCTGATACTTGTTACGATCAACGCCGACACGCATGCCCTCCTCAATGTCCGTGGGTGCAACGGAATCAGCAAGATCCACCACAAACTTGGCAAACTGCTTTACATTAATAATGTACTTGGGATCATCGGAGTCAGCGTTGATAATCTTTGTGCAACGCGCGACCTGCAACGGCTGCTCATTTTGCAGTATTTGCTTGTCGGCAGCCAAGTCCCACAGGGCTGGCGGAGCCAAGCCTGTATCGCTCTCCTTAATGCCAGTCAACTCGTTCACTTGTTTCACCGCCTTTTGTATGTCCTCTTCGATGCTCTTTATGGACTTGTGATACTGGCTTTGGCCGTACGTCTTAAGCAGTTCGATGTCGCCTTCGTCAAGCGATTTTATTTCCTTATCCTCCTTGTTCTCATCATGCTTCACTTTTCGCTGATCATTTCCCAGATAGTCCGGCATTTTGTTTTAGTTGTTTAATAGCGAAATGTTTTATAAATTTATGTTTTTTTCGCCAACGCTTGTGTTTTCTGACAATTATTAATGGCGAGTGTGGCCGTATTTCGAATGACTAAACAAATTGCTGGCTGCGCCCAACTTCACTGCTTACTTAACAGAAAAACACTTAACAGACACACAGGGTGACTTAATAGCAAATATACTTTGCTTGGTTGGCCAGCCAGCTCTAGCAGCTGTTAAAAGCATTCACATTGGAATTTTTGAATATATGACAACTAAATGCCAGCCACCTTAATATTAAATATAAAAAAACGACTCACCCTCATCATCTGGATAGCCATGAGTGCCTTCATAGAATTTACTGCCATCCCTTCGAATTGAAGCTGGCACTTCGCCAGCCACAGCACCAGAAGCATTCACAGCAGCCACCAAGAGTCGTTCATCCAGCATCATGCGTGCATCTTCTAGCGGATTGCGCTCAATAGCCGGCTCTTGGTCCGTATTGTGCCTGGGACTATTGTTCCCGCTACGATGTACAGCGGGCAGTGCATCAACATTGCTTGCGCCCAGCAGTACGTTGTGCACTGTAACGGGAATCCGAATAATCCGACGTGCGTGTATCTCATTGTCGCGATCGATCTTGTTCAAGCGCTTAATATCGGCCACCGAGCAGTGAAAGCGCAGCGCCAATGCCTGCAGTGTATCGCCCTCTTGTACCTTTACCTCCAGCGTGTTCTCTGCGCGCGACATCTTTGTCTGGCCGTTGCCAGATCCGTTTGCGTACTGTACCATTTCCATAAATGCATCGTCGAGGGCGGGTCCGTTAAACATATCATCCATGCCGTCTGGCTTGGCATTCTCCCAGTTGTACTGTTGTTGGCGCCTGAAATATGAAGCGTGCGTGGATTCTCACTAGCAACAGCAGTCGAGTCGAGTTGGCGTTGACTTACACATTTCGACGCATTATATTGTGGATTTGTCTCTGTTGGCACTGGCTGTACTGTCACTCAGCTCTCAAATGGCAAACAATATTATATATATTCGTGAACAGTGCTGCCAGCAATCGTCGACTTTATTTACGTGAAATTTCGGTATTGAATAAACACAACAAACCCACGTCTCTGGCTGACAAACTTGTGCACCTGAAACGCCCTGTGCTTTTATTTCAATTTAAACAAAGAGGAAGAGTTTGTTTTTAATTTGCGCTTTAAAAGTTCTTCCAACAAATTTCCAAAGATGAATTTTAACCTTGACGATTTGTTGTGTTCGTTTGTGGTTTGGTTCGTGGGAATTGCCCTGATACTATTTTTTATTAAGTAAGTGTAATAATTAAAATTTGAATTTACTAAGTCGAGCAAGTAGCAACCCTGGGCATAATACCCTCTATACTTATATACAAAGAGCTTATGTATTTAAACAGTCCATTTACACAGAACACACAACACGCCATATATGATTTTTTTTTTAAATGCTAGTTTTGTAACAATTCTTTGCAACTGCATTAAAACTTAGTTAATACTTAATTTCGTGATAAAAATGGCAAATATGCAGCTCTGCGTTGAGCTCTTCATTGGTTACAGGGTATTTTGACGTCAATACACCCTGGGCCATCGCGATCGCATACTTATGCACAATAGCGTGTAGAATTGTGCACAGCCGTGTTTATATTTATTATATACGCGTATAAAATGACATTATTTGCATTTCTGAAGAGTCGCCCAATATTCTGGCTGAGCGTAACTGGCACCACAGTGGGTGCCGCCTGCTTTGTAAAGTAAGTTTTAATGTTTTTAAGTCAAAATGTGATTAAAACAAACCAAAAACATTTCCCAACTGAAGGGATCTTATGCAAGGCTGCAATTTCACAAAAGAAACCGATGAGAGCAACAAAGTTGTTATTGTGACCGGCTCCAATACGGGCATAGGCAAAGAAACGGTGCGGGAGCTAGCACGAAGGGGCGCCACTGTCTATATGGCCTGTCGGGATATGAAAAAGTGTGAAGAGGCACGAGAGGAGATTGTCTTAGAGACGAAAAACAAATTCGTGTACTGCCGCCAATGTGATTTAGCTTCCTTGGATTCCATACGCAACTTTGTGTCCACGTAGGTTCCAACCGTTTGTTGACCTGTTGCATTTCAGCAATTGCTAAACAATTGTCGCATCCTTGCAGTTTCAAGCGGGAACAGGAGAATCTACACATACTCATCAATAATGCGGGTGTCATGCGCTGTCCACGCAAACTGACCGTTGATGGCTTTGAGATGCAACTGGGAGTCAATCACCTGGGCCACTTCCTGCTGACCAATTTAATGCTAGACCTCCTCACGGTATATGGATTGACATTGGTCCATTTTTTGCCCCAACTAGTTTCATTAACTTATTATATCCTAGAAATCGGCTCCTAGTCGCATTGTAAATGTATCTAGTCTGGCGCACACGCGTGGTGAAATCAACATGACGGACGTGAATAGTGAAAAATCCTATGATGAGGCCACGGCGTACAATCAAAGCAAGTTGGCAAACGTTTTGTTTACGCTGGAGTTGGCCCGCCGCTTAAAAGGAACTGGAGTCACGGCAAATGCTCTGCATCCGGGCATAGTGGACACCGAGATCTTTAGACACATGAGCTTCTTTAGTAACATCTTTGCAGGGTATATATAGATGGATATAAATTGTATTAGTTGGATTCTCTGTTTTATAACCGGCTTATATTGCAGTATATTTGTTCGACCCCTGTTTTGGCCATTTGTGAAGACCGTCCGCAATGGGGCGCAAACTACTTTGTATGCTGCACTCGATCCGGATCTGAAAGATATAAGCGGTGTATATATTTCCGACTGCAAGATCCAAGAGCCAGCGCCTGCAGCAACCGATACTCAAGTTGCCAAATGGCTCTGGGCTGTCAGCGATAAATGGACCGGCGCAGAAATACTGAATGTTAAGACTGATTAGAATACAGTTAACCTTGTAAAGAATGTAGTATAATTTTATTCTTATGTTTTAAGTGTACAGAATAAATTTGTATATCGATCGATTTCAACATTATTGTATGCTCGAGCTCATTCAGATTTCATGCTTCTAGTAGCTTCAGCTACCGACGTGGTTGTTGTTGTCATCGTGAATCGTCATTTTTACCGAGCGCAATCTCTCTGACTCACATATGCTATATATACACGTAATACGCAGTCAAATTCACAGCAGTTGTATTCTGACTGGCATTGCGACGAGTAGCTAATAATTGTACAAGCAAATTATGTGCTGTCTAACTGATTGTCTTCCGTGCCCCTGCATCGCCTGGCCTGCACTCTTTGGCCTTGGCATTTATTTTCTTAGGTATAATCAGTGCTAATTGATAATATATGTATTTAAATTATTAAGAAATTCTTCTCTTTCTTTTTTAGAAAATACATGCAAGGCGGGCAGTTCACCAAGCAGACTAACGAGACCGGCAAAGTTGTGATTGTAACTGGCTCGAATACGGGCATTGGCAAGGAGACTGTCCTGGAGCTGGCGAGACGTGGTGCCACCGTGTATATGGCTTGCAGGGATAAGGCTAGAACAGAGAAGGCACGTTTGGAAATTATAGAAGAAACGAAAAACAAGAATATATTCTTCCGCGAACTCGACTTGGCATCTCTGGACTCCATTCGCAAATTTGCGGCAGAGTAAGCATTTATCGAATATATTCATAAATTACTTGTTTCATATGAATTTCTTGTTTATCAGCTTCAAAAAGGAACAAGATAAGCTGCACATACTCATCAACAATGCGGGTGTTATGCGCTGCCCACACATGCTCACCAAGAATGGCTTCGAGATGCAGTTGGGCGTCAATCACATGGGCCACTTTTTGCTAACCAACTTGTTGCTCGATTTGCTAAAGGTAAGTCAGTTTATATTTAATTGAAGGGCTTCGATCTATTGATTTATCCATTGCAGAAAAATGCCCCCAGCCGCATTGTCAACGTTTCCAGCTTAGCCCACACGCGTGGTACTATGAATATGGATGACTTGAATAGCGAGAAATCATATGACACGGGCAACGCCTACAGCCAGAGTAAATTGGCCAATATTTTGTTTACACGTGAATTGGCTAAACGCCTCGAGGGCACTGGAGTGACCGTGAATGCTCTACATCCGGGCGTTGTGGACACTGAGCTGGGCAGGCACATGAAGATACTCAACGGCGTCTTTGGGCGCCTTGTGCTAAGAACTTTGTTGTGGCCATTGCTAAAGACGCCGAAGAGCGGAGCACAGACCACATTATATGCCGCTCTCGATCCCGATTTGGAGAATGTAACTGGCGTCTACTTCAGCGACTGCAAAGAGAAGAAAGTAGCGCCCGCTGCTCTGGATGATAAAACTGCTAAACTGCTCTGGGAAGAGAGCGAGAAGTGGACCCATTCAAAGAAATCCGATTAGAATAAAACATTTTTAGAAATAAACAAATTTTTACTATAAGAATGAAATACATGTGTATGTGTATGGTTATTAAGTATTTGTTATCTCGCACTTTATTATTTATCAGTTAACTGATTACGAAAGTAATCGACTGTGCTCGTACTTATATTGAAAGTAAAGCCGTTCCGTGTCAGTCAATGCTTGAACTTAGCCCAGTGAAGATCTCCAAAAGCGAACAGATGTGCATATTCATTGATTGCCTGCTGAGTCCATTCATAATATGGCCCACAGCAATTGGCCTAGCGGGTTACTTTCTCAGGTAAATTTGCTTTAAATTAAATACTTCCTATATATAATATTTACGTTATATTAGAGAGTACATGCAGGGTGGCCAATTCACAAAGGAAACTGATGAAACAGGCAAAGTCGTCATCGTGACCGGCGCAAATGCAGGCATTGGCAAGGAGACTGCCTTGGAGCTGGCACGTAGAGGTGCTACGGTTTATATGGCCTGCCGGGATAATCATCGAGCTGAAGAGGCGCGTAAGCAAATCATCAAGGAGACTAACAACCAAAACGTATTCTTTCTGCAACTTGACCTAAGCTCGCTCGCATCAGTGCGCAAATTTGTGGATGAGTGAGTGGACAGCTAAACCTGTTATAGATAAACCTGTTATTATTACGTAATATTATTATTAGTTTCAAGGCCGAGCAGAATCAACTGCATATTCTCATCAATAATGCGGGCACTTTCTCTGGAACACGTCGTCTCACAAAGGATGGCTTCGAGCTGCAGCTGGGCGTCAATCACATGGGCCACTTTCTGCTGACAATTCTATTGCTAGATTTACTTAAGGTAAAACTAACATATACTTTAATGAGTATATATATTATTTCATAATTTATAGAAATCAGCTCCTAGTCGCATTGTGAATGTATCCAGCTTAGCACACACCATGGGCAAAATTAATGTGGACGATTTGAATAGCGAAAAGTCCTATGACGAGGGCGCAGCGTATCATCAAAGTAAATTGGCGATCGTAATGTTTACTCGAGAGCTGGCCAAGCGCTTGGCTGGCACAGGAGTGACCGTCAACTCCTTGCATCCAGGCGTAGTGGATACAGAAATATTGGCAAACTATAATGCTAAAAATCGCTTTATTAGGTGAGTAAAAAGTGAAACTTAACTTGGATTGCATAATACTCACTCACCATTTATTATCCTTATCAGTTATGATACCATCAAGCTACTGTTTTGGCCATTTCTGAAAACACCCAAGAGTGGAGCACAGACCACAATATATGCAGCTATAGATCCCGACTTGGATGATGTCACTGGGTTATACTTTAGCGACTGCAAGCCAAAGGAAGTGGCGACTTTAGCCAAAGATGAGAAAGTAACACAGTTCCTGTGGCAGGAGAGCGAAAAGTGGACAGGTGCGCCAAAGGTGATTTGAGTTAGAGCATAGGCGTTTATTTAACATACGAGTGGATGCAGGAGATGCCTTGATTAACACAGTTTTTCGTTTAAATTAGTTGCATAAATACATTTCATATATGTTAGCTTGATAATAGTTAGTTTTTAATATTGATAAGATGTTGGACTAATTGGCTACTGCATTGGCTATGTCACCAGCCTCGATGAAGATCCTTGAGTAGAGAGCATGTGTAGTCGGTTCCTTCTTGTCGGGCGTATTGGATACGGTATTGACGTACGTGTACTGCATATAGAAGCCCAGAGTCACAGTGTTACCCGTCTGCAGCTCAGCTGCAGGAGTAAACTCGAGACGTATTAGCACCTTGTTGCCCTTGCGCCAAACTATGAACTTGGGCTCCTCGGTGGGCGCCTGGACATCCTCATCGAATTCCTTCGAATCATCGCGTTGGTTCAGCACAAATGGACCTTCGAGTGCAACAATTGTGGCATTTGCCAATTCACGCACATCACGTTTCACTTCTCTGATCGAGTTCTGACGGGCCAAAGTAATGCCCGTTGTCTTGAGTAGCGGAGATGATGTAATGGCCTCCTCCTTGATGCGGCATGCCTGTTGGAATGCATCCGGACTGATTTGAGCATCCTGGGGTGCCACATCCAATACACTTATGGTCATATCGTACATGGTGGGATTTGTGAACTTTAGGAAGATCGCATTGGCCTGGCCAGGCTGCAGCGGCTGCTCGCAGCGGACCATAACCACCTCCGGCACGTGGTAGCTTGCAAAAAGCTGTATGCGATACTTGATGGATGTGGGATGATACTCTGGCTTGATCAGATTGTGCTCGCACTGACGACAGCGCAGCGAACGCTTGATCCACAACGAACGTCGCTGTGGGTAGAGTTTGCTCACAGCCTCGGGCTGCTCAGCTGGCTGGCTGTGCCTCTGAGCCACTGTTGTGATGTTACGCAGATTTATGGGCTGCGTAAAGATGTCGTCCGGCAGATCCTCAACCTCCGCACTGGCCTCAGCGGCCGCTATGTTAATGGGCTTTGTCTTCGGAACGCTCTTGTCGCTCCAGCCGATCTGGCGACGTATTAGCGAGACTGTGAGACCCGTGCGATCGGTCAGACTGGGAAACTTGTGCTGCTTGGGCGTCTTGCGGCGCAGAAACTCCTGTTTCTCTTGCTTCTCCTGCAGCACCAGCGACTGATAATACTCCATCAAGGTATTAAAACGCACCTGGTACAGGCATTCCTTGTCCGGCCAGGTGCCCGTTGCTACGCCTTGATCGGGTATGCCCACATCACGGGTAGTCCAACGGCAGGACAGACACGACAAATAATACATTTTCTTTGTCGTTGGCATCGCCGAGGGCTTTGGACTGGGTGTGGCCTCCGTTGCACATTCGCCATCCTTCGGCTCCTCTGTTTTGCGCACAACTGGAACTGTGGTGGCCCTCGCTGAGAGCGTGTGCTGGCAGCAAGGACAATCAAAGCAGTTTGCACAACAGTTCTTCTTGTGTCTGGCCTCAGACGAAGGGATATTCTCAAGGCAGTTTGAGCAGAAGTGTGACTCAATCTCATGGCAGACGCAGAAGCCACATCTCAACTTCGGACAATGGCGACAGAAGAAGAGTTTATTGATCGGATTCAAAATGCCGCACGAGCAGGCGTATTTCACGGGGCTTGGTTGCATGAAACTCATCTTTGCTTTTGGAAAGCCAAATTACACTTTTTCAGACGCGAATTTCTCTTCCTCTTCCTCTTTCTGCAAATGACGACAGCTCAGCTTTCAGCTGTCTCAATAAGGTCTGGTATTTTTTGGTTGCATCTACTGGTTCTTGTATTTAACAGCGCTATGTTAATATTTAACATATTTGCTCCTCAATTTAACAGAAATGCAATTTATAGTTTCATAAGTTAGCAATTACTTTGTTTATAAAACAATAGAAAATGATGGTAAATAGTTTAATATATATATTTTTTAATTATAAAAAAAAATAATTTTACCTCAGGCGTCTTCAAAGATAGTTAGCACACAAAAGTCTGCAACAAGTTTTAATCCCAATTACTTCAAGCTCCTTAAATGAAAAACTAATGAATGCATTAAATAGAAATTGTTCTTTCGCGCACTTCTGATTGATATTACAAGCAATTTAAGTAAAAAAAAATCCATAAAAATTACTTACCATTAATAAATTATATATTTAATTTACGCATGATATACAAACATTATGTTGTTATTTAAAAAATATATTTTTTGTGCTACTAGTTACTCGCTGATTAGCACTTAGCTGCCATGTTATACTAACAATTAGAATAAATAATGCTACAATTATGTTAGTTTACATAATTGTACACCAGTTCTAGTGGAAATATTTGTATAAGAGTTTACAGCCTAGTAGAATATAAGTATTATGTATACGGAAGTAACCAAGTTTGTGTTCTAAGTTTTTTGTTTGGACAATTAAAACTCAAACTTTTTCTGAATTATATGTAATAATGTTTATTCTTAATCTAAATTGGATAAGGTACTTGTTGAAACCATTGCACTAATATTAAATAACAATATTTATAGTATAAAAAAACAGCTTCAGTCTGTGGTCTCTCTTGGCCAGGACATCTTTGCAGCTTAGCCAAAGAAGTTGGGCACGAAGAGCTTCTTGCGCTTTGTGCGTGACTTCCTGTAGCGCAAAATCGGTGAAAATTTGTAGCTATCCGAGAGCTCGCCACTACTATACGGATTGAGACTGCGCTGACTGGAGGCACTCGAGCTGGGCACAGGTGCTATATAGCCATTGTCCACGTAGTAATAGCCGGTGTTTAGCTTATCCAGATGATCCGATGTGAGGGGCTTGCCATAGGTGAAGGCGTACGAATTATCGTAACTTCTGTGTTCATAACTGCGACCATAGCCACTCTCATAGCTATCCAGATCGTAATATGTGGGCTTGGCTTGGCACTGCGTTAATTTACAGATCATGATGCTAAGCATCAGGCCTAGCCAGGTATAAAATTGCTGTGAATGGACAATATGCTATATAATATATATATACATGCATAGAATATGGTTTAAGTAAGCTTACGTTTAACTCCATTATCCTTGTCAATGTTATCCTTGAGTTGCTTGATATGCTTGGAACGTTTGCTGTTTGGGTTCTGTATGCTCAACTCCAAAGAATCCCACACTTATATACCAAAAATTTGTGCGTCTCTTCGCACCCAAATGTGAAAATATATGTTGTTATTGTTATTGTTATTGCTTTTAATTATATTTTCACTTGCCAGCAGCTTATGTTATGACGCAATTTTCTGTCACTCACTCTGCGATTTCTTTGATTCAAGCAGCCGGTTCGACTTCACATATATCGTATGCGTCGCGACAGATTCTCATGATTCACACTGTGGTCCAGGCTCTAATTGATTTACTTGATTTGCCGCGTGCGCGATTCTAGTTTCAGTTGGAAAACTTCTAACAATGCGGAAAGATTTGAATGATTTGTTTAATCTTTGATTAAGTCTAGCTTGTGCTTTTGTTTATTTTATGGAATTTATATATTTCTCATTAACATGAAATTGTTGATGCCAGACACATTTTAATTACTATATTTTGTGGAATTTTATAGATTTAATTCTGTTGCGGTTACATATAGATATAGATATATTTAGATATAGATATAGATATAGATATATATATAGATATTAATGGTGAAAACATCTAAATATAGCCATAGATTAGCATGTAGTCATTAGTCATTAAAATAACCACAATGATTCATTTATATATTCTTTATTTTTAGCTAAGGGTATTGGATAAAAGGTGGAAAAAAACGACGAATTTTTATTATCTTGACTGACTACGGCTTGAACCAATTGGCTGCATTAAAATCTGATTAAAACAACGCATTTATAGCATCAACAGAAACAATTTAAATTTAAATTTATTTCAAAATTATGTTATTTATATTCATCTATTCTAACTTCAATTATCAATCTGGATCTTAAATCTTTACCCCTGTTTTGCAGTCTTGTTTAGTAATTTCAATATTCATTCCTGTTTCATAAATTACAATTAATTTAACTGAATTGTAAATTGATTTCATAAAATATAAATACATTTATGCTAATTAAATAAAAACGTCGCTGGCATAAAATTAAATACTATAAGTGCTACTCGTAAACAACAACAACAATAATCAGTCAATCAACAGCGAATTTGTTTTCAACAATATTTTATTTATTTATATAACATACATATATTTCTTCTCGACGCATTTGTCAATATTTTGGCAGCTCCATATTGAGTGTGAAATTTTACTACAACAAAACATAATAATAATTACTGTAAATCCGTAGTTGATGCCGTAAATAAGTTTTCTACAAACATTACGTATACGCCGAGTGACAGTAGCAGAGAAACTATTCAAGAATTATCACGTATAAGCCCTGGCTTACAGCTGGAGTAAAAGTGTGGCTTAAAAGAGAGATACTTAACGAATTTGTGGCCTGGTCAACGACATTATTAACGCACGTTTTCTATGCACGTTTCTGCTAACTAATAGCCCAGCTCTGCATATAGCACCTGCTTCAAAATGAAGGTACGAATATTATTATTTTGTCTTCTTCGCCCCATTCTTCAGCTTGTTTGTGCCAATTTTCGTACCTTTCAGCTAATTAATTGCAATAAATATGACACTTGAAGACTTTTATATACCTGCCTTACTTATTGCTGTTTATCTGTTCTAAATTGGTGGGAAATTTCCTTAATGCATTGGCCTCTTTAGCTGGGCAGCAACTCCGATCGTAAATAAATAAGTAAAAATATCAATATTTAATTATAGCACATTAACGTACTAATTAATTTGCAAATAAAATGTGGAAAATTTAATGTCTAGCTCTTTATTATACGCGAGCTATTTAAGAGCGTAGTAAGGGGTATCATCACATATGACCTGTGAAGCGTCGTACACCTGTTAAGACTTTCTGAATTCATATTTTTGACTCACAAACATTTGCAAGGCGTGCAAAATATTTCACGTCTAATTGATAATTACAATGCGAGCTGAAAATCTGAATCGGAATCGGCAACGACTTCGGGAAGGCAAACATTTAAAGCTGTGCAAATGCTAAGCTGGTAATTTATAACGTATATATAAACATTTCAAGGTGTGATTCTTACGATCAGCCAGCACTATCTTTGAATGCTGTTCAATGCACAGGGAATTGTGCAGGACGGTGAAAGAGTTATTGATATAGATATAGATATATAGATACTTTCTTATTTAGATTTAAAATTATATAAGAAAGCATACGTGACATATTAGTTGTATTCATCTTAAATGACTCTTCATCATTCTAGTTATCACATGCCTTAAGAGCTAGCGAAACTAATTGGCAGGACAGGTTGTTGGCCAAAGTGCGTCATAAGAACTTTTCGAATTTCAAATTTAATTACCATTCATTTTGGCAATGCTTACGTCTTTCTCCACGCAATGAACTTGACATTCAATTCAAAATAAACAAAACAAAAAACAAGTTTTCAGTTAAACATTAGCCGATCAACAATCATCGTCTATGTAATAGCAATAATATAACGTTAAAGTTAATTTACATTTAAGTTTAGCAGTAAGTTACAGAATTATTTCTTTTTCAACAGTAGATGTCCTTTGGGTTTCAGCTTATTCTGTATAATACGTTGCTTCTCAGCCTGAGCCTGCTTTTTAAGGCGTTCGTGACGCTCCTTCGCAAAGTCCAATTCGCTGCTGAGTTGCACGATTTTCGCAGCAATCTCCTGTTGCTTGACTACGCGCTTAAGCTGATTGGACTGCAAAACAATAAGAGTTAGACTATAGTTTATGCTCATTTATTGGATACTTACGCCCAGTGGGGTAGGTCTGCCATCCAGGTATGTGTAATCCGGCAAATTTGTGAGTGGACCAAATGCATTTGGATTCTCAGGCAGTCCCTTTCCCGCTCGCCAGCCCTGGTCAATGCAGCGTACGGCACTGAGCGCAACATGCCGCTGTGCTGTTTTGTATTGAAAAAAAAGGTATTTTAAATTAAGTACTCCGAAGTATTTATAGCGTACTACTTACCAATAATTAAAGCTGAATTTGTAAGGCAGAACTTGCTCAGTTTTAACATTTTTGTATTTAGCAAAATATAAACACGCTCACATAACATACACCAGAGTTGCATAGAATACAGTTCAATTGAACAAAATGTGCTAGCGATTTTAGTTCATTTGAGTGAACTTGAACGAGCTGCACAGCTGTTCTATTAATGATTAGGCAGATTTATCGGTAATACAACTTGTAAATGATATCGGCATAGCCATACTGATAGTGAAAAAATTTTAATTAATTTTAAGTGAGTGAAAAACATTAGTTAAAAAAGTAGGTCACATAAAAAATGGCAACCAGAACGAATACTATTGAACGCAATGCCAATGGCACCACCAAATCCTCGTCGCTACGTGAAATTTGCGCGCGAGCAATGACAAAATCCGAATGGGAAGACAAGGTGAGAGCTATCTGGCCAGAGAGCAGCGCGTGTTTTTTTTATTGTTCTAATAAATTGTGTACGTTTGCAGGATGAGTTTCTAGATGTTATTTACTGGTCCCGTCAGGTGTTTGGCATCATACTCGGCATCATCTGGGGCATTGTGCCGTTAAAAGGCTTTCTGGGCCTTGTACTGTAAGTGGAGCCCAGCGCCTAAATATAGAACGTGCTAGAGCTAAATAATATATGTGATTTATGCTATTGCAGCTTTGCCGGCATTAGCTGTGGCGTTGTCTACCTGTATGCCATCAATTTCCAAAACGTAGACGAGGATGCTTACGGCGGCGTGTGGGAGCTGGTGAAGGAGGGCTTTATGACATCGTTTGCCGGCTTTTTAGTGACGTGGATCATTTTCTACACCGGACTGCACTATGACACAATAATGGCAACCAAGAACTCATAATACTAGCCATATCAGAGCAAATCAGAGGGGGAGGGAGTGGAGGAGGAGGAGGAGCACACTGCAATACAAGCAATAACAATAACCAATTCCAGAGTCCAAAATGCTATTCCCGCAAATCCATTTTGCAGAGCCAAAGCATATATTTACTAATTGCCCAACTTATATATATACATATATAATTAATTTGTCCGTTTGTAAATTGTTGAAATTTGAGTTTTAGCCAATTACGTAAATTATGTGTGTGCATTTGATTTAAATATTTACAATAATCGCTGGTTGTATTGCGAATTTGAGATTTTTTCTGTGAAAAAAATACACAAAGAGAGAACAACCTGTTGAGATCGATGAATAATAATAATAACATAGAAGATTCTATTTAGATTTGACTCTACTGTGACTCTACTTTTATTAAAATATATTATTCTACACTAACAAGGTAGCTGACGACAGAGCTAGATCTAGATCTAGATCTGGATTTGGATTTAGTAATCCATGTCTACAGCCGGCGCAGCTGCAGTTCCGTTGTGCCCATTCTGTCCCAGTTCGTGCTGAAATTTGTCTGGCAGCTGGCCGCTCTGCAGGATCTGTGACAGTCTTTCCACCTCCGCCAGGGAGCTCGCCCGCTTGATGGCCTCTCGTATGCGTTGCATGTCTTCGGGGTTGGCAAAGCGTCCGCCTTCAGCGGCTGCCTTGCCGTTGGTCGCCTCGGCGGCCAGTGCAGCGGCAGCGCTTAACTTGGACTTTTTGGACACCTCTTTAAGCATATCCTTGCCCTGTTTGGTGCGGAAGAACTCCTGTGCCTGTTGCCTGTCTTTCTGTTTGATCTTCCTAAAGTCCAGCAGACGCAACTGCGGAAACTTATAAGCCATGTACTCGCGGTAGTTGGGTTTCGTGGATACCGGGTTGATGAGCAGACATATGGTCTCCAGCTTCTTGAATCCTGTTAGCGGCTCCAAGTCACTCAGCTCCTGCAAATTGTTACCCGTCAAGATGACGGAACTTAGATTGGGGACAACATCCTCTAGGCCCTCGCTGATGCGCAAGATGCGATTGTTGTTGAGCAACAGACACTTGAGTCGCGGCAGATGTGGCAGGTTGTCCAGCTTACGCAGATCGTTGTCCGAGAGATCAATCGTATCGAACTGATCCAAAGTGGCACCCAAATTCTCAATTTGTGGAATTTTGTAGCCGCGCAAATCGAGCTCGCGTTCACGGCATGGATTTATGTATTGCATGGACTGGTTTATCAGCTCCGGCGTTAGTTTTACCATCTCGACGGGGCAGGCAGGCAGTTAATTAATTGCAACAAATATATAAATGCAATTGCAATTTTTTTTATTTTCTTTTCAGTTTATTCCACACAAAAAAACAGCAAAAGCCGACGCGAGTTAATAATGTAGTGTGACCGTCTTTTGCGAATAAGAAAGCACCAAAAACAAGCAGTTCGATATTGCAATCGAAAAACTTATCGATACAACCCGTACTTATTCAAAAAGTAATCGAAAAGGCAGTTTAATATTTTTGATTTGAATTTTAATTTGAATTTCAATACATTACAATAAATTTGCAAATGCTTAAACTTTAATGAACACGATACAATTATTTCATTTTCGTTTTCGTTTTTGTCCTTGAATTGAATGGCAAACTACATATTTGAGCCAACTATTTTGGATGGGGAGGAAACACTTCTAAAATCGAAGCGTATTTGCGGTTTCGGTGGTGGATTGAGTGAGGATTGAAATTGAAATGTTTTTAATAAACATTTAGTTTGTTAATATTCGGTGCAAACTACATGTGTTCGTTCAGTTTGAATTTGTAAATTGAAATCTTCTGTGTGTATTTCTCACTATAATTTATTAAATGCATTTTTAGTAATTTGTTTTTATTATTCTTTTGTTTTTCTGCCTAGTTGCTTAGCGTTAATTTGTTAACTTTTTAGAAATTAAATAAAAAAATGAAACCTAAAATATGTTTATATAAAAATCGAAACAGATTGTCGTTCATACCGAATGGAAATCAAAAATGGTTAAATAAAAACAATATATATTTATATAGATATAGATATTTTGGAAGCATTTATAAAAAATATTATATTTCATTTAAATTAGTTTTTATGCACGCAAACGATTTACATATTTTTATTTATATATATAAATATTTATATATATTTATATCAGAATATTCATTGCGTGCGCTTCGTTAGTTTCTTCGTAATTTTTTAGGTTTTTATATTTTGTATTTTAGTTTTCAATAGACAAATTGAAAAATAGATTTGTTTTTGTTGTATATAATTGGCACTTAACTCATTTAAAATACATAAAAATATAGTACATAAAAAACGTTGGTTTTTCCACTTTTCCATTTCTTTTAGTTTTGTTTTTCTTTTTGTTTTATAAATATATGCAAAAAGTTTATTTGGGATAAAAAGTATAAATAAATAAATCACGTTCATTTGAAAATTGCCAAAGATTTAAAATAAAATAGAAAACAAATTCACTCACACGCACTCACACATACAGACACACATACGCACACACACACACAGACACGCTGGCGCCATTGCACATAAATTAAATTGTTCAGTACGAATAGTTGCAACCTTTTTGCTCATTATCTTTACCGTTATTATCATAAACATTATCATTATAACTTGAAGTCTGGTGTTTTTCGAGGGGGAATCAGGGATTAGGGCTTGAAGGAATGTTGAGTTATATATATATATATACTATATATATATTATATATAATAGACAATTTTATAGATCAACGACATCCTCTTTCGTATAGGGCGAGTCTCTAAACGTGCGTCGCGTCGAGGTGCGTTGCAGGCCTTCAACTAATGTCTCCTGTGAAATTGAAATCGGATGTGGAACTCGATTAAATATATACATACATCACACACACATATATACATGCTCTACAGCTAGACTAAACAGACAAATAATTAAAACAAGCAAAACTTATTAACGAATAAAACATAAAAATTATTTCAAATGAATGAGCACCAGCCAACAAATGGAAGAACAATAGAGAGACACAAGAACAATGTAAAGCCAGAGAGATGCTGCCCACACAGAGCATGGATGACGATGGATGATGCTGACATAGTTAGGCCAGTCAAACCTCGAATAGCGTTGATATCTCTTTGCCAGCAATTCGCTTCGTGCTGCTCTCGGCGCAGCTGTTCGACTTGTTCAGCTGCCCGTTGCGCATGCTCAGAATCTCATTGCTAATGAGATTCGCACAGGCGATAGCATGACCTGTGCTGCTCGCACTTGAGCTTGAGCTGCTGTGCGTGTTGCTGCTGCTGCTGCTGCTATTTCCATGCTCTGTTATAATCGTTTTGCTGAGCGTCTCCTGCGTCTCGGTGTTGGTGCTGCTCGTGCTGATGATCTTCGAGCGCGTCTGATTGTTTAATACTGTCGTCGTTGTTGTCGTCGTCGTTGTGCTGCTGGCCATGTTGTTGGCCACGTTGCTGGATATGCTGCTGGTGTTGCTGCCGTTGCTCGTGCGATTGGCTGTGTTCAACATAGTTCGCGGCATAATGGGCGGCTTGATGGGCAGGTCTTTGGATATTGTTGTTGGTTTTGGGTAATACAAGACAAGTTTAAGGGAACAAGCACAAATCAAATAATATGAAAATAAATAAAGAAAACATAAAAATCAAAATATATAAATCACTAATACAGCTACGCATTCAGGTTGCACTCTAAATGTGACAGGCAGGCAGACATGCAACAAGAGCCAAGTCCTACTCATGCTTACCCAAACGACTGAGGCCTGCGGCTAGCTCTCGCACCGACTTCTTCTCCAGAGCAGCGCCTGCAAATGATATACAAATTTTAGTCTTAGTTCTATCAAATCTTAAGCTAAGCTTAGCTCACCTGGCGTTATGCCTACAATGCTGCCACCGCCGCTGCCGCCAGATGCCAAGGCAATGCCTGGTGTTATGCCCACAATGGAACCGCCAGCGCCCTGGCCAAAGGGCAGCACCTCCACATCTGCAAAGGCAAGTAGAGATATTAGATATCAAAGATATTCCCTTACTAATCTCTCACCTTCTTCCAGCGTATCCGGCGTTGTCTTGCTAGAGTCCACGCTGCCATTGCCCGTGGCCAGCTGTTCATTCGCCTTCGGCTCGCTGCCGACGACAGACCAGGGTCGCGGCTTCTGCAGCGCTATGGGCGTGCGCAAAATGCCATTGCCAGTTGCTGTCTTTACCAACAGACTGCCATCGGTGCCCACGGCCAGGGAACTGGTGCCTGTGGCATGGCTCTTGATCGAATCGCTGCTGGGCGAGCGCATCTTCTCGTCGCGCGTGGCTGCCTTCAGTAGACCTCCAGTGGGTGCAGCTGCAGTTGCTGCCTCCTCATTGCCTGTTCCGCCCTCTGTGCGCATTTTGACCAGCGGCGATTTGCGACCCACCAACGGTGAATATTTCTCCAGATTGTCCGTGGAACGCGAACGTGTGGCCCAGGAGGCACCTGTGAAGATAGACAACAATTAGTAAATCTCTTTAACTGGCTCACGATTCACTTACTCTTAAGCAGGGGCGACTGGCGCTCCAGTTTGATGGGCCTCCGCTCCTCTAGTATGGGCGTTGTCTCCTCAGAGGTCATGTGGCCATTGCCATCACGACTCATCGTCGGGCTGTCCACAAAGGACAGCGAGCTGCACTCTTCGGATGTGGGCGATACGAGTGGCGTTAGTGTGGTGGGCGTCACCGAGCCGGGCCTAAAGAAGTGCTCCAAGCCATCGCCAATGTCTCGCACAGCGCCGACAGCGCATTCCGCATTCACGAGCGGACGCGTCGGAGCACGCGTCTTGGCCCGCTTGGGTCGTCCCTTGACCAGATGCTGCAGCTGAAACGAGGCACTGGGCAGCTCCGTTATGGAATCACAGCCCTCGTCCACATTGCCATCATCCATGGCCGCATTGCTGGTGCTGCTGGTCATCATGTTAGCAGCCGAGGCGCCGCCACCGGTTGTTGCTGCTGCGGCACCTATTGCGACGCCACGCGATGTCAGCTGGGAATTGGAACGATGAGACGACGGCGATTCCAACAGATCGGGAATATGGCTCAAGCTGAGATTCTCGACCACCGACTGGGGACGCACCTTGCGGGCAATCGAGCGACGTTTTGACGGCAAATGTGGCGTGGCCTGCGCAGAGGAGTGGCAAGAGAAAGTACAGTTAGTTTAATTTCTTAAGAGAATCTGCTGTATATATATAATGTTAGGTTATGTTCATGATATATGCATATGTGTGAAATGATGAGAGCGGATGTGAGGGTTCTTTTTTTTTACTTTTTAGCAGGAAATTTAATAACTAAAAATAATATAAATAAAATTAACTACTTTTATAACTAAAACATAGCTAACAGATATACACAGTGCTACAAAGACCAGGAAGAGGTTGAGACAGAGAAAGTGTAGTGAGGTGGTATACAGTGATAACTCTATATTGACGAACCAGCTGTCTTTAACGAATATAATTCTTAAGAAATTATAGCATTATTTTCTTAAAGCAATTTTAATTTTTATACCCTGAACCCATTGAAAATGGGAAAACAGGGTATAATGGTTTTGTTAAAATGTATGTAACAGGCAGAAGGAGGCGTGGCAGACCCCATAAAGTATATATATTCTTGATCAGGGCGACGAGCTGAGTTGATTTAGCCCTGTCCGTCTGTCCGTCCGTCCGTCTGTCCGTCTGTCCGTCTGTCCGTCTGTCCGTCTGTCCGTCTGTCCGTCTGTCCGTATGTTTGAACGCGTCGATCTCAGAATCTATAAGAGCTAGAGACTTGAAATTTTTTATGTAGGTCCGTGTATAGCACGCGCAGATCGAGTTTGTTTCAAAAATTCGATAACACTTATCGTTTTAATGTTATCGATTTAAAACGTTATCGAAATGCAGTTATAAATTTATATCTCCCACATCTTTAGAGCTAGAGTCTCCAAATTTTGTATTTAGTATATTGTGGAGTTTATACAATTTTGATTTTTGTTATATTTTGGATGCCATGCCCCTTTCGCCCCCAATTTGCAAAAAACGTATTTCAAGTGCTAGAGACTTGTGCTTCGGAAAATACACACATATGAATGACATAACCACGCTCTGAAAGTTTGATTAAGCAAGTCCATCTACAAGGGAACTTATTCAACAATTAAGTTCCCATAATATAGCTCTTACTGCAGCCCGAGCGCAGTCGCTGCGTAAACTGCGCAGTCAGCAGAGCGCGCGCTTATGAGTGCGTGCGTATGTGTGTGTGTGTATGTGTGCATGTGTTGCTTGTATATATATGTTAAATAAGCATAGAATGTTTGAAATATCGGCTCATCGTAGGGTTCAGGGGATCTCCTAGTCGGGTACCACCGACTAGAGCTTTCTTACTTGTTTTAAATAAAGTAAAAAATAAAAAAATTAATAAATAAAAATATGTATATAATAATAAATATAATATATATATGTAATAAAATAAAAAAATATATATAATTATAAAAAAATAATAACTAATATAAAAAAATATATATATAATTCATAAGATATTAGAATTATTTCGTATAAATAAATAAAATAATAATAATAAATATAAATAAATAAAATCTCAAAAAATAAATATTAAACAACATAAAAAGATCATTAATATAAAAAAAAATTTGTTTAAAATAAAAATATTATTAATGCTCGTTAAAGTCAGCGCTCGCTGTATATAGATATATAGATAAAGATAGATAGTTTTAGATATGGATAGTTTTTTAAGACAAGACATAAAATAAACTACTTACAAGGTTCAGATATTCCAATTTCTTTAAGAGTTTGTGATATATATATAAATATATTTTTTAATATTTTTTTTTTTGTATATTTTTGGTATGTAAATGAGTTGGAGATAAGGTTTTAATATATATATATATATTTATATATGTTGTAGATATATATACGGATATATATAAAATGTATATAATATGTTTTTAGCGTATGTTGGATGTTGTCGTAGTTGTTGTTGTTGTTGTGATTGTTGATGAATTGTTTGGATGATACAAGGATACACGAGAAGAACACGAGAGATAAAAATAATGAGCTTTGTCTTTGTTTCATTTTTTGTAAGTTTTGTTTTTTCACATAGAGGTTTTTTTTTTGGTTTAATGTGTATGTGTGTGAGTGTATGTATGTGTGTGTAGGTGTGTGTGTGTATGTGTGTTTAGGTGTGTGTATGCTAGGCTGTTTGGCATTTATTTTTATATATATATTTATACGATATAAGATACGCTCCCGTCTAGAAGTTATTTTTTTCTTACTATTTTATATACACACAATTCTTAAGTTTTGCGATAAGCCTGCGGCGGGTGTGTGTATGTGTGTATATGTGTGTGTGTCTTTGTGATTATTTGCCACTACTTGTATATATGTATATATAAATATATATGTATTGTTATTAATATACATTTATTCACTTATTAATGTTTAATGGGTTTGGTTTTTCACTGGAAATTTGCATTTTTATTTGTAGGCTATTGCATCCACTTGGGCAGCGAGAGATTTTCAACACTTACAGTGGGCGATTCCAGGCCCAGTTTGGGCAAAACGGAGCCACGTCCGCCGGGTCGTATGATAAGGCCCTCAGCTTCCTAAAGGAATGCAGAGAGAGAGAGAAATAGGAAGTTAGTGAGTGGAATTCCCCTGTGGGTCAAACGACAGCAATTCTACAACTGGAATGCTTCAAGTGTTTATGCTGGTGCTGAGTACATAAAAAGTTTTGAATATGACATCACATTTGTTATTAAATTGAACGAAATCAAAGATAACAGAGCCGTTATCGATTTCTAGTGGGTGGGTGGGGGTTTGATTGGTCGGTCGGTCGGTCGATCGATTTTGGCTGTGCTACTTACATGACTGGAACGACTGCGGACAATGTCCGGCGTCTGCGGCTCATCCAGCAGCACCGATGGCGACTCCGATATACCATGACCGCGACGATAGCGTGTCAGCGCCTCCAGCACCTCATCTGTAGCACGATCCGAAATGGCAGCTGCTAGCGATTGCTCTATTTCACTATTGAGAGAGGAAGAGAGATGACAACAATTTGTATTAGAGATGAGAGTTTGGCATAAGGGCGGGTAGGTGGGTGGGGGGGTGTCAGTTGTTATTGGCTGAACGATCTACTTTGTGTTTGTGGCTTTTGGCGACACTGTTGCCGTCCCTGTTTCGCCGTCCTGATCCTCGTCGGGACACTTGCTATAGGCTGGCCGAGTGACGCCGCTCTCGCCGGCGCTTGAGCTGCTGCTAAAGCAACAGCACAAACTGCGCATCAGGCCCATCTCGGCGAACAGCTGGCGGAGCGCGCACAACAACACAAAAACGAGGAAGCAGAACGGAAAAAAAAGAAAAAACAAAAACCAAAACAAAACAAAACTAACTAACTGTAGCACTGTAGCAAACTTAACGGCACTCAAACTGACAATGAATTCGCCTGCGCTGCTCGACGGGCCGCTCGACTCGCTGCTGCCAGCAATATCGGAGCAAAAGTTAAACAAGCACACGGACACGCACGCACACAAACACGCGCGCTTACTAAATGTGAATGTATTTTATGTAAGTTTTTTGTTTTTTTTGGTAAGCTGGGCGACAGCAGCCGTTTGGGCTTTCGAATGGAAATGCATTCAGCTGTTAAGTTATTTTCTGTTTGCTTAATCTTATCTGTGCGTTCAGACCCACACACACACACAGAGAGAGAAACAGGCGATGAGTAAAGTGCTTCACAGATTGTGCGTCTGTGTGTGTGTGGGTGAGCGCCAGAGAGAGGCAGAGTGGCAGAGAGCGAGAGAGCGCGCCCGCTATAAAGTGTGTTTTGAACACACAACAAATTTGCAAGCTCAGCTGTTAGAGAGGAGACGAGCTTTTCATATTTCTGCTTATAAGCTGCAAATCGGACAGTGAGGCGGAAACGTTATCAAAGTGTGTCATGAATTCAATGCTATACTTGTCTCTTTTCAATAAAAATATATATTCAAATGTTTTTGCTTTTTGCTTTTCGGCATAAAGCAAGAACGTGTGCACTTATAGATAATATCAATTAGCGTCCTAATACCACATTGATATTATGTTAATTTTGCTAAAACCTAACGAAAAATAGTATCTTCAAATAAATATAAAAACAATTTTTTTGTATTTTTGGAATTTTAACTTTTTTGAAACACTACCAAAACGTATAAAAATTAAAATTAAACAGAGTTAGTTTTGTTTTTTTAAACGCCCTATGTCTCTTTGTTTATTGATCAATATTTTTTTAACCTGTTTGCATAGCTCTCAAATCACAGTGCTGCTGTTGTATGTGTGTGTGTGTGAAAGAGAATATCAAATATAGCTGATGAACGCGTCATCTTGTCTGCTTCAGTTCCTGGCTGAGTCACACTTAACCTCTCCCTCTCACACACACGCACACAGAGATCATTCTCGGCCTTGCTCTTTGCTAATTTCTGTTCTGTTTACTCACCCAACTTTGTTCATAATCTCGCTGCCGGCATTGTTGAGCAAACAATTTTGCAGAAAATCTTCGGGTATTTGGAGACGCTCGTTGAGCGCTTTGCGCAGATCTTGTATAACAATTTGATTGCCCAGCGTCTTGGGGCACTGCTCGATGCCCGTGCGTATCATTGTCTCCAGCGTCTCCTCCAGATAGCTGCGAATCGTGTAGCTCAATTCGCTGGCGACACGCGTCAACTTCGTCTCGATGGGATGCGCATCGCTACGCACAGCCTCCTGCAGCTTGGGCATCAGCTGTTTACAGTTCTCGGCATCTGTGATCAAACGTTGCACCGCCGAGACATTGTCGCCGCCACCTTTGGCTATCGAAATAGTGTCCTGTGTCTCGGCAACCAGCTTATCCACTAGCTGATGCGTGGAGGAGAGCATAAAGCCATGCTGCAGCCTAAATCCTTGACCATTGGCACGCTTCAGCCCGTTGCAGTTGCGCTGCAGCAGCTCTTGCATCTTTCTCATCACGGCATCTGTTTTCTCCGGGTGATTCTTCAGATGCGGCGCTATATCGAATACCGGAAAAGGAATTGTACGCATGCTATGATTGTGCTCCAAGGCATAAACAATATCCGCATAGCCCTGCAAGGTGACGCTGTTCTTGTCCAGGTAAATGGTGCGCAATCGATTGTTGATCTGCAGCGCCTTGGCCAGGAGTCGTGCACCCACATCGCCCATATAGTTGCCACTGATGTCCAGCTTCTGCAGGCTCTGATTGCTGCCCAAGGCATTGATGAAGTCGTGCAGATCATGCTTCAGCTTATTCTCCGACAGCACCAGCTCAACCAGTGGGAAATCATCCTTCTGGATGAGATTTACTAACGCATCCATCACTGTGGGTATATGCTTAGGCTTCATGCCCGTCAGGCTGCGCATCAGATGCAGCGAGCGTATCGAAGGATTCTTCGATATGGCCGACAGCACAGGCGCCAACTCTGCATCCAAATCTAGAATAACATTTTTCAATATAAATCATTTCTCTCAGCTTGATCTTGATCCACTTACTATTGTCGCTGATGTCCAGGCTTTGGAGCACACGCACGCCGTGTATGCAGGACTCCAGGACGTGAGCACCTTGGGCGCCCAGCGTATTGCTGCTCAGATCGAGATAGAGTCCCGCCGTCGACTCATTGCAGGCGAGGCCCAGCAACAGATTCTTCAGCGCCTCCATTGGCAGTTTGCATCCGGCAATGTTCAAATGCTTCAGGCTCAGCGTGCTGGTAAAGAACTGTTTGAACGACGGCGGTATCTCTTTGCCCTTCTTCGTGCTGAACGAGTTGTGCGAGACATTCAGGTGTGACAGGTGCGTGGCACAGCCTCGCAACAGAGCTCCAAACAGCTGCAAATGATACGAAAAGGGGAAATGATTAAATTTAACATTAAGCAGCTAACAGCTAATAACACGCTGTTAATAACATTTTTATGTTATCTCAATATTTATGCACAACTTACATTTTCTAGCGTAATATCAGTCGATGCCAGATCGAGATGCTCCAGCACATTGGGTTGAGCCAGGAAATTATGCAAATTCTGCAAAACAAATAGAAATTTGTAGTTATAAAATTGCTTCGCTGTCAGCTTGCTGTGCATAGTGAGCTTGCGTTGCTGCTTGTGGTGAGTAAGCAGCTTTTGCTGTGGTGAGTTGACGTTTTAACAGCCGCCTATTAGTGCGGCTATCGCCTAGTGACTCGATATTTTACTTACGGTTATGTCATCCTTGAGACTGTTACCGCTCAGATCCAAATAGGTGAGCGAGTTGGGAATACTTTGATTGAGCGAGAGCGAATGCGACATCTGATTAACGCCCTTCGAGGTGAGTCCACAGTGGGCGAGGGCCAATTTGCAGAGCCCCTTTGATACCTTGGCTATGGGTCCAGCCAAATGTATAGCGCCTGATCGAATGAAAGACATTTTTATTAATTTTATGTATTAAGTCAATTAAAGATCAACAAATTAAGGTAGAAAATCAAATAAAAATTTGCATTTGTTTTGTTTTTTGTTTTCAATGCCAATCTATCAAGAAATTTTGAATGTACACAGAGAGCAAAAGGCGTGAAGCAAGCGGTATGAATGTGAATGTGAATAAAGATAATGATATACATATAGAATTAGAGAGAGAGAGCGAGAGAGAACTGCTATAATATTGCTTATGTGACCAGAATTGCGAAAGAAGAAATTCTAAATGTGATAAAAATTTGGGTAAGTAATATGAGATATAAATAATATTATTTGTATGAAAGATCTCTGATATATGATATAATATTATATGTATGATAAACGTCGAAAGATTAAAAATATATAATATTATAATATATTCATTTTGTTATTAAATTTCCTATGAAAAATTGTAAGCAGAGAAATATTTTAAATAATTTTGAATGAAATATAAGAAGAATATTGAGATATGATATATAATATGCATGATATCATACAATGATTATGAATTTATACAAGATTTATATAGAATTTACTACTGAATTTCAGATGAGGAAAGGTCACATAAGCAAATAAAGAATTGAAACGATGTCGCACATTATGATTAAATGAAACAGCGCTTAGCAATAACATGAACATTAACATTAACATGAACAATAACATTGAGCAACAACAGCAATAACAACAATGCAAATGTAAATTTAATTGTAGTTCTAATTGAATTTTGAAACCTAATTAAAGTTCGTTTTGTCTAAAGTGAGTTTTATAAATGAATGTCAAATGGGGATTCTGCAAACCTTGTACAATCTTTCCAAGTAGAGCGCACAATGAGCTAGCTCCTACACATGACAAATGCACACACACACACACACGCACACACATTGAGTATATAAAAAACAGTAAACAATAAGAAAAGAAAACAAATGTTAAACAAAAAATGTTATTAATATGTTAGGAGTAAAAGAGAAACGCAGTTAGTTTGGATTAATTGGCTTAATAATAATAATGCGACTGCTTATGGGTTAGGGAGTGGGTGGCAGACGCCGGCATACGCTAGCGTGTGCTCACTGCACTACACACCTTTATCCTCGATTATATTGTGACTCAAATCGATGGTGCGTATCGCTGGACTGCTATTCGTAATCACAGATATGGATAGCTTATTCAAGAAATCCCATCTGAAATAGAGCGAGATATAATTAGCATAGATCACACATAGATATGTCACAGACTCACCTTAAACCTAGTGCCTCCAGATGCAGCTCCTCTAGCCACATCGAACGCTTGAGCACGTGCAGAATGCGTTCCAGCGTCTCATGGGAGAGACGCATGTGAGCCGCCTTTAAGCCACGAAAAAATGTATTATACTCCAGTGCCGAGACAATAGCCATCAAGTCTCTGTAATCGATGGACAGACATATTAGTTAACATTAACATTAAGTTAACAGCGTGCGAGCACTGTTAAGGTATAACAGACAAATCTTTTACTTTTAATGTAATTAACACTCACTTGGGCTCCAGATGATCGAAATCACGCAGATTGAGCAGCCGTGTATCGTGGGACAGGTAAATGGTGTCCACATCCCAAGCCACCTCCTCGCGATAGGGCACGCCATGGAAGTCGCACATGCAGGCATATTGAGCGCTGAAGCCGCCGCAGGGACCAACATTGCGTGGATCCGAGGGACGAAATTCCTCTGAGAATATGGTCTCTCGCTCTGGGGGCTGTATGTCAATCTAGAGAGGTAGAGAGAGAGAGTGAGTTAGCAAAAGGCAAGTTAAGGTGAGTAAAGCTCAGTTAATCGTTGTCTATGCGCGTTAACAGCGCTATTAACACTTTCAAGCGCTGGCATAAAAACTTTGCGTGCCTTGCGCCAATTATCTTTTTCACTTTGTTCACCCATTTGTTGTTGTTGTTGTTGTTGTTGTAATTGCTATTGTTGTTCATTGTTGTTCGCAGCTTAAAACACGCCCAAAGAAAATACTGCAAAGTTTTCAACAAATGCCAGACACAATGTCGAGCTGGCGATGAGTCAAGTGCAGATTTGCATACAAATGCAGCCAGCATAATTTACAACAACAACAACAGTAAATGATTCATTTAAAATGCATTGAAATTGTTTAAGCTCAAGTAGCAGCAATAACAACAACAACAAATTTCATATACAAATAGCTTAATTGAGGCAACGAGCAGCGGGTGTGTGTGTGTGCGTAGGCGTATGTGTGTGTGTGTGTGTGTGTGTGTGTGTGTGTGTGTGTGGGTGTGTGGGTGTGTGGGTGTTTAGGCACCTAAGCAAGTCTATAAATATATACATATATACATAAGTCTGTCTACAATAACAACAATAACAACATTAAAACTAAATCTTCCATTAACAATTTAATCAAAATCATTTAAGACTTTGCCTTGAGCTAACTTAAGCAACTAGCTAGGTTGAAATGTTTATTTAATAATAAATTTATTGAAAATATAATATATGTTGTTAAACTGTTATATTTATAAAACAAAAAGTATAATATATATATATTAGTTTTAAGGCCTTAACGCGATATTACATACTGAGCAGTTGTTGTTGCTTGTCTCTCTCTTCATCGAGCACTTTAAACAACAGATTTCCTAGCGATAAGCAAAACTTTTTTATAGCGCTATAAAACTTAATGCAATTAATTGTTTAATGAAAACAATTTTTAATCCATGCAATTTATGAATTGTGTGTCAAAAGCTAAGCTAAAGTTGACTTTTGGCCAATGCACATTAAATATTTAATTGAGCTTTAATTAAAAGCAAATTGTGACTCAGCCATAAAAAAAGAGAGAGACAGAGAGAGATGGAGGTCACACACCCAGAGCTCGCCCACACACTCAAACACACCCATTTAATTAATTATATTAATTATAATTATAGCATAAATTTTTGGCTTATATATTATATCTATAGAAACATAAAAACCATAAAAAAGTGCGTAATTAAATTAAAAATAATTTTAGCAATTATTAAACATTTTAAGGCATTTTTTGACATTATTTAGTCAAGGCTTAACTTTACTCATTTACTTTTATATCAAACAATTTCAAGTCAAGCTACAAACATATTTTTTTTATGGAAATTCGCACATATCGCAAAAAATGACAAAAAGCAAAATGAAGACGAAAGAAAAACTTGCCAAGAAACTTTTAGTTATTGAGCTATCAAGTTTTTGTTCTTTATTTTTTTTTTTTCTTAGTCCATAAAGCAACTAAGTTAAGCAAAAACTTAATACGAAAAGTTTGCGGTTTATGTAAGTTTTAACGGAATAGTAAAAAGTATTTTTAAGATAGATTTGGAATTACTTAAAGGCGAAACTTGGACAGAAATTTACGCTTCATTGAGTGAAGGTTTTGATATTGATCATTTTTGTTATTTTTCTATATGATATGATATGATATAATATTTTAAAATGAAGTTTGAATACTAATATGTTTTTTAACATTTATAGAGTGTGCTTGGTATAAATAATACTTTTTAGATTTAATATTTTATTTTGCTTTTTGAGTATTTAGAGATATATGAGCTGCTGCTGCTACTGCTGCTGTTGTTAATCTCTCTTATATAGGTATATAATATAACCATCTATCTATATACGTCCAATATCAATTTCATGTCTCTAGCCAATTATACGAATACAAATGCTTCGATTGCGTGTTCGGCTTTCTGATGCTTACCTTTTTAATGATGTACTTGAGAGGAACTGTTGGAAATATTTGCTTGATCGCCGAGGCTAGATCGGTCAGAATGACATCAGCATTCTGTGAATGATATATATAATACATATAGTTGTTATATATGTGTGTATATAGTATAGTTAGTTACCGAGCTAAAGTTGCCCGCATCGCCGGTGGTGACAAACGAATATGGACGATCGTTCGTGATGATCGAGAAATGTGTTGACTTTTTGCTCTCGACGCCCACAATGTCCAGATAATGGAAATGGCATTCGATCTATTGAATTACGAAAAAACCTTATTTGTAATCGAATTGGTATATATGTATGTCGGGGTTTATACTCTACCTTTGTGGGCACTTTGGCGCTGAGCAAATAAATCCGAACGGGCGTGAAAACCTGCAAAAAAAAGAATTGACAAGAGTTATATATTAGAGAGGAGTATGATACACTTAGAGAAATTTATATAGTTGCTAGAATTTCTTTGATTTTCAAGGAACATTTTTTTGAATTTCTTGGTTGATTTGATTTGATTTCAAAAACTGAATAAATCTCAATAGAGTCGAAACCTATAAATTCAATTTGCTATAAATTTTCTCTAAGTGCAACGGATGCACATGCAAAAACTTGTGCATATGTTGAGGTCAGAAATATAAGTACTTTTGGGGCTGGACGGGGGGTTAAATGTGCTTCACACAGTCGAGCTGCCAATTTCGTGGCGTACGTAAGAGCTGGTGCAATAAACGTAGTGCAAAGTGCCAAGGGTGGAGGGGGTAGGGGTAGGGGAAGTGGGTGTACGGTGTACTGAAGTGTTGACTAACTCAATTTTCTTTGAGTGTAAAAGAAAACTTTTTTGCAGCATTTAATTGGAAATCAAAGTGCGTTCTCTAATTCATTTAGACACTTGGCACCAAGGAGGGAAAGAGAGTGTGAGAGAGAGAGAGAGGGCAGAGTAAGGTTAGCGTAGGGTGTCGATAGGAACTGCTAAGTAGCCATTTGTCTGTGCCTCGGGTAATTGGACACTTTGTCTCCTCCATAAGCGGCTTTTATTTTGCGCGAGTCTCGACTCGAAGCCTCGAACTAAATCAATTTTCCAGTCATGTGACTTTAAACGAGGCGAGAAATTAGCATAAACTGAAAGCGTTCAAGAGCCAAAGGGCAGGTATATTGGCTGCTAAAACGTCGCTAAGTATGCTATAAAATATCAATTACATTTACAGTTATGCGGGCATTCGAAGAGGAGCAAAAACAGAAAGAGAAGACAAGTGGAAGCCAAGCACTTTAAAGTGTTTGGGCTTTGGCTTTGGCTCTTGTTCTGGCTCTGGCTTTGGGCTTGGCTTTTAATTGAGTTTTGAGGCCAAGCGTCGAAATGGACGTCAAATTGAAATGCTTAAAGGTAGCAGCTGCCAGTTAATAAATGGGCAGGTAGATAGATGGAAGATGGCAGATGGAGCTAAGTAGAGAGAGGGAGAGAGAAGGAGTGGGGCTGGGGCAAAAACTGTGGCTAGATAAGTGCAGAAATGATGGAAGAAAGAAGAGTTTATGGACTAACAAATGCTACGCAAAGAGAGAAATGGGAGGAGAGAGAGAGAAAGGTAGAATGAAATAATGAGAGAGAGGAAAGAATAAAAGAGAGAGTGAGAGAGAGAGAGAGAAAGAGAGAGAGAGAGAGAGAGAGAGAGAGAGAGAGAGAGAGATTAAGAATGAAAGAACAAGAGAGAGAGAGAGAGAGAGAGAGAGAGAATAATAGAGCGAGAGAGAGAGAGAGAGAATAATAGAGCGAGAGAGAGAGAGAGAGAATAATAGAGCGAGAGAGAGAGAGAAAAAGATAGAATGAGAGAGAGAAAGATGGATACAGGAAACAGGCAGATGGCTGTAGAAATGAGAAAATATAAACACAAATATGGAAACACTACGATTGCATTTTAGATTAATTTATTGAGCAGGCAGCTTAGGTGGCGAATATACCCCATTTGTTTGTCCCCTCTCAATTCCAGGGCATCAGAACTCATTTGAATGCAATTTTCTCAGCGCTCAGCCTCAAGCGAATCATTTCAACGTGCAATTTCATATACAAATCAGAGCCAAGGCAAGTCTGTAGCTCAGGCCAGGGCAAGGCAGATATGGATGGGAGGTAGGGAGGTAGGGCGGAACAGGTAGCTGTGGCAACACCTGGGGGCCCAGGCCAATTGATGTTTGGCTGCACTGCTCGACACTTACCAAGACACGATTCTCTGTTTTATCGCCTTTCGTTTCCAATTTGACCATATACTTGACCAAGATCTTTGTGTGTCGACCCAGAATGGATTTAACGCTTTCTGCAAGAAACAAGAAGAAGAAGAAGCCGAAGAATGCGATTATTATTAACTGTGGAAATGGTATGAAGTGATGAGGTTAATTAAAAACAATTGGCAAAAAGCCAATTAAATGCATGCAGTAAATTAACTGTTCATATCTATGGCTATATATATATATATATATGTATATATACTTGTATATGATATGTGCACGTAATTGTTATTATTATGCATGCCAATATCTATAGAGCGATTATATCATAGCCAGGGTGACAGCTCATTCGTATATTGCCTTTTTCAAATCCAAACGCACACATAAATACATACATACACATAACAATCACTCACACTCACACACACACACAGTGGCAGTCCCTCGCAACGATGACGAATTTATTCAAAGTGAGATATTTTCATGTGCATTTGACAATGCCAGCAGAAAGAGAGCACAAAGAAAGAGAAAGAGAGAAAGCAGAGAGCGGAGGGTGGCTTAGGTGTAGAACACTTTGAGTGTGCTGTTGTTGTTGTTGCTGCTATGATTACTGTTGTTGTTGCTGCTGGCATTATGTCATGCGACAGGCACGCCAAATCTCAAGTATGCCCGGATGGCACACAAAAACCCAAGCAAAGGAGTGCTCCAGGAGCGGCTCGACGGTTATGCGGGGCTATGGGGGTTATGGGCATGAGGTACTTCTATATGAGCTGGACGGGGGGAAAGCTCTGCGCTTTATGACTCCTTGTCTGGGCATTTGAGCATTTGGAACCCGCAGGGCAAAAACTGGAATTGAAATGTCAAATATTTTTGGGCAGCCAACCATTGTTGCTACCCCGTTCTAAATCAGCCATATAACTACATTTGACATGTTATATATGTATGTATGTATATACGAAATAAATGACATTACATTTCGACAAATTAGCTTTGAGGCACGTCTAAACAGTTGAATGCATAATAACCGTTCGTAAATCTAACAAATGTTATTTAAATTTTGATTTTTATTAGTGTGAAATACTCAGTCTGAGAAGCTTAGGGCGAAAGATAACGAAAGGTACTATTTACACTATATATTTTTCTTTTATACACTATTTACACTGTCTGAGGCAAATTTTCCTTTTTCTGTTTCAATCATGAAACCCAACTACACAGCATAAAGAACTATATAATCAACTATATAAAAACTAAAATCTATCGCATTTTGTGTCTGAAAATATATAAGTATAATATTTTCCATAAAAACTTTGCGCAATTCCATATTCATTCAAATCAAACAACTCTAAGCTTAAATAAAAGTTCAAACAGAAAACCAGTTCACAAAATGAACCAGTTACAGTTCTCTACACAAAAACATCAAGTTTAGTGCTCTATAGCAGCTATATCTATATAGAGTATTTATATTCCACATTACTCATTTGAAACTCTTTAATCACACTTATATATTACAGATAATCTTAATCATAAATACTTTACAGGAATTACACAATATACAAGACTCAACAGCAATTACATAATGTTTACACTCTTTTATAAGACAAACCCATTGATTCCATACAATATCGAAAAGTTAACAACAAATAACATATAGAAATTGTATAAACTATGTTAATCTACTATTTGCCACTCAGTTATTCATTCAAGTAACGCTACCCTAGGGATATATTTCGTATGAATCATGCCCCAGAGAAACTCGAAACCTGGGGGATAAAACAAATTTTATGTTTGTTTTTTAACATTAAAATTCCTAGTGCAAACAAAAGTGAAAAGCAAAAACATGAAAGTACATATGCATATGTAAGTATGTGTGCGCGCGCGTGTGTGTGTGTGTGCGTGTAGACATGTGTATTTGGCAGTGGATTTGCATGAAGCATGCCATAAAAGAGCAGCGGGAGCAATTACGGCCCTGACCACACTCACTAAACAGCCGCAAAATTATGGCCAAAAAACAGCGCAAAGCAAAGACATTAGCCAGACGAGCCAATTGTGTGTGTGTGTAACGATTGTTAGTGTTTGTAGACACGCACACACATATACAAACAATGGCAGGGGGCCACCCACTGGGCAAACACTTGTAATGGCGCCAACTATTCCCAAAGGAAACCATAACGAAAAACTTGAGAAGTTATTAAAATGAAACAGAAACCGACTATGCGATACTCTGTAAGATACTACTACTACTACCACTACTATAACTATCTATCTATAATTAATAATTATTCATTAGTTATATATATAATAATAAACATTTATATTATAATAATAAATATTTAAAATATGATAAACATTTATTATATTATAACAGCTGAAAGCTTTCTGCGCTTGCTCATGGTGCCAATATGCTCTTTCGCACTCTGTGCAAAGAGAGCGACAAAAACATAGTTCCGTGCGACGCGATGACAATGATAAAGATCGGCCATCAACAACGCGAGCAGCGAAGCGTCCAAGCGGCAACATTGACAGTTAACTGAGAGAGCGGCGGCGGCTGCTGCTGCTACTGCTTCTGTTGCTTCTGTTGCTTCTCTTAATTGCAGTAAAAATGTGAATGAACTTTGTGTTTGACGCTTTTACAGCTGCTACTGCCGCTGCTGCGCGGCTCAAAAGCTTACGCGCTCTCTTTTACGCTAATGCTTGCCCGTTCTAGCATGAGTCAAACGATAGCTGTTTACTTGCAGTGTCTGTGTGTGTGTTTGTGTGTATTTGCTGTTCTGTTCTTGCATGCAAGTGCCCATCATCTGACACTATGTCAATATCAGCATGACGCATGTTGATGAGCAGACAGAGGGAGAGAGGGAGAGAGAGAGACACACAAACACGAGCAACTGTCTACGGCAATGAAAATGCATTTGCTGCAAAAAAAAGTATCTAAATGTAGAATTCATAAATATGAAAATTTTATTGTAAATATTAATTGCAGCAAACCTAACTTTTAATCATATTTATTTTTATTTTCATAGATCATCATATATATTTAAAATTGCAATTGCGCCACTTAATCTTATGGCTTAAGCTTTATGTACTGCTCTTGGCTTATGACATATTTATCATCATCTCTTATAAACTTTTTTATCTTAAGCAAACTTGTTGTCATTGCTTAATAATACACTCTCTCGACTGCAAATTGTCTTAAGAGAAAAATTCCATGTGTTCATTCATAAATATTTATAAAAGTCCCAAATTGCCCTTTATTTCCCTCCTTCACAAGCAACTGAAATGTTGTTATCTGTCTGGCTTTGCAAGATTTTGATTGGCTTTTTGGCAAACAGAAATTTCCCTCAACATTTTGTTGTTGTTGCTGTACCCTACAGCAATTACCTTGGCCATGTGCCCAATTCAAGCTCGTAATTACCTGTGCAGCCGTCTCGCTGTCTCGTCTCGACTTCATTTCCGCTTAAAGGAAATTTAACTTTAATTGCGAACTGCGGTCAATTTTCTGTTCGGTTCGGCGCTCTGATAAGCAGCAGCAGCCGCAGCAGCGGGTCAAACGATACCTTTTCGATACTTTTTATACTTTTTATATGTATTTCTGTGTGGGGTCAAAGAACCGATGTTCGAAAAACTTTTTATTTGATCTGAATAGCGGATTTTACCAGCTTAACAGCATTGACAGGCTGCCGACCGAGTGCGGGCGAGGTGGAGGAGGAGGGGAGGAAAACACGATAAGTGTGACCCAATTTGGCAAAGTTTTGTTGCTGTTGCTATAAATACATATATACAATACATACATATGTACATATATATTTCTTCTTTTTTCGCCGAGATTACACGAGTTCAAAATACTCTGTTACAAGTGCAGCTGTGTGGGCGTGTCTCTGTATGTGTGTGTGTTGCGCTGTCTGAGCCTTTTATTACGGCACTTGTGTGCGCTTTTTGTTGCGTGTAGATACATACACATACCCACACACATACATAATCAAAGTTGTCGTGTTAGAAGCACAAAGGCTGTCAAAACTCTGTAGAGACCTAAATGAATATGAAACTAAAATCAGTTATACAGTTTGACAACAACTGCACACAAAAGCAAAGGAGAAATACAAGAATAACGCACACACACATACACACAGCATGCCAAGACAAGCTCAAAAGCTTCGCACTTGCTGAGGATTAGGCACAGCGCAGTCCAAATATAGACACAAACACACACATACACACATTAATAAATTCTGAGCACACTCACACAAACACACACAGTGACACCAGCCATCATTCTTACAAGTACATTTTTTGAAGTCATAAAGAATGCGACAATCGCTTTCAATGTTTGCAAAAACAACAAACAATGGACAAGGCCTCTCTCACTCTCCCGCTCTCTGCGCTCAACTGCTTAAGCTAACGGTACAAAGCCGTGCTGGCAATCAAAGCTGTAGCTGAAGCCAAACGCAGCAGCAGCACAAAAGAAAGTTAAACGAAGATTTTTTTATTTTCGTTTTCTTTGCACACAACTTGGTGATTACTTTACGTTATGTTAATTATATTTGCACAATGAAGCAATGCGGGGGTGAGCCTGTGCAAGACAAGTAGAAAGAGAGAGGGAGTGAGAGAGAGAGTGGTCGGCTGCAATGTACTTTCGCGCTTTATTATTAACAGCTGTCGGAGGCTCTCGCCGTTTGCTCTTTACATGGACAGCTGAGCAGCTTAATGTTCTAATCACTGTAAATCTAGACACTCCTCAACAGTGTTGTCAATTTAGCTAATTTCCAGTCAGCGGCTGGTGGGAATTATAGCTATATTTAATAATTAAATGGCTTTTTGTTTAGCTATTTCGGACTTTTTTTAAGAGTTGCTCTCAACATGAAAAGCTAAACTGATATGAGAGCATCTCTGTTCAAATATTTGCTATAAAATCTATTTTAAGTTTTTACCTTTGCACATTTCAGTGGGCGTGAGCTTTAATTTAGTTGACCTCATAACGCAGTTTAGCGTTGCGAATTTGGACGCAAAGCTTTCAAACTGCCAACACATTGTTCATAGCTAGAAAGCGACAGGTTATCCATCCACATATTCGCGCGCACTCTCGCCACTCTCTTGCGCTGCTTTGTTCTATGTCCCAAAATATGTATGTAAAAAGTAGAGCACAGCAATGCGACCGTCCAGCAGCAGGTCAGGGATGCGACTGAGCGCAGCAGCGGTAGCGGCAGGCTGCGCCTCATTAACGTCACTTGTTGTTGTTGTTGCTGATGTGACACAATTTCACTCAAAATGGAGCATGAGTGTTTTTTTTTTTACTTTTTACTTTTCTTTCTCAGCATTAGTTTTTGGTGTTGGTGTCAATTCTGCGCGCTTTTAAGTCGTCAAACGAGTTCTGACTTCGCTGCCAACTTTCAATGCGCCCAAATTGACGCGACGAATGCAAAAAGTGTGTGTGAGTGCGAGAGTGCGTGTGTGTGAGTGTGTCACTTAATGAGACGCAAGCTGCTGGCAGGATAACTGGAATTGGAGCAAGACGGGAAATGGGCACAAACCAAGCACAAAGAGAGAGCGCATAACCAAAGAGAGTAAAAGTAACAGAACAAGACAGTGACTGAGAGAGAGCGAGTGGGAGAGCACCGGTTGGTCAGCTTTCAGCAACTAATTGCATACAATTTGCCATTGCAAATGAGCAAGCGACAAACGCTTAATTGGAAGCATGAATTATTGAGCGCGTGCATTTATTGGCCAGCATCTAGGTCAATCGCGGGTCACACGCACACACGCACACACCTACATGCAGATATACCCACTCATGGCCTTCACTGGCCATCCAATAAATTTCCATAGTTTTGCATTTTCGACTGGAAAGGCAGACGAGATATAAAAAAAAAAGATTGGAGATATTAAAACCAGAGGAAACTTGTTTTTGTTTCTTTTCTTTTCTTTGACTCTTTAGCTATTGCAACAAAAGTTTTGTTTAAAATAATGTGTGAATCAATGGCGAATTTTAAGCTAATTTTGCAATGCAATTTTTGCATAACAAAAGGAAGTTTTGAGCAAGCAGCAGATTTCAAGCAATATAAGACTTTTATAAGTGTTGTCATGACATTATAAGAGTTTTATAAGTGTTGACACTTTACAAATTTTACTTTACTATCGAAATTCGTATAAGAGAGCAATCGACAAGTGTAGCAAAATCTTATCAGAATCATAAAAAATAATGCAATATGTATGTATATCCAGCTAAATACATATATATATATTTGTTGATAAATCCATTTAAAAATAAATAAAAAAATAAAATGAGTTAATTGTTAAACAACTCCATTTCCGCTGAAAAGAGGCGCAGCCGCAGCTGTCAACGTTTGTTTTCATTTTGTTTTATGGCGTGCGAAATAAGAACTTCCCCTAACCCTACTCCTCTCCCACTCACCTCCCTCGCTCACTCTATCTCACTCACTCACTGGTCAACGAGTCTTACGAATTGTTATCACTGCATGACGCATATAAGAGTTGCAACAAAATGTCTTATTGGTTTCTTATTGGATATATACAGGACTGTGTGCCTTTTCCTGTTTATCGATCTCACCTTTGTCTTTGGCCTGCCGCACGACGTCGCGTATCTGCAGCTCAATGATGCGCCGCAGATACTGATCTATGTGATTCATCATTTCGTTTGTATACATTTGCTTTATATTCACATAAAACATCAAAAACAAAACACAATGTAAATAATCAGTGAGAATATATATATATATAAGTTGGCCCAACTGCAATTACGTAGACCCTATTCGAATCCAGTAAACTGCGAAGCGTGCGTCGCAATCAGAACTGAGGCGAATGGCGACAATTGCGATCGTTTCTTATCAGCACAACATTTTCTTATCAGAATTGAGAACGTGAGCGTAGCTAACGAGCGAGAGTTAGTGTGTGTGAGAGAGAGAGAGAGAGAGAGAGAGAGCGAGCGCGCAGTTTGAGTTTGTTTTTGGGTGTGACCGTTAGGTGTGCAGGCAACAGATACAACACTCTGCTACAGGGTTTGGGTTTATGGTTACAAATTGGAATTGGGATAAAAGTTAAGAAATCTTGATTGTTAAAATAAGATTTTTAAATAAGATTCTTATATGATCATATTATGATAACAATATAATTTTAATAATATATGTTTTCAATTGATAATGATTATTGTAAAAAATAATAAGAAAGAATAAATAATAACAATAATTATAAATAATAATAATAATTATAAATAATAATAATAATTATAAATAATAATAAGAATTATAAACAATAATAATTATTATTATAAATAATTCATTTTTTCTATAATTTATAGCAGTTTTCCCATAGATAAATTTCGTTCAGTTTTTATTTTTTCATTTTCAATTCAATTATTTTTTTTTTTTCTTCCAGTAAGCCCAAAAAGTGTCGAAGCACAATTCCAAATGGAATCTAATAGGAATGGCAAACGGAAATTGGGTGTTAACGCTTGACAGAGCAACAGACGAGCGTGAAAAGTTAACCAAATAATCATAACAACAACAAGCAGTAGCAGCCACAACAACAACAACAACAACTGCCACAACGAATCAACGTCCACTTACAGTTTGACAGGCATTGCCTTTAGCTAGGTTGGCAATTCCCATCAAGTTCGTTGGCTTTCGCGCTAATTTGATTTGAGTGCAATGACAGCCGAGTGGAGCTCCAGCTCCGACTCCAGAACCAGCCACGCCCACACAGCAACAAGCACGCCCCCTTGTCACATTGTCCTGTTTGCCCAGGTGCAACATTTGCTGCCGTTGCTGCTGCTGCTCCAGTCTCCAATTAGCTTTGACTCCAATTAGCCAAAACATTCCACTTGCTGCTCATAATTTAGGTAAATGTTTTTTTTTTTTGGAATTGGTATTTGGAGCAAAGCTAAACTGAAAACATTGACAATTTTATTTATGTGTTGCTGTTGCAGCTGCGCTCGCTGTGAAAATTCCAGCGTGAAAAATCAAATGAAAATAAACTCGAAAAAATCAAATTGGGCGAGTGATTTATGTGTCTGTGTGTGTGCGTGTGTTATTCCAACTTGCAGCTCATTTAAGACACCTGCTGGCGCTTCATTAATCATCAATCAAGTTCCCCTTTTTTGATAACACACTTCCAATCAGAATGTTTACCGATAACATACAATTCCCAATTAGACTTTTAAGCATAGTTAAGCTAAATAATGCAGCAGAAAGCAAAGCAAAAGGAAAACAAAAATATTTCATTAAATATATATATTATCAGAGGGAAATGACAATATAACTATATTTATATAGAGGAAAAGCTTTAGGTCGAAATATATACAATTATTTATAAATATTATTAATGAATATTCAGATTCATATATTCATATTCTTATATTCATACTCATATTCATGCATTCATTTACTCATATTCACATATTAAATGCATTCAAACCAAATCCAGTTCCATTTGTATTACAAAAAAAACATGTTCATGAACTGCAGTGAACAGTTGAGCTCAGCTTTGCAGCCCTGCTTAAAAAGTTAACGGTAAAAGAAGTGTATGCCAGGCTTTGCAGCAGGAAACGTATGCATTTTTGCCATTCACACAATACAACATAATGAAAAACTGTAAATTACAAATATTTATTCTAAATTCTGGATACTTATTTCTAAGTTCTATGAACTGCGTAACAGTTATATAACAACAATTAAAAGTAAACAAGTTTTCTATTAATTACAAAGACATCAAATTGATGATTTATAGTTACATATGTAAAATTCTAAATAAATAAATAATAATAATTATTTTATATTATTATTATTGTTGTTGTTGTTGTTATCGTTGGCAGCAGCAGCTGCAACTAAAATTTCCCTTGTTTATGCATGCAGCTAGCAAAGCGCTTTAAATGACAGACAAACAGAGCGCTGACTAACAGTTATTTACAAGTAAGCGCACACATACATATACACACATAGATAGTCATTCACACACATATACACATGCATTGCATTGGTGTCTGTTTGTTGATTTTGTTTATCGGCGCAGTTATGAAGCCCATAAATGATGCGGCCAATGCTTCTGAGCAATGCTTTTCAATTGTTGTTATGATTATTATTGTTGTTGTTGTTGTATTTATTATTGTTTCTTCTACTTGCCGTTTTTGCAGCGCTCAACTGAATTTCAACTCAATTAAATATCATGGCGCGAGCAATTAATGAGAGTTCTACACAAAAGTGAGCATGCGCAACTAGCAGATACTATGTAAAATATATTTACTATATTTTATATTTCCCATATTACTAACAGAAATCATTAATCATTATAAGTATAAACAATATTTTATAAGAGTTCTTGTATGAAATTTGTTTATCTCTAATACTTCTCATATACTTCAATAAATATATAAGTATAATGCATGTTTTATAAGAGTTCTTATATTTCAATCAACCAATATACCCAACTTCTGCAACTTGTGAGTACAGGGATCAAGAGCACAGTAAGTAAATGAAGCACACGCACACACACAAATAAAATGCATATACACATGCATGTGTGTGTGTAGAGCATGCAAGCTGCAGTTATAAGACGACTGCGCTGCGGTGCATCTCAAACTGTTTCTCAACAAGCAGATTTCCTATGCTAACAAGCCCATAGAAGAGGGTGAGTGGACTGTGTGGGGGGGCAGCCAGTGTGGCGTGTCCGTGTCGCATTGTGACAAAACGGAAGTGCGCCGAGTGCGAGAGAGAGAGAGGCAAACGCCAAGAACAAAACATAAACTGAAATGAAAAGCCGAAAACAAAAACACACAGCGCAAAGCTAACGGTGGATGAAGTGGGGAGGTAAAGAATATGCAAGCAGTGCTATGCAAAACAAAGACAAAGCGAAAAGGAGTGAGTGAGAGAGATTACGATAAGTAAAAAAATAAAAAAACGATAACGATTACTCACCATTGAGGTCCTTGGTTAATTGCGAACGCGTCGACATTTTGACTGTTTGTGTTTTTGTTGTTGTTTATCAGTTTGCGGCGAAAGTGGCAGCAATTTGGCAGCGAGCGAAAATGAAGTCAAACAGGAATAACCACCAGGCGGCGGCGGCGGTGGCGAAGGCGACGGCGGCGAATTGCGTGCTGAGTGCCAGGCGAAAAAAAGGGTCCACAAAGTAATTTGAAGTTTGTTGTTGTGGCTCTTCCTCTTATTCTTCTCCTTCTTATTGTTGTTGTTGTTGATACAAACTGGATTTAAAGCCTGGCTACGCATGCCGTTCGAGCTGAGCGGAAACAGCCTTCAATTGTTGCTCGCACATTTTTCGCAATGGTTTTCCTCAATTCTTTTGCTATTCGTTTTTTATACACACATACATTCACACTCACACACACAAACACTTTTCACGGTTTTTCCACCCTCTGTCGGGGGATCGGTTGGTCTCGCTTCCTTTAGCTGCACTAACAAATGTTTTTAAACTATTTTAAAGCTTTGGCAAATTCGTTAAATTTGAATATTTTGATTGATTTGCTTGGGGAATTCTTGGAATTCGTTTTGGTTTTCTTTTTATTTATTTTTTTATTATATTTTGTTTTCGTTAAAAATTGAACACTTTTGGTATTAACTATGTTTCGCGCTGCTATCACATTGACTTGATGCGCCGTACACAGTTAATTTATTTGACTAAGAACGGTTTTGCAGTGGTGTGCAAAAAACTGTGCCTTAAAAATGAATATAAAAAATGCAGCGCGCTGGCAACGCGAACCGCGGATAGCGAACAGCGAATAGCGAACAACACACACGATGAATGAAAAGCGTTGGGTCTACTGACCAGTGTGACCAGATGCAGCAAGCCAGTAAATACCTCCGACTGCATGCCAAGAAAATACCAAACAGCTGTTGCAGCAATTGCCGAAAATCAACATATTCAACAACTAAGCCTAGTATAACTATACATATAACTATATTTTAATTAAATTAAATATAATTTTCATTCATTAAAGTAGGCTTTTGCCCTATATTTATAGTTATGCACTTGCAGCCCTGGCTGTTATAGTGCTGCAAAATTCAACACTCTCGCACGCTGTACAACACCATCTTTGCCGCATGCTGAATGGCGCCCGAAATAAATACTAGAAGAAGAAGCAAATATCAGTTGAGCAGACAACATTTGGAGCGCTAAAATGGCAAATGTGCGCTGTTTGCAAAAAGTAATACGCCTGCAAAAGTTTGTGCTGCCAATCAGTAAGTAAATTAGACAATAAACCAACAATTGTTGACAGAAAGCAAAGACGCGCGCGGGTGCTGTATTTCGCAATTCGCCCATTACGAAAGACGTGCGAGTGAGAGTGGCATTCAAAGCGAACAGCTGTTTGCTTTACAGTTCTTTTTTTCTCTTCGTTCCTTTTTCACTCGATTTATACGTCAGGGGGGGAATGGATAAAGCAAATGCTGCCGCTGCCGGTCAAAAGCTTATTTAGAATTTTTAGTTAAAATAAAACAAAGTGAAAACAAAACCAACAACAAAAAAAACAACAAAATCAAAATAAAATGGACGTAGAAATGGAAACGGAAACGGAACCGGTAACCGAAGCCGAAAATCTGTTGAGCCTCATCAAGCGTATGCTCCACGAACGCGACTACGACGGCATCAAAATGCTATTCCAGAGTCCCACGGTCTTTGCCGAAATCGAGCCGCATATGCCCGCTGTCGCCCTAGACATGTATACGGAAATCTGTGCGCCGACGTTAACGGATGAAATTAACGTGGACGATACGCAGTTGTTCGATTGCGTCAATGAGCTGCTGAAGGTCGTCGCCAACTATGCGCCGTTGCATCAGTTCATGCTGGAGCTGATGGAGAAGATCGAGGAGAGTAGCAGCATAGCAATATTCTCGGCGTATCTGCGCGCGCTGCAAGTGGTGCTGCTGCGACAAGGTCAGTCCAAGCCGCAGGCCATCGAGTGGTGTCTCGCCTCGGTGGGCACACGTGTGCGGGAGCTCCAGTTGCCGGCCTACCTGAGTGAGGGCTATGACGAGCAGCAGGCTCAACTGCTGGAGCAGGATAAACAGATCGAGGAACTGCTGGCGCACTACATCACCATCGATCTGTGCTATGAGCCACTGCTGAAGGTGGTCCTCGAGCAGGACGCCAATACGTCCATCTTTCGGGATTGTAGCCTGAATCGTCGCAATGTCCTAACCTGCTTTCTGCTACAGCTGCTGGGCAAGCCGTTAGCCCTGCTCGAGCTAAGCAATGTGCCGACGCGGCTGCTCCAGCCGGGCCAAGCGCACACCTGTACGCCCAGTCCGTGGCGTCTGCGGCCGGAGTTGACGCAGCGAAGCTATCTGCAGGCACGCGCCAATGCGGGCAAGACACAATCGTATGTCCAGCAGGTGTTGCACACCTTGATAACGGACGCCACCCGCCTGCTAGGCGATCCCTACTATCTACTCTGTCTGGTGGAGCAGCGCGCACGCTGGAAACGGCGCCTGGACGCCGACAAGGGCGTCTACGAGATGAGCAGCCACAATGTCTTCCTCATTGACGAGAAGCTTCCACTGCCCGCTCTGGCTATGTACTATCATGCACTGCTCGTGGGTCAGCTGCTGCCCCAGCAGGCGCCCAAGGTCTATGCGCCGCTGCATCTGTTCGAGTCGAGTCTCTATTTGGTTGCCGTGCTGCTGGAGCAAAAGGAGCCGCCGTTGCAGCATTGCGGATTACGCTTGAATGATTATATGCTGAGCATACTGACGGAACCCGTGCCACAGCGCTCGCTGGACTTGGAGGTGCACAAACGCTACTGCGAGGCGCTCTGCAAGATAACGGGCTACTCGTCGCAGGAGTCGCTGCGTCAACTGGGCCTCCAGGTGCTGCATCACTATATACTCGCATTCGAGGATGCAGCCAAGTATTTCATATTGAAAAATCTGCTCGAGACGTTGCAGCACGACGGCATCTTGGGCTATTTGGCGGGCATGTACAAGGATTTGGTTGCGGCTCGAATGGAGCAAAAGGTGCCCATGGGCGAGGTCTACAGCGGAGTACAGTTCCGATCCATGCTGCTGCGCTGTGTCTGTGTGCTGCCCCAGGATGTCAAATCGGATCTTTTGCTGCATTCGGTCAGCCTATCGAATGCTTTGAATATCCTGCGTTACTTTGCCATGGCTGACCTGGAGAATCGAACGGGATTCTGGCATGCGCTGCCCGAGATTGAGGAGCGACTGCTGCAGCCGCTAGGCAAAGCCCTCAACTTCTCCCTTGCCCACTACAAGGCGTACAGGGAGCGAGTGCTCAATGGCCAGAGCACCTCCGACGACGAACTGATGCAGAAGCAGCTCAACATGCTGGCCGTCAACATAAGCAACAGCGGCATGGATGGCGGCGAGGGCGATGGCCATTTGCCGGACATTGGTCGCGAGGAGAAACTGGAGGTGCTGGCTGGCTCCATAACGGGACTGGAATCGCTGCGTGTGCTCTACCTGCTGGCCAGCGATAATCTGGAGCAGAGCGCGATAAAGCGCAAAAAGCTGCTGCAATTGGAGTAGAAAGCATAAGTCCAATCAAAAACATCTGTTTCTATGTTTATATCCCTTCCGATCGATCGCAAATGAAAACGAAATTTATCCGACTATAATGGCATTTTTTCTATAAACAAATTGTTTTTTTTTTTCGGTCAACAGGTGTTAATTGGGCAAACTAGCTGCCCTCTCTCTCACCTGTCGCTCCACAAAGGTGTTAATTAATTGCACAGCTAAGCGAACGAAGCCAAATTGTGAGCTTTGCCTTGTTTTCTGTGACCTTCAAGGCAATTAGAGCAAAGGGGGAAACCACAATTCTCCATGAAATGTGGAACAATTTGTCAACTCAAATTTAAATATTTCCAAGTAAAGCTGCTGCAATTGGGGTTTACTGAAAGCTCAAAGCTCAAATGTGAGTTGTAATTATGCTGGCCGTAAAGTAGAATCAGTTAGAAAGGGAAAGATTAAAGGGCAAATGAGCTAGAAGCTTGGGCAATCTGCAAATTGTGGTCTTTCAAGTACATTGACAACAAAATAAGAGCTTTGAAAGCTCAGTACCAGAAACTTTTAGAAATCTGAAAGGCATTTCTTAAAACACATTCAAGTTTTTGGCTTGTTTGATTAATATTACTTGAAAGCAATTAAAAAAGCAAAAATAGATCGAATTAAGTTCAGTGAAAGTTACTTAAAACTAGAAGCTTTGTAAGCTCAAAGCCCAATATGAAGCAAATTCCATGAGAGTAAATTAACTTAAAAGCTTTCTTTGAAATATTATCTCAATTTTAATACCTATAAAATCATTTTTCCAATCGATTTGATTGATTTACTGATTGATTGATTGATTTACAGACGCACAAGGCTACTGGCTGGCCATTAGCACCCACACACCCGCCGCCGTTCTGACACTGCAACAGCACCGCTCATTATTGATACCCGCCTGCACTTCGAGACGCAGCTACGCCTCGAGCAGCGACAACTTGGATGACTTTCGGGCGCGTGAGGAGCAGCGCGAAAGGGAACGCGATGCAGCCGATCAGCAGGCGCACAAAGCCACATTGGGCGATGCGGGTGGAGGCGCAGGAGTAGGGGGCGGTGGTGCGCCCTCTGACGAAGAGCAGTCAGCCAAGCAGGCCAAGGTGGATGGTATAAGGACACGCATACTGGATGCAGCGCTGCTGCATGTGCCCGAGCTTGGCTGGACCAAGCAGGCGATTGTCCAGGGCGCCGAGGACAGCGGCTTTCCAAGCGTCGTCCACGGCATGTTTCCCGATGGCGGCTTTGCGCTCGTCTCCCATTTCAATGGCAAGTGCAATGCGGAGCTGGTGCAGAGTTTGCAGAAGCAAACGGACAATGGCCAGAAGGAGGTCGGTGATCCGCTGGACTTTCTAGTCCAGGCGGTGCGACAGCGCTTGACCATGATTGAGCCGTTCAAGAAGCAATGGCCACAGGCCATGGCCTTGATAGCACTGCCGGCCAATGCATCCACAGCGCTGGCGCAGGTGCTCACACTAGTCGATGATATTTGCTACTATTCCGGCGATCGTTCCGTAGATGTGAGTTTAAGTTAAAGAAATCCCTGTCTCTGTATTGATTTCCCAATTGCTCCACAGTTTGGCTGGTACACGCGTCGCGTTGGCTTGGCCACTATTATGAAGATGACGGAGCTGTATATGCTGCAGGACAACTCAGCTGGACATGCTCAGACGTGGGATTTCCTTAAGAATCGCATGGACGAGGCTGTGCAGCTGCAAATGGCTTTGGCTCAAACTGAAGGCATGACGCAGACCTTCCAACGTTCCTTCAACTCTGCTTTCATAACGGTATATTGACATTGACTTAGCTATAAAAATAGATCAACTTAAGTCTAATTCTCTATCTTTCTCTCTCTGCTTGCAGGCGCGCAACATACTCGGACTTGGCTACAGTCGCCATTAGTTAGGCTGCACCAAAGATCAGCAAATGTCCAAAGAACAAACGAGTGTTATGTAAAAATATTATATATATACTATATATATACACAGATTTATACCTTATAAAAATAATATACCTGATCTACGTGTATTTATGCATATTTTTCAGCTGTTTCTTCTAGCGTTTCACATTTTTGAGTTGAGTTTTAAAGTTCAAAAATTTATTTTGAATATAAAAATACTTTTTTTTTTAGTTTTCAAACTCAAATTTCAAAATTTTCATATTACAGTTGGTCACAAATTATTATCTCATATATAAATTATCAATTGTAAATAGATTTTCAGTTCAAGCATTCTCTTTTCACTCTTATAAAAAGTCTTATACGTTTCATATATACTGAAATATGCATAAACTTCGTCTATTTTTAGAGTCATATTGGTATCTAAGTCAACTACAATTACTATCTTATATATAAAATGATATAAAAAACTTTTAAAACTGGGGGCTATGATGTATTATCTTTAATCTATCTATATCTATAACATAATTAAATACATTTTTGTGGAAAAAAGTAAAGAAAATATAGGATAAAGGAGTTCCCTTCTGTCTATTTATCTGTCTGCAAGGATATTTCTTAAGTTAAACAAATTTTGGCTCTTTCGGTGTGTAAAAATTCGAGATATATTTTAATTTTTAACAACACAACTAAGAAAATAGGAATAGGCGCTGCAACTTCCATCTACTTTGCCGGATGTCATGCTTGTTAAAGTGTTGTCTGTCTACATTATATATATGTGTATGTGTGTGTGTGTGAGTGGGGATGGCATGTTGCACATGAAAGACTTAACTCTGGAGCTGTTGAGCAGCATTTCAGCCCTTTTTGGGGGCGAGTTCAGCTATTCGTGGTTTGACAGGCGACACGTTCTCAGGCATGAGAAAGCTAGATTTCCACGTCCAGGGATCCTCGACATGCTGTATCTTTTGGTTGGGATCAGCAAATTCCGCTGCATAAATACACTTGTCGACTTCGTTCCGCTTCGACCGGCGTTTGGTTCGTTTCACTTTGCTTCGCTTGGCCGAAACAACATATGAATACAGCGCCGATATGTCGTTGCACAAGTCATTGTGCTTCAACATGGGCTTCTCAAGGGACGAAGGATAACTTTGTCTACGCTTGCCGCTGGTCGATCCATGGCAGCGATCGGACAGCTGACGCACCGGACAGAGCGGACAAGCATAGGGTATCGGCTCACAGGGCGTCCATTGCATGCGACAGCAGTGTTGACACATTTCCTAGCTGTGTTATTCAAAACGAAAATAAAACCCAATTTATTTCTAGGAGTATTTGCCAAAAATTAAAAACGTGTCTACACGGGACTTTCGAATTTTGTTCTCTTCCAAAACTCGAAAGTCAGCTGCCTACAAAGGGAAACAGATTCTGACTGATTGCTCTAAGTATATCAAACGTGGATAAGGAAACTATGGAATTTAGTTGTATATGAAGTGTAAAGCTTGGTTTTGGATGGTATAAATTCTAGTATAGCTTTACATTTGAGTTTGTCTGGCTTTCACTTAAGAAGATTTGAAAGAATCTAACATAGCTTTAACTTTCTTAGATCATAGATTCCTTTCTTTATAAAAATGTCTTAAAAATTATATTTCTTTCAGATTACATACAAGTTTTCTCTTTCCAGACAGTTTTACCTATTATAACAATAGTTAAATTTATTACAATATATCTCTAAAATATTTGAAAGAGTTCATTAACAATGGAAATCTTATGTATTGTACAATTACTCTAAATATATATATTTTCTTGAATATCTTTGCAGCTTAAGCGCATTGTTAGTAGCTTAAACTAAGTAACTATAAATAAACATATAAAGTTAACCCCTATTTACTACACACAACTCTAATTGAAAATGTATTGCACAAAGTAAAACATTTTGAAAAAGACAAAAAAACAAAAATTTAAGCACAAGGCTGCAAATAGTGTTCATCATGTTGCGGCAGCTGCTCCACTTTGCTGTGAATTGAAATGAAAGTTGGAATTAGATTTAGATTTAGTTTGAGATTAGTTTACTATATATCACATGCCTATGTGGATTGTCAGTTTGAGTTAGCTGTAGTTTCGATTGCTGCTGTAGCCGCATTGGTTGCTCATTGCTAGCCAGGATCATCGCATCAAGCTGCTGTTTGAGCTGCGCAAATGTGGGACGATTGCCGGGTATGGAACACCAACAGCTTGTCATTAGAGCAAATCTGTAGAGGAATATATTTAATATATTTGTATAATTGTCTACTCTCAAGCTACATACACTTCATCTGTGCAGCCTTCAGGCTGCTTCATGCGCTGTCCCTGACGCAGCAGCTGCAGCAAATCTCTGGGCGAGATTGAGGGATAAGGCATGCCACCCAATGTCGTAATCTCATACAGCAGGACGCCAAAGGACCAACTGAAAGTAGAAGCAAATATATAATTTCTGTATGTATTCTATGTCTAGACCCTTCTCTTACACATCGCTCTGACTGGTGTAGACCTGATGGGTCAGCGACTCCAATGCCAGCCACTTGATGGGCAGCTTGCCACTGCCGCCCGATTTGCGATAAACATTCTCATGGTAGACATCACGACTTAGGCTGATAATAAAGTAAAGTTTTGTTAAATATGTACACCATATCTTTATATAATACTTGCCCAAAGTCAGCTATTTTGATGGTCAGATCCAACGAGATGAGCACGTTGCGTGCCGCCAAATCTCGATGTACAATTTTATTCTGCGCCAAAAAGTCCTGGGTATAAAAGTTGTCATTATTATCTATATATTCCTTTATCTAAGCACCTACCATGCCAACGGCCACCTGTTGCGCAATATCCAATAGATCGGCATATTTCAGCGGTTGCCTTTCCAAATGTTGCTCAACGGCAGGTGCATTAAAATACTCCTGATTCTCAAAGCTAGCCGTGCAACAGGAGTTTTTCTCTAGCTTCTGTTCTTTATGATTGCGCTTCAATATGGTCTTCAGAGATGCCACAGCAGCAGCAGATGGACCTGCATTTGCCTCAATATTCTCAATGCCATGCAATCCATAGGATTTGTTATCAGCAGCAAGTGTGGCCTTGCTCCACTTGTAGCTCGTATCTTGGCGACTGCTGTTCCTTGAGAGATCCGTCTCGGATTCCTCTTCTAGTGTGGACAACATAGATCGATTAATATCCTCAATGCGAGTGTCGTTATATAGGAATTGCCTAGAGCGTATTGGATGCTGCGTCTGCTGTATTGGATTAGGCTTGAGATGCGAATTCCGAGCGCTGCGCTCCTGCTGGAACTTCCATTCGTCACTGTAAGAGAAATGCATTAGATAATTGCTATAATAGAGATCAAGGTAATTGCTTGCCGCAAATAGTTCTGTAGGCTGCCCAGGCCGCAGTATTCGGTGAGCAGCATCATGCGGCTGCTGCACCTGGTCGAGTAGCCAACAATGCCAACAATATTCGGATGCCTGCCCACGGCGCGTAACATTTCGATTTCGCATTTGAAGGCCTGCACATCCTCCTCATTGGGCTGATCTAAGTAGAATAAGTAGAAGCTTTAAATAAACTCTTTAACTTCTTGGGATATCTTTCTTGCCTTTGAGCAGCTTGACAGCCACCTGGCGCTGTTTGTAGACACCACGCCGCACCAGGCCAAAGGCGCCCTCGCCCAGCACATCCTGCAGCAGCACAGCATGTGGCTCCACCTCCAGCTCATCATCCAATTCAAAGTTATCCTCAGCAGCGAGCGTGGCTAACAGTCGGTTGCTGTTATTGTTGATCAATGACAAGTGAAAGTCGCTCGACTGATTGGGCGCTGCCTTAAGCTCCTTCGTCTCCAGCTGCTGGCACTCTTGGCTTTGCTTCTGCCTACGCAACGTCAGCCAGCACAAGCCGACTATCAAACACATGGTCACAATGAATAAGACCATGAAGTTAATCAGAGTGGTTTCTGAAAAATAATATTATCAAATTTATAATTGTTAAGAAAAGAAAAAATAGTGTCCAACGCACCCAGCACCCAGAGCTGCAAATCAATCTTGTCTACGGACACAATCGTCACATTCTGTCCGCCCTCTGTGTATGCCACCAAATGCACTTCAAAACTGGCGCCGAGTATGGTTATATTTTGTATATAATAATGGGTAGCTGTACGATTTACAGTATACTTCATCTGATTGCCATTAACGTGCAGATCGAGTATGTGCAGCGTATAGTAATCCGGCAACTGTCGTGGCAGAGCCCAGCTAATGTTTAATGTCAATACATCCTGATCGAAATGATATTGTTGCACGGTGAGATTGACGGGTCTCAGTGGAGCTGGAAGAGGTGATGAAGTATTCAATTAAAGCTCTTATAAAACAATATTTACAGGGAAGAGTTACAACTTACGACACAGGGTATAGTTGTAGTGAAACCAATCTAGGCAGCCGGGCACGTGCAGCACCAGCCACTGCAGTGAGCTCTCCAGCATATTCATGATATTAACCGTGCGAATGCCCACCATGAACTGTTCGTCGAAATTCAAATTGGGTAATGTATAAGAGTAGAGACTGCGAGGCTGTAAAGGTAAAAGACAATTAAATATAAGACAAGCTAAATATCACAGTATCTACATCACGAAATTCGATGGGCGTGGGCGCATCCATGATTTGACTATCCTTTGAAAAGTAGATCATATCAAAGTAACAATTGCGCTCTGCAAGAAAAGAGATAGCAACTATATAAGAGTATTCATAATGTATAAGAGTTCTTTATAAGACTTACCCGCTGATGGCTGCCATTCGACTTTCGCCGTAAGGTGCTGCATATCCCCAGGCTGCGCCTCGAACTCTTTCAGTCGCACGTTGCCCATTTTGCTGGGCTGATAGCCGCGTTTCAGCGTTTGATAGCTCTCCTGGATGGCTATAAAGGAATAGGCCCCATCGGCATGCACTGCCAGCGCTGTTATATTGTGCGCCGTAATTGCTTCCAGATCGGTTAAGGTAAAGAAACTATCATCGGACTGGAAGAGTTTATAGATTAGAGTTTGATGAATGGGCTAGATATGCTAGACTTACCACATAGAAAGTCGACTCAAGATTAACATCGTCCAAAATTCGGTCAAACTTAATGATAAACATGGCATCCGGCATCGCCTGTGTGGCATTATCACGCGCATGCTGCACCCACTTGATGCGAAACGAAAGCTCCGACTCAGTGCGGCAAACAAGATTCAAAGAGAAATTCTCCTGTATCTTGTGCGGATTGGCGGGCATTAAATCCGTGCCATTCTCACCACAGTAATCGTAACAGCTTGGAAAGTTCTAAGCGAGAGAGTGAGGGAGAGAGAGAGAGATAGAGAACATATTTGAGTTGCGCTCACCTTATTTGGTATGGTGAGCAGGCAGCGCTTGGTACAGGCGGTCACATTGAGCAGCAGCTCCTCCTTGGAGAGCTCACGCATGAGTAGCAAATCGCCCTGATTGTCGTCTATGAAGAGCCAAAAGAGAAATGCATATTTTGCATAGAACAGCAACATTGTTTTACAAATTATTTATATGAATTTGTTTTTCTGGTCTTTTTTGGGCGCTTCTTCTTTTCTTCTTCTTTTTCAACAGTTGAACAGTTGCGGTTTTTTTTGTTTATTTAACAGTTCGTTCCACTAGTTCCACCCTTTTTTTTTATTGTGTTTTTGAATTGCCGAATTCTTTTCTTAGCTGAGCCTCTGCACTGGTTCCACTCTTGTTCTATCGGTTTTTTTTTCGAATTGCCGCTCTGCACTAGTTCCAACCTTCGCCTACGACTGAGCCGTGCCAACTGAAGTCGCGCCATGAGCGAGCGAGCGAGCGGACAGGAAGAACTGCTCCAAAGTCGCAAAAGAAAAGAAAAGAAAATGAATAAAATTGTGTTTTCATTTCTTCTCTGTTTTGTTTCAATTTTGTGCGTTATAAAAACGTACGAATGGACGGCTGGACGGACGGTCACGCTAGCCAATATCATTTGTAATGCAAAAATCCAATTCGGTTTTCGACAATGGGGCGCCAAAGCGGATTGGAGAAATGCAGAACGCAACATATAAATGAGAATGCTCTAGAGAGAGTGCACACTAGCGAATACCCTTCGAACGGTAACGGGTAACAGTTATAAATGTTATTGCTAAATTCAACTGGACTATTTACGTATGTATGCAAAAGAGTGTGTATGTGTGTGCATATGTAAGTATGTACATATGTATGTATGTAAGTGTATACATATGTGTATATGTAAGTGTGGATAAATAAGCAAACCAATATTGCCAATTTTTTCGCTCTGCAAAGCTCTTCTGCTTCAAGCTGTTATACTGCTTGTTTAACCCAGTGTATAACTGGCAGGCAATGTGTTATACACCTGAGTGGAAAGGTGCAATAAGTACTCAAATTTCTTTCTCTTTCCCACGCACTCCAATTGGCAGACTTCGTCAAACTGTTATATATGCAATGTGTTATACAATTGAGTGGAAAGGCACAAAATGTAGTCAAATTTACTGCGCTCTCTTTCCCACGCACGCCAATTAGCAAACTGCGTCAAGCTATTATACCCGTCTTATGTATGGAGATTCCAGCAACAAATTCGCACAATTTTTATTTCTAGACAAAAATCTGTTATACAATTGAATGCTAAGATGCAAAAAGTGCTCAAGTTCGAGTTATATTTGTAACAATTATACCTCGGAACTTGAGCATTTTTTGCCCCTCAGCACGGAATATGTACAATAGCTGCGAATCACGTAAAAAGGTTTACGCACAATCGCACCATATTCAATTGCATTTCAGAGGGGAACACCTCGCCTAGAAACTCCAAGAGATGCGGCTGCGAGCGTACAATATCGCAATAGACTTCATACGTGATATGCATATTTCTGTCCCGATCAAATTTGGCAAACAGCACTTCAATCATATCCTAAGAGGTAAAAGAAAACTCCATTATATATATTTTATATATAATATAAATATTATATTTACAGCGCGCAGCTCAAATATTTCATCCTCGTCGTCGCCATTGAAAAACTTTTCAACAAATGCAACGACCTGATCTAGCTTCAGATATCCATTATTATTGTCATCATAGATCTGGGGATAAAATATATAAATAATTATATATATACATTTATCGATAATATCCAGCATCAACTTACGCTAAAGACAAACTGCATTTTCTTTTCCAGATCTGTCGAGAAGTAAATGGCAAACATCTTTATAAAACTTGCCAAGGAGCAGTGCCGATCTCCCGTATACTTCGGATCCACACTGTCCGCATCATACGTAATACGTGATACAATACGTCTATTGATTTCACGATCCGTTACATTGAACATTAGCTCCAATATATTGCTCAGTTGAGCTAGCGTTATATACTTCGATCGGGGCCCATTCTGCAGCGCAAACTTATGATAGACCATAGAGATACATAGCAGTTGGGTTTTCGTAAAGGGCGTATCCAAATGCGAGATAATCGGTCCATATATATAATTGAAGCGCGCATTTTCCATATAGTCTAAAGTTAGATCCAAATCTTTCATTATGACAACAATAACAACAAAGAATAATTAAGTAGGAATTGTAGGAACAAAACTACATTAGGAAAAGGAATATATATTTATATATATATATTTTTTTTACATTTTTGACATTCTTGGCAATTCTGATAAAATCTATAAAATGTTTGACTATATTTATTTGAAGAACTTATGGATTTAGGCCTAGTTAAAGATAAGCTAACTGTAGGCCAGATGTAACTTAACTATTAGCCTAAACTTTCATCTTAGATTATATATATAAGATATTATATATACAAGATTTATATAACATGTATGGATACATTAAGTCCCTGTTATATAAGAACTATAAATAGATTGTTTAACTTATAATTTTATTTCGTTTTTAATGCATTATTTTCAACAATCTCAATCTAATTAAATTTCTTTTTTTTTTAATAAACTTCAGTATAAATTAACGCACAGGGCAACAGTATTCAATTGGAGCTTTGATGGAAAGATTGCGCCCAGGAATTCAATCAGTACTGGCTGTTTGCGTACTATTTCGGCATATTCATCAAATGATATTTGCAAATCCTTATCGAGATCGAACTTAATAAATATTAATTCCAGCATGTCCTGCAAGTCAAAACTATATATAGTCACTAATATATATATATATTCTCATTTAGTTACTGTGCGCATTTCGATCTGTTCATCCTCATCTTCTCCGACAAAGAATTTCTCAACATAGCGCATCACATGCTCGCGATTCAAATAGCCCAGACGATCCTCATCATAGATCTGAAATTAAAAATAAAAAATAAGTTAAATAGAAATCAGAAAATCTAATAACTCTTATACAAACGCTATAGACAAATAGCATGCGGTCCTCCAGATCGCTTGCGAAATATGTGGTAAACATTTTCACAAACGAGGGCAGTGTACAATGGCGATCCTGTGAGAACTTCGGATCCGTACATTCCGGATCGTAGCTGACAACAGCGACAACTCTACGATTAATTTCAGTATCGGTAACACGAAACATTTGCATTAGAAAATTTCCCAACTGCCTGCGCGACATATATTTAGCTTTTGGTCCATTCAACAGCACAAACTTATGATAGATCATGGCGAGGCAGAGCAGCTCAGTCTCCGAAAACGGTGATTCCACATGCGCGACTATACTTCCATAGATATAGTTGAAGCGCGCATTTTCCATATAATCCAGGGTTAGATCTAGATCCTTCATTTTGTCTAGTTAATCTTCTACTATGCTTAAAATGTTTTTTGAGTTATAACTATGTGTATAAAAGTATAAAAGTATAAATAGTTTTTGGCACTCCTATACTGACGACTGACTTTCGAATGAGCTATATAGGCTTGATCGTAAGCATAGGTGAAATTTTGGAAGCCCAAGGCTTACTTAGATGGAAAAAGTTCTTAAATATTTAACATATTCCAAAATTTATAATAATTGAAAGACATCTTTTGTTTAATGTATTTTCTTTAACTAATTGTTTAATTGTCCTTTGCTTGAATTAATGTCATTTAGTAGTAAGCTAAAGCAAAGTTACAGGGTATTACAGCGCTATACAACACAAAGTGTACAACAGGGTACATATACGAGTGTGTGTGTGTGTAAGTGTGTGGTGTGTGTGTGTAGAGGGGGAGTATACCTTAGCAATGTACCTTAAAAGACAATCGTGTTTGGCTTACACAAAAATGTAATCTTAATCGAGCACACGACAGCTATATAAAAAGTTTATATATATTTATATTAAATGTATGCACACAAACAACATACAAAATACAACTACATAGATGTACAATTATCGTATAAGTATTTATATATATAAAATTATAAAAAAAAAAAACATACATGTATATATATTGTATAATCAATATGAAATTATAAACTTAACATAGCTGCTTGATGGGTATCAAATAGAAGTTCTAATACAGTGGCAAAAATAGAATACTGACTGGGATCTGGATGTGTGGGATGACTGAGATGAATGTGAAGAGAGAATGTGCTAAAAACCTTATGCTTCGAGTTTTGAGTATTTTTCGTGTTTGTTGCGACACAACCGCTTGTGATAATACATAATAATAATAATACTATAATATTTTGAAAGAAATGCAAATATTTGTTTGTTTGTTCGTTGGTTTGGTTGTCTGTCAAAACATATAAAAAAGCAAAGAGGACAGTCCATTCGAGTTATGTCTGTGGCAACGTGAGTATATTCGCATATGAATACCTATTCATATTTCTATATATATATCTATATATATATATATATTCATGGATTAGTCTGAGTTTGTCTTTTGAGACAGACAGTTTTCCTTCTTCGGAGAGTCGGCTACATTTTGCTAAACGCATTTCAAGCTAAATTCCACTTGTCTTCCACTAAATGCTGACAATGCGTATTATTTGTGAGTGTTGTGAGTGTCTGTAGTGTGTGTGAGTGTATGTGTGTGCACAACTACTAGTTGTAAGCCAGGGAATTGGCATTGAGCGCCAGCGCTGCTTCCGTGCTGCTGCTGCTTGATGATGTCGATGCCTGTGGCTGTGGCTGATTCGTTCCACTCTCCAGATGCACATTGTTATAGTCCGTTTTGGCATTGCAGCGCATGCCATGTGGCAATGGCAACTGCTGTTCCGCCAGCTGCTGCTGCTGTTGTTGTTGCTGCTGTTCCACTTCGCCATTGCCATTGTAGGCGCTGCCATTGAGATTGTAGACAGTGAGTCGTGCTTCGTGCTCGCGTCGCTGCTGACGCAATCGTATGTCGTGCTCCTCGCGCATATGCCGCAGCTTGAGATCCTGCTCCTGGCGATAGTACGACATCTTGAGTTCCTGCTCCATTTGCTCGAAGCGCAGCTTCTGCTCATGCTCACGCCGTGCATAATCGATCTCGGCTAGGCGTGCCTGTTTGAGTAGCTTAAACAACTGCTGTTTGTATTTCTCCTCCATGTCCAGGCAGCTAATGACGCCCTCATTGGACGCCGTCGCTGCTGCAGCAGCTGCTACAGCTGTTGGCGTATATGATGATCCAACCGCAATGCCGCTAACCGCTGGCAGCTCATCCTCGGAGAGCAATGATTGAGCTTGTGAGAGCTGTACGAAGAGAGAGAGAGAGAGAGAGAATATATTGTATAGAAGCTCAGATATATATCTATCGATCTACTTGCCTTGCGCTGTCGTCTTTTGCGTATTGGTGAAGTCTTCTCGTTGTCATTGTCCTGTGTTCCGTTGCCGTTGCCTGTGTCTGTGTCCTCTTTTATGTTTAGCAAGGCTTTGGCTTTGACACGTTTGCGCCGTGGATTGGACGCCGATTGTAGTGGATTTGATGCGCTCTCCTGCTGAGAGTCGCCACCAGCGGTGGAGGGCGGTGGTGAGGGTATGGCCATGGTTGAAGTCTGTAGCGTATCCTCGCTGGCATTTGTGGAGTTCGGCAAAGCGGCCAGCGGCATATCCTCATCCTCGTCCAGTTCGAGTAGCTCTTTTTTGAGGGCACCGTTGGTGCCACTGCGCGTTTGGCTGCGCGACGACACCGGATCCTTTTGCAGCTCCTCCATAAACTCAATCATGCGCATGCCCTCTAGCGCCTCCGATTTGGGCTGCTTTTGCTGATGTTCACGCTTCGCCGAGTTCTTCATGCTGCGCCATTGCACCTGAATTTGTTCAAGCAGTCGATGGCGAAAGTTCAGCGCATTGAATCTGTTTAAAATGCAACATTTATGAATTGAAACGAATTGAATTGCATTAATACACTTACTGTTTGGTTATTTGCGACCAGGCCAGTCTCTTGGCCTTGATGCTTTTGGCATCGACGCTGCGATTCTCGACGAATGCAACTTTTGTTTTGATCACCTCCAATAGGAGGCCACGTTCAGCTTCTTCCCAATTAAGCGAACGTTTTTTGCGTGTGCCCTTTTTCTTGCCCGTTGCGCTTTCTTTTTCAGCAGACTCCTCGGCAGCATCTTCAGCGTTCTCCACCCCCTCATCAGAGGCATTTGTGGCTTTTGTTTTCGACTCCGCCTTTTCGTCGTCGTCGTCGTCTTCTTGCGGCGACGGTGCACCCTTTGTCAATAGCTCCTCCAGTTTCATTTCGCTTTCGAATTTGTTATTGTTTATGTATTCTTTTTATTATTGTTATTATCGTTATTTAAGCGCGTTTCCGATTTGCAAAAAATTCTTATTTGATTTCTGTATATACTACGCAACGGCGTTGCCACCGCGTCAAGTGGTACAAGAGTGGCAACATGCAGCAACTATCGCCGTACAACTATCGATATTTATTTGTGCACCACTGTGCACACCACTTAGTGTGCTTTGAGCTCTATCGATACATTGTCGTACTCATACTCAAGTATCGAGCAAAGTAAGTAGCAGGCTAGAAAATATAATCTCGTTGGAAAATTATATATTTTATCACACACATAACTTAGCGAGATGGCTTTCGGTGACTATCCAGCTGAGTATAACCCAAAGACTCATGGACCTTACGATCCAGCACGCTACTATGGCAAAGGTAAGCGAATCTGCGAAATTACGTAATTTTCTGCCGCACGACAGCGGCATTGTACGATTTTTTTTTCAATTTTATGTAATTTTTTTTTTCTTACTTTTTTTTTATTATCACAGCTGATGTGCCTTTCGGCCAAGTAAAATTGGGTGAGTTGGGCGCCTGGTTGGGTCGTCGCAACAAGAGCCCGATGGCTATCGGTGGTGCTATAAGCCGTGCCTGGTGGCGCTGGCAGCACAAGTACGTGTTCCCGAAGCGTGCTGGCATTGCACCCTTCTTCCAGTTGACCATCGCCACCATGGCGTTCTTCTATACGATCAACTACCCCAAGTTGAAGCACCATAGGAACTACAAGTACCACTAAGCGGTACATCTCTCGTTTAAGCTTTTCAGTGTACACTTTGTTATTACAACTCTTTTTCATTTATTGTTGCCATTCAGTAAAGTGGGGAGAGTTCGAACACAACTACAACACAACACAATATAATTGATGTTTTGAACACGGCTAATTCTAATAAAAGAAATTCTGCGAATAACTGTGCTGCATCAAATAACCGTAAAATGCATAGAATATTGTTCTTAATTATGTTCATCGATGTGAACCAGTGTCTTGTTAAAATGATCGGTTCGTGAAACTGGTTAGTGCCTGAAAATGTCCATTTATCGAAATGGATTTATGGGTTATAAATCGATCTATACATATGACGGTGACAATTACAATATTAGTTTTAATTGACTAAGCTACTAAAAATAATTGTATCTAAATAGTCTTAGTTTAACATAGCTAGTTATCTCGCTCCTGTATCCAGTTGCTTTTTCCGCTACTCCTGCTCACAGCTCGGAGTTGGATAAGAGTTCGGTTCATTAAAGGCTCGTCTCTAGGTTCAGTTCGTAGAACTGGCCTAAGATATGGAACGATTATTAAACCAGATCGCCATCAACTACCAAGGGAAAAAGAATTCAGAGCGTAAACTACTGTTAATTACTTTTCTAGTTAATTGCAACTCTAAAACTTTAATTTTAGACCTTCATCGATTCCGAGCCTTGTTAGTAACAAGCATCTGCAGCATTTGCTCCCGTGTCCAATTGTCTGTTTGTATTGGCTCTTGGGGGCGTAAAAATCTCGCAGATGAAGGGCAGCTCGTGCTCACAGCTCAACGTCTGCCAAGTGCCGTCCGGTGTCAGAGCCACGCAGCTAGCATTGGCTTGGCTGTCTATTATGGATTTATTTATAAAACTGTCTAATGCAAGACAAACCCACTTACCCCACACGCGGATGACCTACATGCCAGGCGCGATACAGAAAGCACAGCAGGCTCTCTTGCTGCGCATTGCGATAGTCGAGTGGCCGAAGGGATTTGCTGATATTATATTGCAAGCCCACGTAGGCCAGAAAGATGCCCGGCTCTGGGTGTTCACCCACGCGCTGTCTATTATAATCCACCAGCCACTGAGCTAGTGCATAGGTGCGCGCTTCAGAGGCAACATGGGCTAGGCTTCCACTGAATTCACTGGCATTGCTGCAACTGATGGAGGCATTCAAATAGTTCACGGGCTGGGTATAGAAGACAAATAGACCCACTTGTGCAACGCAGCTAATATTGTGCAGCGCTACGAGAAATCATAGATTGAATTTCAGATTTGTTGTAATTGCTCGCTTGCCTGTTCACCTGTTGGCCTGCCGTATAAGCTGTAGTAGTCGAAGCGACTATCGTTAGTCATGCCCGCAAAGCTCGTATTTTGCGGACACGCCAGAACATGGCAATTGAAGTACTCAGCAGGCTGTTCAAACACACTCAAACGATTTCTCGCATCCTTATGCCGTCTGCTAGCTGACAACTCTCTTGGCGGCGTATCAAAATGATTTGTACGTCGGCCCGGTCCACCTGGCGCATAGTTTAATGCCAAGCCACGCAGCTCACGTGCAAGTGTCATGCATTCTTCCAGAGTTCCTGTGCTCTCCAGAGCAAGTGCATCAGTCGTAGCAGCCCATTGGCATTGACGCACCAGATGGAACGGCAAAGGAGCAGGATTTGCGTTGGGGCAGCGTAATGCAAGCAACGGCGAAATGCTTAACAGCAGCAGCCACATGGCTAAGTGCAGCAGCCACCAGAGATTGGCTAGCTTATATATATGCATTCATCTCTCTGACAGCATTGATAACAATTTTATGGTCAATTTAATTTTTATTGTTCATTTGCATAGTTTCTATTTTTAGCTTAGCTCTAAGTTTTTTATTTAAAATAATACAGTAAAAGCTCGCTTGAACGAACTAGGCAGATGTTTGCTTAAAACTTAACTGTGCATAAGTCTATGCATTCTATAATTTTTATACATTTCTTCATATATTTTGTAATAATTTAATATGCGAACTTAAAGATTTCTCAATTGTAAAACATTAGTTAAATTTATTTGTTCGCTTTGTAAATCTTTGTTCGAAAAGGCAAAAGGGAATTTGATAGTCTTTAAGCTAGTTGTTCGTTTTAGCAGAGTTTTCACTGTATATGTATATTTTGTGTATTTGATTGAAAATGTTTGCGTTGCACAGCTCCAGGCGAGCGTTCTAAACAATTTTAAGTAAGTTCAATGCTCAAATGAAGCTGTGCAAAGACTTCGCTTAAATACCTTGACAATTAATACAATTTATAATTTTAATAATTATTATATGTATATATAGATTATTTTTCATTTTGTGAAAAGGCTGCACGCTTATAGTACGTAGTAGTATTTATTAAATATTGTAGTGCAAAAATAGTTTAAACAATGACAAGAAAAAATTGTACAGAACATTTAACTAAGAACAAAGGCAGATTTTTTGGAACTTAGTTTCCTCTTTTTGTTTTTGTTTTTTTTTTTTTTATAAATTTAAAGTACAAATACAAATATCACCTGAGCGTCGGCTGCTGCATTCGTTGTTAGTTCGAGTTTTTTTAAATTAAGCAGTTTAAATAGTAAGATAAATACAATATTCATATATATATAAAGTTTAATGACTGCACTACAAGAGAGAACGAGGAGTGTGTGCTTGATTCTGATAAGAATCTAAGTGGAATCCAACCAACACCAACACGTGAGTGCGTGCGTTAACAGAGCTGCCAAAGTGCAGTGCTGCCCATGTCTGATACTCGAGCCTAGGCAGCACTGCACAATTAACTCTGCGACATTAGCGGGCAATTAGCAAATAACGGGGAAATTGCCCGGTAATCTCTGCACAGGGAAATTTCTTTTTTGTTTTGTTTCATGCAAAACCTAATTATTTGTTTTTATAATATTATTAAATTAAAAACTTGTGACCTTACAGACTAAAACTGCATTTGACTACCGCAGGCGGCTCTTCCTCTTCTTCAATGCTGGCATTTAGCTTGATTTTCAATATTTTAAAGTTTTCTTTTTAAACACTTTGAGTGTTCCATTGTTGAGTTTTGGAAAAATATTTGCGAACGTTTTTTGCTTTAATTTTTTTTGTCACATTTTAGCTGCTGTGCGAGAAGGCGGTGTTTGTATAGGGTCCACTATATATGGAGCTGCCCGAGTTGGAGACCGTCTTCGTGCTGCGGCGTGCCATAATGCACAGCACAGCGGCCACCACGGCCAGCATCAAGATGAGTCCAGCAATGGCGATGGCTATGGCAAAGGTGCGCTGCGACACGCACAGAGCATCCTCCAGGGTCTGTAAAGAAGGAAAGAAAGACAAAATAGACAAAATAAATATAGTAGAATACAAAAATATGTTATTCAACTCATCCTTAATCAAACTCACCTTCTCCTTGTACACAGCATCCTCGTCGCTATCGTTGGCATTCTCATTCTCATTCACATAGAGGCCAGAGAAGACCTCAATGGTAGCGGGCTGAGCCTCCTCGTCTTTGCCCTCGCCCGCTGCCTGTCGCTTGGGTCGTTTGCCCGTGCACAGAGGCGCCTCCTGGCAGCTGGGATCCTCCAGAGCGCACAAGCGCACATTGCACTGATAGTACACGGACGTGGTGTAGGGGAATTTGTGTGCTGGGAAGGTAACATTGGCAGCCAGACGATCTGCCGTATAGTTGAATTGACCCATGATCTCGTTGTCCATGGGGCAGCTAAGGCATAAAGAGAATAGCAATGAGCAATGCGCTACCAATTGCATGCAATATACCAAGTGACTACTTACCCATCTTCGCCCACCAGACGCTGCTCGCCCCAGCCCAAGCCGTCGCGGACAATGCAATCGGTTACGTGCAGACCGTAGAGCTGCTGCTGGTCGATGCTGATGACAATGGTCAGCGGATCGCCAATTTTCACATCGTCGGCTATTTTGTGCTGTTCGTTGTAGATCTTCATGTGGCAGCCGGGCATGGGCAGCTCGTTGTTATCATTCGCATCCACATCGTAAACATCATCATCATCATTCTCCAGCTCATCCAGCTGCTCTTTGTTCAGCGAGCGGCCATAGTCGCGTCTGTCGTGCTCATCGCTGCGATAGGCCTGTGGCTTATGGACGACCTTATGCTTCTTGGGCTTGACGGCAGCATCGCGGCTCATGTAGGCACAGCGCACATGGTAGCCGCGTCCCAGATCCGTTATCAATTTCAAATGCGGCTGCAGCACAATTGTATTAAAGAACTCGATGCCGCCATCGTCCTGAAACGAACATAAAAGAGAAGCAGAAAAATACGTGAATAAAATGACTTAAGCAACAAACTTGCAAATGACTTAGGCAACAAACTTGCCACAGCATGCAAATCAAATCTTCGACTCCTCGTTAGCTACTCAAGCTACTTTTTACTCTCCTCTCTTATAGAATAGTGCTAACAAAATAAAAGACTTAGGCAACAAACTTGCCACAGCATGCAATGTAAACTGAAATCAAATGCTATATCGGAAGCCATATGAAGGCAGCCAGCATAAAACTTGCCTAGACATTTCCACTTGCCCCACTGTACATACAATGGGACTGTTGCAGTGTGTCTCATTATGCATATAGCTTGTAGTTGGAGAGATTCACGCCTCGCTGCCTCTGAAAATTGCCAGCACGAAATTTGATGTGCGACGAGGTCGACGTCGTTAGATCACGAGCACTTCCTCAAGTCTTCTTCTTTGTGTTTTTGTAGAATTGTGCTAAAGCCCGTGCAGCCAAGTGTGAAGCCTGCTGCTCTTATCTACATATCCGCACAAATTAGCAATGTTTGCGTAATGAATTTTCATTTCAGTTCAGTTCAATTCAGTTTAGCTTCGGTTTTTGCCCCAAGTTGTTCTTGGCAAACTGCATTTGAAACTGAAACTGGTTGCTGCGAGCGGGTTGTACATCCGCTGCATTGCATCATTGCTCATCTTTTAACAGCTTCGACTGTCCAGTCTGCCCCTATATCATTTAATATCATCCACGGCTCGAGGCACATTTACTTAGTTTTTCATTCATTCTTTCTTTCTTTCACATTCTATTTTCTACACGCATAACGGTAATTGTGCTTGTGCTAATTTTGCAGGCAGGCAGCAATAATAACAATAACAACAACAACAAGAAGAAGAGCTACAACAACACATATTCCATACTCGCATACTTCTATTAGAGATGGTCGCGTGTGAAAGTCTTTCAAACACGACGTGAGCTTTTAAATAGAGTGTCATCGACTGCTTAAGACTCGTTCACAACTAAATTGTTAAGCTTAGCTTGATGTTCAAATGGAATTATCCGAGATGTATAGAGTTGATATATAGATAGTTAGATATACGACATAAGGATAGACGGATAGACGCATGGATAATCCACAGACAATAAATCGGAGGTAGATAAGCGAAAAGACAGACAAAAGTGAAGAATCTCTAGTTTATGGAACAGTATACGCCTTCAAAATATATAAAATAATAATATATTTATCTATATATGTTTTCCCTTAAATACATTTCTCTATCTATCAAATCGTGCTTTAGCTCACACTCTTTCGCCCATCTCTAAGAGATTTTTTGAACCTCTCCAGCCATCAATTGCTCGCGTGGTAGCTGGCAATTGTATTTGGGTCCCAGTGTACGTGCCGCATTCGGAAGTCTTTGATAATTGGGTCTGTCTACAGATTTGGGCACGGAAATGCTTTTTTTATTTTTTCTAAGTGGCTGCGTCGTCACCCAAAGGGGCCAGGCGCATTAAACAAAATCAAAGTTGGAAGCTATTTCCCTGTCTTGCGAGCTGCAGGGCTAACAAGCAACGTCGTCAGAACGTCATAAATGTTTGACAGTTATGTGAGCGAGCTGAGTTCCCAGCAGCCAAAGAATGAGCGAGAAGAGACAATGACAATGGCGGCCAATAAAATGGGCTGTAATAAAATGACATTTAAGATTTGAAGAGCACATAACGGTAGATGGAAGCAGAGAGCTATTATGTCATTATGACACTTCTGTGCGACAGTTCTTAAACTGGTTTAGAATATCTAAGCTGAGACAGCGGCGGCGGCTGCTGCTGCTACTTAGATATGTTAATGTGCGTTATAAAGAAATGCACAACTTAGTCGCATCGCTGTAAGATTCATAAATGTCAACGAAAATGCGATATACACCTGTTACGTGACTGCGCGTTGCTGCGTGGGCAGCGACCTTCGCTCCAGTCGAACAGCAGCTAAAAGTCAATTTCATAAATAAAATATCAATAACAATAAGAGAAACATGTTTACATGGCTTACACGCACACATATACACGCTTTTTGGCATTTTTCACGGTCGGCCGTTGAACGTTGACCAAATGGCCGCCAACGTTGCCTCGAGACTTAAAAAAGATGCGCTGCGCACTGCACAGAACAAATCGATTTTGTTTAACCTGAAGAGCGTAAGCGGATTCACACGAAAGACTTAGGCAACAAACTTGCTGCGACTGTGGCTGCGGCTGCTGTTCACACTATTTGCTGTCTGATTGGAATTTAATTTGGAAAATCTTGCTTATCAATTCCTGCCACGGCTTTCAAGTTCTGAATATTGTTTTTTTTTTTTACGCGCTGTTCACAGCAATTATAATTTAATTAAAGCGCCCTTCAGTCGTGTGTCTGTATTGGTCACTCTGTCTCTCTCTTGCTGACCCTGCATGCCATAGTTAAGGCAGCAATAAAACAATTAATAAAGAATAGCTTAGCTACGTTTGGGTTGATAGACAACAGCTACTCTGTAGTCAGGTCAAATGAGTGTGGCCCACCAACAGATACCCTGTAGTTATGACAAATTTGATATATGGTATACATAGAGAAGATTATTGCTGCATAACTGATACATTGATATAGCAGCTTTCTTCATATAACATTCTTTTACTTAGGGGTATACAACTAGTAAATACACTACGTATACAAAACGTTTCTGCTAGAATATATACCTGTTTACCTATATTCAATGTACTCAGCTTATAAAAAAAAACAGCTAATAAATAACTTTTGTTAATTGATAAGTTTAAAAAATAAGCAAACTAACAAAAAAGCACGTTAATAAATAAAATATTCATAGTTTATTTAATTGCGCTTGGTATGCATAACAACAACTGTAATAACAACAGCAGCAACAACAACAATAACAACAACAACTACAACTTTAGCCACAGCAATAACAACAGGGTCGTTGTGGAGCCTCGCTTGGAAGTCAATGGCGTGGCAACGTTTGTTTTTTTTTTCGCGGCAGTTGACACGCGACTTTTTACATAAATAAAAAAGTTGATGCCATAAATGTGCAGCCAGTTATGATAGTGTATGTATATATATATATGTGTTTTTTCATTTTTAATTGTATGCAAATGTGCATTGTGCTGAGTTCATCTGTGGCGCTGACGCAAGCACAGCATCCTGCCTGGTCAGACAGATGACATCAACAAAGAGAAAAACCCTGCAGGTAACTTCACTTGGCTTATATTGATTTTGCACTTAACTTATGTTTCTTTTTAATTGTTGTTTAATTTACATAGTTATTTACTTAGCGCTTCAACAGAGACAGAGACTGTGACAGAGACTGCCCAACACAAAAGACTGAGACAACAAACTTCTGCTACAAAGTGCGTGCAAAAAGTCTATGTACACATTGAACGGCATTTTAATTTGTGCTCAATTATTTGTTCGATTTGTGTGTCAGACCAATCGAGCGAAAGGCAAAAGCAACAAATTACAAAACTCTTTGGCTTTGGGAAATTACATTAAAAACAAGAAATATATAACACAATAACAGCATCAATGTGTGTGTGCGTGCGTGTGTGTTGGCCATAAATATATGTATGTCTGGATGCTAATTGAGATTTCAAAATATATACAAACATATATCTATCCATCTATATTGAGCTTCGTGCGACTGTAAACGCTCGTAAATAGATGCTATGAGCCAATAAATAAGCCACGCCATATAAGCATCATTCAACATCTAGCCAGCATCTATATGTATCTATGCCATAATATCCAAGCTAAGCTACAAACTAAAAAAATTTATATCACAATTTATGGACCAATTCGGGTCATTTGATATTTGTTCATACATAATGGGATTGGGCTCATCGAGTTATCTTAAAAACTTATGTTTAAGTTAATTGGTTTAGTTATATTAAAAAAAAGTAACTTGTGCTAAATCTCGTTTAAGATAAGACTAAAGTTGCTTTCCCAAAGTAAGTTGTTTTTGGAATTCTATTAAGAATTATGCTATTCGGAAACTGATTGAAGTTTATTAATTTGTTATAACTGGGTTACAGGGGATAAAAGAGGGAGAAAGGCAGATAAAGAGAGAGAGAGCACGAAAAGGCAAGACGGAGAGCGAGAGAGAAAGAGAGAGAGCAGAGCTAACGAAAGAACTTATTATATAATATAGTGAGACAGTTAAGGAGAGAGATTACAGAGAGATATAGATGGAGAGAGCATCATCATACTCTTATTAACCTTATATTAACCTCTACATATTACATAGCTAACTCTCCAATTGAGCTATTATAGCTGAGGCACATCTTCAACTATGCTTGACCATCTGTATAGCAATTACGCTGCGCCGCTGCCACCTCCCATTCAATTGTCAACTGGTTAATGATGCGGCTTAATAAGCGTGTCATTAGCTGAATGCCAAAGAGCCACAAGCATTCAGGTGATTCAATCAGAGTGTGCGTTTTGCCAGCCAAGTTCGTCGGCTAATCAAGTTGGCATATGGATGGGTCACCTTGTAACCAATCTCTGTCAGCTAATGCGCCTTATAAGCAGTTAATGGTTTTCGCACAGCTCAAAAACTCAATTAGCATGTCGCAAAAGGCAAGACAGCCACATCAGGTCTCATAAAATGTTGAGTAAATCGCACATCTTATGTGGGTGAATAGATTTTATGAACTGGACGCGACTTACCCGCTCCTTGGGCATCGTGTTGCAGCTGCGCAGCGGCAGTCTGTAGCGCAGCGCACCAATGTGATCTCTGCAAAGATAAGTTGAGATATTGATGATGATGCCAATCTAAGTGTTATGGCACATACACACACACACACGCGCACACTGCTCACCTGTATTCGCTGAGGCATGAGGAGTTCTTGGACAGGCCTTTCGGATAGATCATGCCGCTGAACAGGCCCGTCTCGTGATTGGGTGGCGCATCTTTAATCGTGATCAGCATTGAGCCCGACTGGCATTGCACTCGCACAGTGGGCGCAATGGTGCCGGGCTTGCCCGTGGGCGTGGCATCCTGAGCAGCTGCTTCCGCCTCGGCAGCGGCAATGGCAGCGTTTAGCGTGCCAGGCGCATCCTCTGCAAAGTAAAAGAAGAAGAGGGAGGGTGGGGGTATTAAATTATGAAATATTTGCGAATTTACAGTTAGAAAAGACAAACTACAGTTAGACAATAACAATATCGAAAGACAAAGCGAAAGCCAGAGCCAGAGCCAGAGCCAAAGGCGAAGGCAAAGCTCAAACGCAAGCTGAGGATGCGGCTGAACTCAGGCCATTCGCATAAATCATCAGCGATACACGAATCAGCAAAGCAAATATTGCTGGTTAAGTGAGTGACCTAGAGATACCCTGTAAGCATAGGAGAGTAACATATATACTCTCTTTGTAACTGAAAGATATTAAAATACATTTAAGTCTAGTTATCTCTAAGTTATTATGATCTATTTAGTAGATAGCTTATGCTCTTGTACATCTATAGATTATATTTTTTAGCATACATATAGCTAAGAGGTTAAAGCCTGTTTGCCATTTTCTGCAGGGTATATGCGCAAGACAATGGCATATAAGACGCCCCTGGGAGCAGCAACAACCATTGAAGCCGAAGCTGAAGCTGACTGAACTGCAGCTGGCAACTGCGGAAGCAAAAATGCTGCGACAAACATGAAAACTCTGGCCAAGTTAATGACATTGAAAAGCCATTCAAAGAGCAGCAACAGCAGCAGCAGCAGCAGCAGCAGCAGCTGGCATTAGAGAGCTGCGAAGTTCCTTGAACTTGTGTGTTGCAGTCAGAACCTTCCGTTGTGGTTGGTAATTGTCTGAGCCCAGAAACCAAGTGAACTGACAAGTTAGAGGGCTATATATGCTATATACCTAACACATATATATATATATAGTGATATATAAAGGTGTGTGTGTGTGAGTGTGCACAACACCTCGCGTGCGATGCGCCTGCAGCTAGATTCGCATTCTTTATACTTTGCACTGCTTTTTTGCTCTGGCTCTAGCTCTGGCTCTGGCTCGCAGCTAGTCTGGTAACTTGGCTTAAGTGAAGTGGTGGCAGGAGGTTCTCCTAAGATGGCGTTGCTTTGGTTTAGTTCAACGAACCTTCCAGCAATTCGCATCAGTTAGCTGGCTTCTATGCCTATTCTACAGCACATGCTGCTGGGCCAAGTAATTGCATTCAGCTCAAAGCCGGTTTTCAGCGTTCTGTTGCCCCAAAGCTTCAGCTTTGTTGTTCGCTTTGTTGCTGTTGTAAGTGCTTAATGTTCATTCATATTATGTATAGTTTAGCTTAAAATGCAGCCATGAAATAGAGCAGACTTAAGCTTTCTTTTATATACATTTATTCCATTATATAGCAAGCTTTTCGGTTAACCCAAGTTCCTCAAAATTTTTGACAATAGCCTACATTTACAAATTTTTGTATATTTTTATATGTAATAAATTTTAAGTTTTTTTTTTTTATTTGTTTTAAATGGAGGATTCTTTTATAATCAAAGATGTCACCGATCAGCCGAGTGCCACGGACTGCTCTGCCACAGCTGCAGAAAATTCGATATCCGATCTGCAGAAGTCGGCGGCTCACATTCAGCTGAGCACCGAGACGTCTGATGGACCTCATCTGGAGGTGCTGTGGGATCAGTCAACGCTACCTGATCCGGAATCCGATGATACTTTTGATAGGCTGAAGTCGACCGAAAGTAAGCCGATAGCCTCCATCAGCTCTTCAATCTCCACAGACAGGTTGGAACTGGACGAGCGCCTCAAGCAGAAATTTGAATATATACAGAAAGCGAATAAAGCCCAAGGCAATGACAATTTTAATGCCACATCGGATTCGGAAGAGAAGGTATGCCCTATATAACTGGCATAACTCTATTTACTAATTCCCATAAATCTTTATACATTCCCAGTTGATAGCCTTCCAAAGTAGTTCGGAGAGTAAACTGCCGGAGCCGTTCCTTAACCAACTTAACATTCAATCAAACTTCCAAGCATATAGTAGTAGTTATAGTGACGAGTCTTATTCAGGCTCAGGGAAAACATATAATTCTCAATTCAATAGGTAAGATCATCTCTCTTTGCTCTTCTCTATCTCTTATTTTTCTTAACTTACGCGTCTTATTTAAATTTCTTCTCTTTTCCCCTCTCTCATCTCTTTCATCTCCCATCTGCTCTTTTCACCTCTCTGAAAAGAGAACAGCTACATCTTTTTCATCTCCTTTCTATTCTGTTCACTTTTCTTCTCATCTCATCTCAATCCTATACTTTTCTCTCTACTCTTCTCATCTCTCTTCTCCTTCCTGATCCCAATTAGTCGCATGACCTCCGACGAGAGGCTGCCATTAGATGAGACTTACAGTCTAGTAGATAAGATTGATAAGAGCTCGGATATAAAGAGCAGCAGCACGCAGCAGCTCGAGCGACCTGTGATTGAAGCACAGCTGCTGTGCATGCTGCAGGATGGCAGCAAATGGGATCTCAAAGTGTATGTGGGGGAGTATAAGTTCTATTGTTATCTGGGTGTGCTGCAAGCCTATTCCCCTTACTTTCAAAGCCCCAAAATGGAAGATACCTATGTGGTCCGATTGCCATCGCATAAGGTCACCGCGCAGGCTTTTTACATCATCTACAATTGGATGCTGTACGAGGAGGTGCCGAAGGAAAAACGCTACAGCAATCGCTGTTTGCTGGAGATCTATAGTTCGGCCAAATTTCTAGTCATCTCTGAAATAATTGATGCCGTTTGGAATACTCTGGATATTATTAAGAACGAGAACGAGGCATTTACACTGATGCCCGACATGAATTACATGGATTTAACTAACTTTGAGTTTCTCTGCTTCGCACGCATCAGTCGCTTCTTTTTGACTCTTGTCGCATCGCATGAGTACATTCTGATGGATTTCAACTATGTAAGCCGACTCCTTGCCAGTCACAATGTCGGCGTCAACAGTGAGATTGAGGTGAGCTATTCTGCTTCGGCTTCTAATCCCGCTTCCTACTCCCATTACTACTCCTACTCCCATTACTACTCCTACTCCCACCCCACTCCTACTCTTAATTCCATTCCCACTCCAACTCCCACTCCAACTCCCACTCCAACTCCCACTCCAACTCCCACTCCAACTCCCACTCCAACTCCCACTCCAACTCCCACTCCCACTCCCACTCCTACTCCTCCTCCTTCAAATAATCAATCCATTTCCTTTTGCCTCTTTCTCTCGCAGATCTTCTATTCGGCCGTGCGTTGGGTTAGCTACGATTGGCCCCACCGCATTTCATATCTGCCGGAGCTAATGAAGTGTGTCCGCTTTGGTCTTCTCTCGCCGATATTTTTACGTTTCCTACAAAACAAGCATCGCACACGTGTAATGCAGTACATTATCAGTAGTCCACATGTGCAGGAGCTGATCAACCAAGCCTTTGTGTGAGTTCGACTTCGGTTTATAGCCGTCGACCATTTTCTTATTGCTTATGAAAATGTCCAATTTTAGCTATGCATCCGCTGAGCTCTTTTGCAAGGATCCCCAGAAGTTTTTGCCTTTCCCGCTGCCCGAGTACGAGGTGCCGGAACAGCGGCGTTGGCTCTATGACAGCAAGTGTCCCTATCATCATGACCTCAAGTGTAGTCAACGTCAGTTCATTACCTATGAACAGTTCCTGGACTATCTGGAGAGTCTACAAGACACAGGACCTGAATACTGGCGCAGCTTAGTCTATATAGTCGAGCCCATCAAGTGCTGTACACGGCTCAAACCTGAATAGGCGCACACACACCTCCACTGTGTGTGGCTGGCCAGGCGGAAGTATGCCGCAATATTTGGCCAGTCAAGTCTTTCAAGTTGGATTTCATTGCTTTTTAATAAGACAGCTAAATGCGACATGAATTGACTCTTGCTTTGCCCTCCCTCCCCCAGCTCTTTGTTTTTGATATTTGATTGTCTCTGTTGTTTTTGGCAGTCGGCAGTCAGGTAAACGTGAAGCCAACAACGCCTTCACTTTTGCAATTGCAGTTGCAGTTGCGAGATTTGTCAACAGGATAAGCAACTGTTGCTTGTTGAATTCCCTCTACAAATTTGGCACAAGCTTCAGAAGTTGGCAAAGTCTAGGCGACTCATATGGAAAACTTGGCTCTTTTATAGTATAACTGTATAAATTAAGGCTTGTACTAAATATTTTGATTTATTATTATATAATTTTTAAAATTATTTTTTGTATTATTTATTTTTTTTATTAATTTATTTATTTATTTTTTATGCATTATATATATTTTTAAAGTTTTTTTTTTTAACTATTTAAAATACAACTACTTATTTAAGGAAGATTTATGTACTTACTCTCTGTTGGAATTTGTGCGCCGTGTGTCGTTAGAGCTGCGATTGTCTGCAAAAGAAAGTGGATAGAAATTAGAAAAATGTTCATTAGCTAGACGAACAGGGGGGGGCGAGGGTCAGTTGCCATAAAGCTGTTGACATAAATCACGATCGAGCCGACATTAATGCCACACTAATCTATGCGACTCTGCAGGCCGCACAGCTAAGCTCCTTTAATTAAAATGGAAATGCAAAGAAATGCGCCAAGATTTTCGTGTTCACGAAGGCAGACAAAGAGAGAGAGAGAAAGAGAGATGGGGGTATGTATATATGGGCAACATTATTCTCACGATTCTAAAGGCGCAAATGCAGCCGAAAAAAAAGTAAACTTTCGCCAACAGCAGCTCGCGCCAGGTTAGAGTTGAAATTCAAACTGTGCCTGCCCAACTGGAGGCTGGGACAGAGGCTGGGACAGAGACTGAGCCAAGCCGGCTTAGAATCTAGGCATGATAGAGCTTGCAGCTTGGAGTTTGTGCTACTTTTGGCAACTTGGCACGGCATCAATGGACGCCGAGGATGAGGAGTGCTGCTTAGAGCTGTTGCCGGGCTCATATTCAGGTTAATCTCACAGGCCAGCCAATTGTCATTCACAGCCTCTGGACTCTGATTGATGTGTTTAGCCAATTTTTCTATTTTTTCTCTCTTTTTTTTAGGGAATGGGGTCAGGCAAAGAGTGCTTGAAGCTTGTCTAAATGAAGGTGAGATATATAGGGTTGAGAGTATGTCTAGTCCTTAACTTAAAGATGTGATATAGGTATAGGAAAAATGGAGGGAGGGAAGGTATCAAGGAAAGGAGGGAAATATTATGTTTCGATTCTATAAGAATTAAATGGATTTTGTCGATTTTCCCCAGCCCGCAGTAGGAATTGCCTAACAAAATTAATCTTTTGTCAAGATATATACAAGTATACATTCACAAATCTCTATATATATACAAATATGTCATATTCTCTATATTCTATCATATGTTTCATACTTACGATTAGGTTCAGCGCCGTGCATAAGATTCGAGTGCTTGACTTCATCGTGGGTGCTGCAAAGAGACAAACAGAGAGAATTAGAGAAATTGTGAGCGAACTTTGGTGATTAATTAGCGAAACGAAACATGGGCAAACCGGTTAACTGTGTGTGTATACAAATCCGATTACATTATGCAAAAAAGAAAAAAAAACAATCTTGTTTAATGAATTTTTGATTAGAGGTGTTTTTTTTCGCTCGAGGCGAAACTTTCAGCTAAGACAGCCCTGACAATTGGGTCAGTCAAGCTTGCCTGCCTGCCTTCCACATGTTGCGTGCCCCGGCAGAAATGAGGTTAAAATCAGCATAAGAAACAGAAACAACAACATATGCACAGGAAGCCAAGCAACATAACGGTAAAGGCGCAACGAGAGGGCTGTTCAACGAGCAAAACCAAAAACGGGTATTAAACACATATCAATAACCAAATGGGGCACATGATAAGCAGTTTCCATCTGCACACAGCTTCCTGCATGTATAAAGCAGTGCTGTGAGAAGATACGAAAGTCAAGTCATGGTCAGGAAGAGGCAACAAGTTTTCTTGCTGTTGTTGGTTACAGCATGATCTTTATCGAGAGTCAAAACAACATGCAGCTTACATAGGCAGGCCGAGCGCATGTGATAAAAGCCGCCAGAGACTTCTGTTTGCTCGGCGAGATGATGTCACAAGACAAACAAACAGACAGAGAGACAGACGGTCGGACGGACGGATGGACGGAGGTACACACTCACCCATTGATTGAAGCTGTCTATTATTCCCGGTGCTATAATCTCTTTGGGATTATTAATAAATGGAAATTGGGTCAAGCGATATCGTCAGCGTGCGTTGATAAATGGTTAGCATTATCCAACCAAATACATATATACATATATATTTGTCAATGCCAGGCCCACACGAAAACGAGAGAATGAGAGAGAAAGAGCGAGAGATCTTCCGATCGCAGCTAACCGCGTGGCTTCACTCACAGCTTTCAACTGACAGCCGTCCAATGCAAAAAGTTAACTAATACTACTAACAACAACAACAGCAAATAGACAATACTCGCATTGCAATAAATTAGCTAAAATTAGACGCATGACGTAAACCCATTTAGCAGCAAAGCGCAAAAATGTCACCAATTGAGCTTCACTCGAAAAAAAAGCAACAGTCAACAGCGCTGCTACAGGCTAAAAGCGCAGCTCATGCATTCGAAATAGCAGCAGTTGAGAAAAAATATATAAATATGGGGCAAATGTTAAATACTCTAACTGCAGAGGCTTAAACTGAATTCTTAAACTGAATTTATATTAAATTATATATTATGACTTCATAAATAAAGTTTAGAGATTTGACAAAAATGGAATATAAACGTCGAGGATTAAGAACAATAATATTTTGCTTATGACAAGGCCTAAAATCTTAGTTTGATTTAAAAATAATAAAAATAATAAAATAATAATATTATAAAATATATAATAAAATAAATTATATAAAAATATTATTGAAATAGAAATAGAAATAATTTTTAAAATATTTATAAAATTAATTTTAAAAGTGAAGTAAAGTTTTATGTAACCTAACTTTACTTCACTTTTAAAATTAATTTTATAAATATTTTAAAAATTATTTCTATTTCTATTTCAATATTATTTTTATATAATTTATTTTATTATATATTTTATAATATTATTATTTTATTATTTTTATTATTTAAAATTATTTGTATACAATTTTTTATATTTATGTAGCAGGGCCACTTTTATGTAAAAAAATAACTTTTGCTATATTAATAAATAAATTCTACAACTTACTTTCCAAAAATCCTCACCCCATTTCACTCTAAGCCTCATGACAATATAGCCATGCCCGCTGCAAGCGAAAACAAACAAATACATTGAATAGAAACAAAATTGGTGCGCATTGCGCTCAACGGAAATTATGAATAATGAACTCTGATTGGCATCTGCTCTCGTTACCCAGTTTCGAGAGTTTGCAAAAAAAAAAAACAAAAACAACAACAAACAGTAAAACGAGCAAAAAAAAAAACCTTTGCAATAAACCCAATGAAATGGGTTCAAAAGCGACCTTCGAATTGGGTACGCCAGCTCGATAAGCAGGAAATTGCAGAGAAACCTTAATTAATTTATGTGTTTATCAACTAAAAATTTATTTTAGGTATGCTAATTAAGTTAGTTAGTAGTTTTGATAGTATTGGCATAATATTAATTGGATTTGATAGCGGGCTTATAAACGAAATGTTTTATTAATTTAGTTTTTATTTTAATTAAACTAGTTTTGTGTGTATATAAACAGTTTTTAAAATATGTATATTATTTTTTATATATTTAATATTTATTTTAATTTTTTTAAATATTTTTGAGTAGCTTTTTGTTAGTTTTTAATTTAATGCTTTTATTATTTTTTATTTATTTTTTAAAAATATTTTTCAAATAATTTCATTTAATGTTTTTTTTATTATTTATGTAGCATATTTAAAAGGCCATTCAAGTCACAAATAGTTATAGCTCAAGATAGTTCCGAATCTTAGATAATGTTATAGTCATATCATATATATATATTATATAGTTTGATTTGAACATTTGAGCATTCTCAATTGATGAACATCAATGCAAATGCGTGCGTGCATTCAGCTGTAACGGATATTTTTATGTGACTCTGTCAAGTGTCGAATTCGTTTGACACACATTCCGTAACAGCAACCACAAACAACAACAGCAAAAGCAACAGCAAACGCAACAGCAACAAATACAAAAACCTTTAAGCCAAAACAAATACGTATAGAAAAAGCCGACAAATGGGCCGTGCAACTGAATAAATTAAGCGAGCTGCGAGCTGAGCGCTGCGAGCTGCGAGCTGTGAGCAGCGCGTGTAAAAAGCACAACAACAAAATTAAACAAGTAAGAAAGCTCTAGTCGGCGGTACCCGACTAGGAGATCCCCTGAACCCTGCGAAGAGCCGATACTCCAAACATTCTATGCTTATTTAACATATACATGTATACAAGCAATACATGCACACACACATACACACATACACATACGCATAAGCACGCGCTCTGCTGACTGCGCAGTTAGCGCAGCGACAGAGCGTGGGCTGCGCTCATAGGCTTTACTATGGGAAATTAAATGTTTAATAACTTCTTTTGTAGTTGGACGTTCTTAGTCAAACTTTCAGAGCATGATTCTGTCATTTATATGTGTATATTTGCCAAAGCACAAGTCTCTAGTATTTGAAATACGGATTTTACAAGTTTGGGGGGAAAGGGAAGGAAAGGGGGGTGGTATCAAAAATTTGACAAAAATCAAAATTGTATAAACTCTACATTATACTGAATACAAAATTTGGAGACTCTAGCTCTAAAGATGCGGGAGATATAAATTTATAACTGCGTTTCGATAACGTTTTAAATCGATAACATTAAAACGATAAAAGTTATCGAATTTTTGAAACAAACTCGATCTGCGCGTGCTATACACGGACCTACATAAAAAATTTCAAGTCTCTAGCTCTTATAGATTCTGAGATCGACGCGTTCAAACATACGGACAGACGGACAGACGGACAGACGGACAGACGGACGGACGGACGGACGGACAGACGGACAGGGCTAAATCAACTCAGCTCGTCGCCCTGATCAAGAATATATATACTTTATGGGGTCTGCCACGCCTCCTTCTGCCTGTTACATACATTTTAACAAAACCATTATACCCTGTTTTCCCATTTTCAATGGGTTCAGGGTATAAAAATTAAATAACAGAAGAAGACAAAAAGCGCTAAACAAACATATTTGTTTAAACAATTGCATTTTCATTTACGAGCGCAACTAGACGTATACGTAATGTGGCGACTAAATGACCTCGCGTGCTGTTGTTTCATTGTAGCAAAGCCGCCAGCCATAAACATATGCAAAAGCCCATTTTTTCATAGTTTCTGTTAGTTTTTAGGCATGCTTAATTTTTAAAGCTTTCTGCTCGAGCGATATTGAAAGGAACAAACTGTAAAAAAGCGTTGCTAAAAAGCGCCTAACTAAGCGTTAAATTGTGCTAATTGAGAGAGAGAAAGAGAGAGAGAGAGAGAGAGAGAGACAGCATACTAGATGCTGTTAGAGTGATAGCAATGCTTATTTCATGGCGCCTGTTAATCAAAGCTTTATCTAGTTGCGGTATCTATGCCACATTTGATTGAACAAATTATGTTGTTGTTCCACATCAATCAAAAGACTTAAGGCACAAACTCGGCTCGCAAATGACTGCCGACACAAACTGGGGGCAGCGCGATTAAATCGACTTCATTAGAATGAGGCGACGCTCACAATTAGAACCAACACAAGAAATACGGCCATGCAAATTGCCAAAGGCAAATACCAACAAAAAGAAGTGTGTTAAGCAGACACACGCACACTCGCACGCACACACACACAAACACACATGCAGCGCGCCTAACCACAAATGTTTGACCTATTTGAAATGAGCAACAGACTAAAGAAGAAGCAGAAAAAAGAAACAAATACAAAATGGAAATAAAAATCGAAACGAGCAACGACAAAGCGCAAGATTCTAACAGCTAACAACTTTCGGTTGTGGTCGGCTCCAAGTGCCATAAAAATGAGAAATCTCCACAGCTCCCAAACGCCTCATCCCTCTCTTCATTTATATATAGTAGTATATGATCAATCTAACGCATCGTCTAGCTAATTTCGCTGCAATTCCAATAGAAAGTAAGTTGGTTTTTTATAGGGTTTTCATTTGTTATCTAGCAGCAGGCAGCGAGCAGCTGCATCTTAGCCCGCATTGTGTTCTTAATTATGGTAATTAACGAGGCCCATCACATATCTCCATCTCTCTCTATCTCTTTTACTCCATATATATATAGATTTTCTTTACAGTTTTTGTTCGTTTTTGGGGTCAGTCATAGCTTTGTCTTAGCTTTTACTTTTACTTCGCATTGAGAACTCGCATGTGTGCTAATCAAATGAGCTTAAGATCATGATCAAACTCAATTGAAGTGCTGTGCGTCTCTGTCAGTCTTTGTATCTGCCCGAAACTTTCACCTGCTTAGCTATGCAAATAAGTACGCATTCAATAAAAAACCAAAATTAGAATTTCAAATCTAACAAGAATATATATATATATATATTTCGGGTTGGCTGCAGTAGCTGCTATTAAGCGTCATTTGGCTGCCAGCTTAAGTTAACAAGTTTTGTATTTAGATAGAGAGCGAGAGGCTGGGGGCCAGATCAAAGTAAACGCAGCCAACGAAACGGAACGAATGTATTTTTTTTCAGTTTATTTTTACGGCTTGACGATTGCGTCAAGGTCATTGCAATTGCACAGCCTGAACGCAAATGTGCTAACAATGCCCACCAATAGGTCATTAGATGAACAGCAACAGCAACTGCAACAGCAACAACAGCAACAACTGCAACAATTGCTCATTTGCAATTTGCAATCAACGCCAACATCAATTTTCATTGTTTTAGTTTTTCTTCACGCTTTTATTATTCACAATTAACAATTAAGACAAAGTGCAGAGACATTAATTTTGTCTCTGCTACTAAAATCAAATGACTTAGGCAACAAAGTTTTTTGTTTTTTTTTTTTTTTGTCTTGACCAATTGCAACATGGCCAAAAATGTTTTTATAAGCCAGTTTTCAGCTGCTTTAATTTTGCAGCAGCATAAATGGAAAGGCGCAGCTCTCCAAGCTGTCCTTGTGCAATAGGCTAAAAAGGGTATATCGTGTTGGTTTGGCAAGAGACAAATTAAATGACTGTAAAATCAATATAAATTTGAAGCGGTTTAGCAACGGCTGCTTGACTTGAGCTTAGGCTTGGGCAACTGGTTTTGCTATATATAACATTAGTTTTTTAAACAATATTTTAGTTGTTCTCTTACTGCAAAGCATCTGCTATACAAATCTTCTCTTTATCTCTGCCTCTCTCTTCCTCTCTCTATTGATCACTATCCTTCTAACTTTCACGCCCTGCTGTCCAATTACCTTGTTTGTTTCCAAATTACAGGGCATCGGCTAGTCATCATACTCTCTCTCTCTCTCTGTATATATATATTCTTCTAGCTTGCACTTAGCTTAGCCATAGCTTGCTTCACTTACAAAATGTGCGTCAATATTTGGACTTGGTTTGCGTGCTGCTTGCCCGCCCGCTTCTGTCCGTCTCTTCACCTGTCTGTCTGTCCGTCCGTCCGTCCGTCCGTCAGCCAGCCAAGTCCGTCGCCAGTTGATTGCAAAAGTTTGCCCCGCATTTGGGCCGAGTGCGTTAAATTGGATCGTTCACGAATTGCCACATCTTTAGTGGGGCTGTGGCCTGTGAGAAGAAACCCCCCCCACGACTCTCAATTATTATTTTTTCACATTTTTGTCTTCCTTTGTTTTTTCGCCACGCAGTTACGTAAAAATTTACACAAATTGTTTTTTGCTTTTAGCTGATGATTTGTCAAAAACAAAAAAAAGAAATAAAGAAAACGTTTGAACACCCACAAAGAGAGGGCCAACGGCTATTTCGTATAACTTTTTTATTTTTATATAAATTTGACGCCTAATTTTTATTTTCTTTTATAAAAGTAAAAAAAACACGCATTGGATATTCGCAATGAACGTGACTTGAGCTTAGCTTCGTGTTTTTTTTAGCCGTAGGACTTGAATATATCTCGATTTTTATCAGTCAACAACAGTAACAGCAACAACAACAACAATTCCAGTTGCCAGCCATTTACTTTGGCTAGCTGTTGCTCTTGTTGTTGTTATTGTTGTTGCTGTTGCTGGCTTCGGCCTGGCGCCCATTGTCTGCTTGTTGTTGTTGTTGTTGCTTGACTCTTGGCTAGAGCTGAGGCCGGCGCAAAAACAGGTTTTGGCAAAACGCTTAACAGTTCCGTTTACTTTATTTTTTCAGTTTGTTTGATTTTTTTGTACTTTTATATTTCAGCTTTGTTGCGCCTAGAAGTACTTAAAAGCGAAGACCTCCAGCGACATTGGCTACCGCAGCTCTTAAGTTTAATGGCTAATTGGTAATTCGAAACTTGAAAAGAACTTATTAAATAGACAATTTTGAGACACGTTTGTAAGGGGTGAAAAATTCAAAAAGTGTTAGTAATAGATTTTTTGAATGTAAGGAAATTTGTTACAAAAAAATACTATTTAAATAAGACCATAAAAAATGACAAAATTTGTTACAGCAACGTTTTTCTGAGAAAAGTGCTTAAAGCTGAAGCAAAATATTTTTTTAAATATTCAATTTGTTTGCAAAAATTCAAATTTAAATAAATTTATGAATATTATTAGCTAAAAATAAAAATAAATTTTTTTAATGATCATTTGAGGTGGGGTAAGCTCAAGAGAAATTTTGTTATGCAAAATGACTTTTTGGGTAAATTATAGTACTACTAATGCTATACAAAAACCCTGTTTTAAATGAGAAAAATTTAATTTGTTGCATATTTTAAATGTTATATCAATTAAGTATAAATTGCTCTACTTGGTCATATAATTATAAATATTTGTAATATATCATATGAAATAATATGACTTGAAGCTGCATGCTCTTCTTCTACCTTTGACTTTGTCGCTAAATGTGCTAGTCTTAAGTATTTCACAAGAAAGAAGAATGTGGAAAACCCACATTTCATTTATGTTCTGAGTAGCTGCCCAGTTATATTCATATACTATAGTCTAGTCTATATCACATACTAAAGTCTAATTCGCTATTTAGTCAATAGTGTTGTCGTCATGTATCGCCGCTCGAAATAAATCAAATCGGACTGCAAATTTGGGCGACCTGGTGCAAAAGTCATGACTACATGCACCAGTTTCGATTTTTTTTTTTTGCCAAATACACAGCTAGCCACACCCACGCCCCACTTGGTTTGGATTTGAAAGTGTTTGTGTTGTTGAACGTTGAACGTCTAACGTTTGTACAATTACGAGGCAAGTTGGGCCAGACTAACCCACGCAGCGACTGTTTGTATTATATCTGTCAGCATTTAAGCTTGCTTATGGGTTTTTGGACACGTTGCAGCCAAGCTAGCCAGACTACTTTTGCATTTAAGACAAACAAACGGCACAGCAGCTGATTGAACGAACGAGAACTTGGGCCATAGCCACAGTCAGAGCCACAGCTGCTGACTCATTTAAAAGCCAATGCAAATTGTTTGGCACGCCTTACAGCCAAATGAAATGAATAATAAAAAAAAACCAAACGAAAAGCTGCAGAAATACGAATTTGCATAATTAGAGAGAAAGAAACAGCAGACACATGAGTAATGCGTGGCAGACAGCCTAAGAGAGCGTTGGAGAGAGAGAAAGAGAGGGCGAGAGGTAGAGCTTGTACACTGTTAAGTAGCAAGTTTGTTGCCTAAGTCTTTCGTATTGAAAGCCGTTAGCTGCTTGTTAGCTCAACTGTAAAAATCAATATTGTAGCCAAAAATGACAGAGAAAAAAAATTGAGAAAAATATAGAAGAAGCTAAAATGGAATTCGACAATGTAACATGAAGTTCTTGACGTCAGGTTGAATGAACCTCTGAGCTTTCTTTGCGTGGCAGCAAATGGCAAAGCGATTATAAATCAATTATTAAGTTCATGAACTCACCACAGAGCCATGTATTTTATCTTCAAAGTGAAGTCATAGTTATATACTATATAAATAACTAAAAATATATATATGTAAATATTTCAAACCGTTTTCTCAACTCGACACAAACTCTCATTTCCCAGCTCTTGCCACAAAATGCTGTAATCGTAATTCAATTTTCAAGTGCTTTACAATGAGGCAATATGCCAAACTCTGAAAAAAAATAACAAAAATTAAAAGCAGACAACAAAAATAAATATATATATAACAAAAAATTATATTTTCGACGCATTTTTGTTGTTGTGCTTCAAGGTCAGTCGAGCAGCTTGTTGTGCTTGTTATATAAACAAGTTAAGTTCATTATGGCCAAGAAGTGCCTTATTCGTGCGTGTGTGTGTGTCTGTGTGTGTGTGTATAATAACAGGTCTCACAGCTTGCTTTGTTGCCTTTTAATTATTGAAATTTGTTTTTTTTTCTTTATTTTTGACTGCGTTGGCGTCTGCCGCAACAGCCCACATGAGCAAAGAATCTATAGAATCGGAATCTGTAACTGACTATCAATTAGCTCAACAGACAGAGAGATACAGATGGAGAGAGATAGAGAGGGGGAGAGGGGGGCCAAGTGCTACGATTGCCCGCAATTATTCATATCAAAAGGTGTTGCATTCAACACACATTATATGAAAATATTTTGATAGTTAACAACCACAAATTAACCAATTAATAGGGCATGCATCACGGCGAAAGGTTCCGGAAAATACATACGTTTATGACCCAAAAGAAAAACCCTTTTCATTCATTGCTACATGCTGATGATGCAAGCCGCTCTCTACCTTGCTCAGCTGTCAATCAATCACATTTTCTAATTGCTTCTTTAGACGCCAACACAACAACAACAACTACAACAATAAGCCATAGGAAACGCCGAGTCATAATTATGTTTAAGGCCTTTACGTAGAAGTGCTAAAAGTTTAGACAAGCTTTTTTTTCTTCTTCTCTCGTCTTTTTCCACTGTGAATTGTAGCCAATATTTAACGAGAGCCGCACAGCCTTTTATGCGGGCTCCAGCTCGCTATGATTAATGTGATCTGTGTACGTAGCCTCTTTCGAAATGTTATGCCCACCACTTAGCAATAGATTCTAGTACTCAAATCGTGTGGGCAGTGTAAATGGTTATTCTCCAAGGAAAATGTTAGCATAGAGCTTTTCCTATTGCTCATCAGCTTTATGGCTAGAGCTAATTGGAAATTACAACAGTGCTAGACAGCTGTGTGCTTTGTCATAAAAATTGCAAAGCATAAAAATAAAATAATAAAAATGTTGAAGGTTAAAAGTTTTCAATGGCAATATACACTATTTATAGCTAAGGCTTTTAGCTGGATTTAAAAATAGAATAAAACTTAATACAACAAGTTTATTTATGCCTAAGCTAGATTTTAGGCATAATACATAGGCAGAAAACTCAGTTACTAAACATATAAAGATTCCTTACCTTTATACTTATCGAACCAAACTTCAATAGATCGAAAATTCGGCTAGTTATTGAATTTAGCACAGTTTGTTTATGAAAATATTTAAGGTATGAAATATTTCCAGTATACATGCGCAAACAAATAGATTTAAGTAACAAAATTAATCAAAACTTTGTTTTAAAGGATTAATTCCGGAATAACTCCACTCAGATATAAATCAGACTTGAGTCTCAACACATTAAAACAGTTCCATTTTGTTGAACATGGCAACAGTTCTAAAAAAAACCTAATCAAAATAGAGATTTGAGTGCTCATACCTACAGCTAAGCATTAGACAAGACACATCCACTCTCTTTCACTTAGCGAGCAGAGTATTAAAACACTGTCATAAAAATTGTGCAAGTGATAGTAAAAGGCAGAAGACTATAAAGCCATGCAGCTGGGTATCAACTCTAGTTTGAGTGTTAGAGGCAGAGGTAAGTGAAAAGTTCTCAAAGTGAACTGCTGACTATAGAGTAGTAGGGTCTGTTGCTGATCAGATCTGGCTATAGGCAAGTAGAGTACTGCAGTTAAAACATATTTCTGATGAAAATGTGTCTTAGAGTGGCTATAGAGTATCCGTTGACAACATTCTAACTGCTCTTCTAATGCTCAAACATTGTCAGCCAGCTATATACCACATAATGACACTCACTTCCTAACATTTCTGGAGTTGTAGCCTAGCTAGGCGAGGCTGACACATTAAAATTAAAAATGCTGGACATGCAACATGCCACACCAGGCAGTCGAGGCAGTTGCAGCGGTCAAAAGCGGATGTCCGTGACGTGGCAATTGCTTTGCACGAGCATAATAATAATATGTGGATAGTATAACAACGTTTATGCTACGCGCTGTGGCATGCCGCGTCATGCAAGCTAATAAGTCAAGATTGTCGCATCTCCATGTTTGTGATCGACAGTTGGATGATGTAACTGCTGCGGCGACGGCTGCTGCGAACTTGGCCAGCGCTGTGACAACCAATTCGGGAAAGAGCGCTCTAACCTTGAGCTAAACAGGTTCAATGCACAGGAAAACGCAACTTGACTGACCAAAATATAAATGTATATATATACATATGTATATATATATAAAAAAATAAAAATTACATTGAATTTTTTGCGCGCACAAAACGTTTTGGCTTGTACAAAAAAAATGTTTTTCTTGATACAGTATGCGAAGCGAATCTTAGCTCAGGCCGCGGCGCGAACCGGTTTCAAAGATGAGGACCGCCTCAGACAGCGATTTATGAAGTCATCTTTTGTAGCTTAGCTTGCAATTTAGCAAAAAAAAAAAAAAAAGAGTATAAAATAACAAAAATAAGATATATTATATGGCCAGCGCCATATTGAATATGTTGCTGTATCTCTGCATAATTAAGCTCTAACGCTTCATTTGCCAAAGCCAAAAGAAATAACTTCAAACTCACCTCTATAACAATCGTCCCGTTTTATATTTATATATATATGTATGTGCCTTTGCGTAATCCAATTAGTTATGTGGCCTTTGTTTAACAAGTGTTATACAGTTGCTTTATATTTTTTGTTTTGCAAAAACCGTAAAAATATGTGGAAATATATATATTTTTTTTGTTGTTTTGATTTATTTTACAAATTTATCATGGGATTATATATATATATATATATCATTTCTTTCACAGGCGCATAATTTGCTTAAATTTTTTGTTTACTTTTTATTTTTTGCATTAATTTAATTTGTTTAACTTCCTCTTTGTTTGGCGCACATTCGTTTTTTTTTTTTTATTTAAATTTTGTTTTTGCTGTAGAAGAGAAGGCAAAAGAAACAGGCTATAAGAAACGGCTAAAAGCAGCTTAAAAAATTGCAAGAGCATCTAGCTTTTTAAGAGCTAAAAGAGCAAGAGCGAGCGAATGCTGAGGCATATACACATGCATACAATTTAATTGCTGTAACTGAAGCTCTCAAGGAGTCGCAATAACAAAAGACTTAGGCAACAAACTTGCGGTCAGTTAACACAAGCATGGCCCAAAACACATTTTTCAAAAATTCGTGATGAAGTCGAAATTAGCTGTTAGTTCAATCACCCGTTGTGCATTATAACAACAACAATAACAATTTGATAGCCCGCCAAGGGCAACAACAATCAAACGGCAAAAATTTTCTTTAATTTTGTCAGCGTCACAAATGCGTTTGCACGTTCCCAAGTAAGACCAAATTAAGAACCATTTCATGGCTTTACAAAAGACAATACACACTCTCTAAAACTTCTATATATATATGTATATATATATTTGTATATATAACACGTACATGCTCGGTTTTTCATCTGCGATTCGCCGACAGCTTGAAATATTGAACGCGATAGAGCGAGCGCGCGACGACGACAACGAAACGCGCTGCTTTTTGGTCTGATTTGTTTTTTTCGTTGATGTGTGTCTCGCACACCGACCTGGCCAAGACTGAATTGAACAGACGTTGCGCTCTAAAGTCAAGACGCCAGCCACAGCTAGCACGAGCAGCAGCAACAGCACTCCGACAGCAACCGGTCTGACCAAGTTTTCGGAGTCGCTGTCGGAGTATTTGGCAAGCTGAGCCGCTCTTATTGGCGCCGCGCTCTTCTTGTGTTGTGTGAGTGTATAGTGTATGACGTATGTGTTGTGTGAGCTCTGTGTGTATGTTACCTGGTGTTGGCAGTTTTTCAGCAACAACAAACAACAACTGAGGCCCACACAACAATCTTGCACTTGGGCCCTGTGCCACGCTCGACTGCTGCTCTCTATATATGCCTTGGGGTAAAGGGTATTAAAAGTACTAGAGACAAATCTGCTATATAGTATATTCTTATTGGATTAAAGCTAGGCAATCTATATTGAATTGGGAAATCTAGACAACCTATATAGAAGTTATTATTATTAAAACAAATTTAAATCAAATATATAACAATAATATTCTTGCTAAATATATGTTCACATAGATCTTTATATTTGAATTTATTTATATTTAAATTACATTTGATATATATATAGCTTAAGTAACCAAAAATCTTATTTGCCAGTGTATTTCGACTTCGGTTCGCTGTAGTCAGTTTAGCTGTAATTTCTCGTTCTCACCTGAGATTTTGTATTTTTTCTTTCTAATGAGCGAATACCGCATAATTAGAGCTTCCAGCGTGTTGGGCCTTCATGTATTCCCGAATCACGTCATGCTCGGCCAACGCAACTAACTAAGCTGCACTCGGAGAGTTGCTAAGATCTCAGTTTTTACTTTTTTTCATTTTATTTCTGACTTGGCTTGACTTCCACTGGAGAGCTGAGCAAATAGAATGATTGTGTGGGCAGTCAACAGAATGCCTTGATGACGGCATATACGGCAAATACTTACGAAATATATATACACATGTACATATATATGTATATGTGGAATATACATATTTGTATAAGCTAACTACAGACTGTGTTTTGTTTAAGCCACATAAATCTTGGACTTGCATTTACATTTTTCAGGTAGTAGAGAGCAGAACCTTTTTCCTTTACCTTTTCGGCGGCCAGCGGCCGACGGACTCTGCTCTGTTGGCCTTGGTCGGGTTCAATTGTTGACGTTTCCCATTAACTTGTACGTTTCTATTTATATTTTTAGTTATACCAATATTTATGATTATCATGCGTGCTCCTTCTGCTTTATCTTCGTCTGTTCAATGTCAAAAGTTCGTTTGAAGAGACGTGCCGGAATTTTTAGATCTTTACGTGAGTCTGCGACGTCAGATTTTTTCAAGAATTGAATCACATTTTCGAGCTGTCAAATTTGTCATGTGATATAATTATCATATGTTGCTTATAATTTCAAAAATGATCGTAGACAATTTGAATTTTTTTGTTTTGTAAAATAATTATATATTTATAATGATATAATATTATAACAATACAAATTAAAAGTAAAGAGAAAAAAAAATTGTTAAAAAATCAATAACAATATTCATTGAACATATACAAATTATTTAAACTTAACCTATTTAACAAAAAGAAACTTAAATATATTCACTACTTATACTTACACTTTACTTCACTTCACTGCAACTGACCCGGTCCAGGTCAGGCACTTGACTGATCGCCCACGCAGCTGGCGCGCCCTTTTATACCCAAAAGTCACTCAGAAGGCAGAGCTGCTGAGCCCTTTTTCTCCTAATTGAGTGAGGATTTCAACTCACTCTAACAGTACAAGGAATGTATTAGTTTTTTGCATCAGATTATAAGAAGCAGGAAAAGGCGGAGAGACAGACCTAATCCTATATGCCTAACTTATTGATCAGGAATATATAAGCTATAAATATATTTAAATATATATATATATATAGATATATACGTGTACTTATGTAATTGAAGAATCTATCAACATAAATATATTTATATATGCAAAGCTGTTTTCTTATACCACTTAGCATACATTATACCCCATTTGAGTCAAATTTCAATGGGTATACATATAATGTGCGTAGTCTGAAGAGTTTAATAGGCTGAATCAGCGACAGTCAAGTGGGTTTGATGGGCTTCGAGCTGCCTTGGCAACAAATCAATTTACAATTACATCACAAAATTCTAAAGAGCAGCGGATTTGCATAGCAAATACAACAAAACCTACGCAAGAGTGTTAAAATATTTATATATTTATTTTTTGGCAACAAATGGAAACGGGAACACCCACGCCGATTGAGTCAAGTTCATAAAGCCAACTTGACAGGTAAATAAATTCACAAGTCGTTGGCCTTAAGACAGGTGTGGAAGACAGAGAGAGAGAGGGGTGAGAGGTCAGCGAGTCAGAGATGGGGCAATAACAATAGCAACAGTCGAAATAGTTAGGGAAAATATATAAAAAAAAAAAAACAACCACCAACATGATATGTTCACCTGCACGGGTAGCCATGTTACCTGGTTACACTCGACACAAGTGTTTATCAGCTTTTATTTTTTGTTTATGTAGTAAGTGTCAAAAAATCAAAGCAGGATTTGAGTTTTGGGTCGGCACAAAAAAAGGCAAGCTCCGAACGGAGTCAGCGTGCCAAATAGTAATTATTAGTAAAAATTTCTTGTTGAAAAAACGTTTCATCAGATCAGCAGCTGTACAAGCTAAAAGATTGGAGACAAATAATCATAAAAATTAAAAAAAAAAGAAGAAGAAGACAATAGATAAATATCAATCAGCGGCACCATGGCCGAGATATTGTCGCGTGAAAAGGAACTCTTTCATATTAATCAGGAACTAAATATGATGGCATTGAATCATCCCATCGACAGTGGTAGCCATGTGGCGTCCCAGTCCCGCTATTGCACCTACCTCAAACAGAAGGGCCCCAGTACATTGCTCAAGAAGAAACTGCACACAAATGTGAATGTAGAGGGATCAATCACCAGTCGGCATACTGCGGGACGTGGTCACAGATCGAAAGTCAGCAAATCGCCCAATAAGAGTGCACCATCAACGCCAACACCTCCGTCGACACAGGTGACAACGCCCAGGTGCAAGCAGACAGCTAATTTAATAACACAAGTTACTAAGACTAAGACGCCCGATTGGCGGCAAGGCAGAGCGCATGGTAGACACGCCACAGCGCCTGCAGCAATCAATGCTGCAATAGCAACAACAACAGCAGCAACAAATTTGTCTTCTGGTGCTGCTGCTGCTGGCCGTATCGACAGCACGTTCACGCGCCGAGCAACACACAAGACGGCCACATTTGTAAAATATCGCAATCCCAACTTCAAGCCGAGTCCATCATTGGATATGCTGCTGCGCAATGCCGATGGATTCGAGCAACAACAGCCGCAACAGCCGCAGCCGCAGCCGCAGCTGCAGCAGCAGCAGCAGCTGGTGGAGCTGGAGCTGGTGCAGCAGTCACGAGAGAGCACAACCGTTATCAGCGGGCAATCCAAGAAGCAGCTAACCCAAGACAACTTCATCAAGTAAGCAGACAGATTATCCGAAATAAGTGATTACTATATATATATATATTTTGTATTTAGATTTCTCAAAGCCAAAGTCACCATTTTGGAGGAGGATCATGGTCAGCTAACACAGGACATGGCCGACCAGAAAATGCAGCTGGAAGAAACGCTCGAAGCATTGCGCAAAGCTGAAACGCAAAGGGATCAGGCCATCACCACCAATGCCAAATTGTCCGAACAGCTGCATCGCTTGGAATTGCAAACGGAGGATGCCGGCCGACGGCAAAAGGATCGCCAATCAGAGTTCAACAACCAGCAGCACGAGTTGGAGCTATTGCGACGCGACACTAAGATGCTGAAGCAAACGAATGCCAATCTGGAGAACCGTCTAATGCGCGCCAACGATGAGACAGAAGCCACGAGACAAATGCTCAGCCAGCAATCGACCCAGCAGCGCGAGGATCTCGACTACAATCGCAAGGAGCTGAAGATGAGAGACAATCGCATTAAGGCTCTAAAACGCCAGCGTGCCGACCTACTCAATGCCTATAAGAAACAGCTCTTTATGATTGACAATCTGAAGCGTCAGAATAGCTGTGTGGAGCAGGCGGTGGCAATTGGATTCGGCGAGAAGGAGTTTAACAAGGTGCTCGAATGGAACGCGGGCACCAAGACGGTATTTTAGTGTGTGTGAGCGATACAACGAGATATATGTGGAAGAGTGAAAGAGGGAGGTAGAGAGAGTGAGAGAGAGAGAGATTGCTGCTCAAATCAATTTTATATATTTTCGGAACTGGTGCATATTGGAATCGCTTGTACTACATAAATAAATATAAATAGCCAACAAAATTGAAGTGTATATTTCGATATTGAAGTGTGGAGAGAGTAGAGGGAGATTGGCTTGATTTCATTCTGAAATTGTTGCATATTTGAATTGCTTGTACTTAAATAACTATATAGTGCATATTTATATAAATAGTCTACCAATTGAATTGTATGTAAGCCGGAAAATAACAAACCTCATATTCCCTCAAGTCATTTTGCTTTCAATTAGCGCGAGAATAACTCAATTAGGCAGGCAGGCGCAGATAGACAGCCTGCAACAGGGGTTGCCAGCAGCGCAGGATATAAAAGCGCTTATCCTGGCCAACACAAATCACACTTCGACTTCAGCAGTCAACGACAGCAAACAGCAGCAACAGCATCAGCAGCAGCAGCAGCAACAGTCACGCCACTAACAGATTATACAATGGCCGCACTCAGATGTACACTCACTTTGCTCTTGGTCACCATCATTGTGGCTGCGATTCTGTTGCACGGCAGCGAGGCAGCCTACAGGAAGCCACCATTCAATGGCAGCATCTTTGGCAAGCGCAATGCTTTGGGTGAGTCTTCATATACCACATCCATCTCAATTGCTATATCTACTTATATCTTAGATTACGACAATGCCAAGGCAATGAGCGCCGTTTGCGAGGTGGCCATGGAGGCGTGTCAAAGCTGGTTTCCTCAGAACGATAGCAAATAGGAGCAAGCCCTGAGACTGATCTTAAAGCGTACTAAAACTAAATTATACTGCAGCTGTCAAATCAAAAGTAGCGACTAAAAATACTCTTTAACAAGACAAGTATATGAAATCAATTACAAGTATAAAGCATTGTATAAAATGTATTAGTTAAGTCGTCCATACACATAACTTACAATATCTACCACATATATAAATATAGCATACATACATACTCAATAAACTTATGATCAATGCACTTCGCTTTCTTGTTTTTACTTTTTCAATAGCTTAACTACAACTTGAGATACAATTAGAATATAATTAGTTTTTATGTAGAATACAATTTGTATATGCTGCAAGAGCATTATATATATATGTATATATATATATATATATATACGATATATCACTTTATCGTCTTAATCTATGTACAATAGAGCTGGAACAGCTGAATCAATGACGTCGACGCTGTCGCAGCTCGTTTATGTGCTTCCGCAAGTATTTCATATACTCCACCATGGTTGAGGTAAGTGCCTATCAAACATACATTAATAAAAATCTTAATATACAATCTCTCTAGAAACACTCACTGCATCCAGCACATAGCGCGGTATATAGCCCTTGAGATCCAGGCAGAGCACCCATTCCAATATGCAGCCATCCTTTTTGCCAATGATTTCTCGAAAAGCAAAGCCCGACACAATGTTCTCGCCTCTGTTTAATAAGAATTTGGAAATTATTATATATAGTTGACATTAAAAATCTCCTTGCTCACCTTGTATATTTGGTTGTCGCAGGTATAGGTGGATATTCTACACTTATTGCCGCGCTCATCCACACCTTATTGTTGGTCTTGCCCACAGCTGCATCTGATGGCAATACTGACGGTCTCTTCACAACGGACGGCGTATCGTCTGGCTGATCTTTGGCATCCTCAAATTCATCATCCAATGGCGGTGGCTCCACGGGAAAAGCTAGGGCAGCACCCAAACTTTTGGCACCCAGACTTTTGCTTAATGTATCGTACGGTGTTGCCGGTGCGGCAGGTGCTGTAGGTGTTGCAGTTGTTGTTGCCACTTCTGCTGGCGGCAACGAGCTCTGGCCAAAGAATTTGCTACGATAGCTACTGGTAACACTGCCAAACTGTGGTGTCTGTGATTCATTGTCCGATATTGTGGTGACGCTGCCCTCACAGGATCGGTTTAGCGAGTTATCGTCCTCTTCCTCGCTGCTTAACTTAGCCACCTCATCATCATCACAGATTTTTCCATTATACATTAAACGACACGAACGCAAATTAACAAAATCGCGACTCTTGACCATGCCGCCACCGCCGCCAACAGAAACTTGATACGTGATGTCGGTATACGAATTGATTTTCTAATAGAGTACAATAATTAGATCAAATTAAATCAATATTACAATTGCTTAAGTCTTAAGTTTGTTAATTTATAATACAATCTCTTCACTGATGATTAGAATTATTTATTTAACATTTTTATAAAATACATTAATATTTTGTCAAGCTGAAATATTAGGGTTAAGTTTTAAGTACTTACTCGCACAATTCTAGACTCTAATAAAGTTGGATTCCATTTGGTCACATCCTCAATGCGATAGAAGAGCTCCTCCATGAGCGCCTTGGCTGGATATTTAAGACGTGCCTGAAATATAAATGTAAATAAATTACAAATGCATAAATTTAAATAAACAAGAACTACGCACCGTTAATTTATAAATCTTGCCAATCTTATCACGCTGTGTGCTGTATATTGTATCGCCCTTCGGTGTTACCTTTTCCATCTTCCAATCTGTGGACTCTATGAGCTCGAATGCCTTGCGCAGGCAATCCAAGCCCATTTGATTGTACTCATCATCCTGTAAAGCAAAGAAGAGATATATATATAGGGTTATATTCCAAATCCCTATCTAACTACCAACAACATTGTGGAAGAACTTGAAATGCCTAAAAAATCGTAGCTGAGAGCTGCTTTTATAGATGCCAATCAATTGTTTTATTCAATATCTTTAGCTATGCGCATGCATAAATACTTAGCTGACCTGTTCTTCCTCCTCGTCCGAATGATGAGCAGTGTCCAATGGTGAATAAAAATCAGTAACACTCTGCGGTGGGCGCTCGCGTTCAGTCAAGATCGTTGGCTGCGTCAACGCTGCGCGATCCGTTGAACTCGCGGCTGAAAATTAAAAGAATATTTGTAAATAAATAAATATTAAAGAAGGAAGAGCACACAAACTACCAGCAAAATAGCGCCGAGCATGACGCTCCTGTGGTATAACACGACAGTCCAGAAACCAAGCCTCGCCCCAGGCCAGAATGAAGGATGTTATTATGAGTATGACATCGAATACTTGTTGCTTGGAGTGTACCCACTGCAAATTGATAATAATATATATATCTGTAATGCATCTATTTATAATAATTTAACTTACATCATAGAAAAACACCTTGGTGATGAGAAACAAGCATGAGGCAGTTGTAGAAAGCTGCAAGAAGTTGTTAAGCATTTAAGAATCATACAATGTTTAAATGACAAATTGCACTTACCGCAATGATGGACCAATGATTAATATACAACAATGCATAGAAGAAAATTAAGACCATGAAACGACAAAGCGCTGTGGCAACAACATCAAAGAGCGATGTATATATGGTATAGTGCATGACTTGTTTCTGAAAGGCCTGGAATATATTATCGCCACCAATCTGCAATGGAGAAGGAAAGCAATTAGCATATATCTTCAATAGAATCAACAATGAATACAACTTACAACTATGCAAATGAGCCAGAGCAGCGATACAAACAGCAAATCGAATGTAACAAAGAGGCAAAAGAATCTGCGCACCACCGACATGCGTCCGTCTTGCGAATAGCCGCCTAGGAACTCATCCGTAAACAAATTAATGGAATGCGGCCGAGCTGCAAATTACAAAATCATGTGAAATTGATTATATGGGGGTGCATTGATAACGGTAATCTGATGAGAGTACTTACACATATCATATGGCATATGGTAGGGAACACCGCTGTGCCGCGCATTTGTGAGCAGCAGCTGAGCGGTGCTGCGAACATCATCAGTATCATTGTGGGACATGGCTGGGCTTCTGGTTAAGTCTTAGCTCATTTTTGGTACAACAACTGCGTATCGACTGTAATTCAACATAATTAACAATTGTTTGTATCAACTTTTTGTATTATCAGCAAATAATAAGCAGTTGGCCGAATGATAAGACTTTTACCCCACAGCTAATATTTATATGTGTATTCGGCTTTCGTTATGACTAATATATATGAATTCGCTTCGAAGAGTTTCCTCGACGTGTGGTTCCGTTAAATACAATGTTTATGCTGATAAGGCAAACACACACACAAACACACACACAAACACACACACAAACAAACACACATACACACACCTACAAACATGTATGCACATATTTGTTTTCTGCACCATTTGGCACAAATTAAGCATTATATGTAGACCGTACTGATTGCATGTAGATTCTTGATAAGCTTCACTATTGCTTTACTTTTTCTTTGTTTTTCTTACGCTTTTTCCAAACAAAAGTTTTTTTTCATTCACACACCCGCATCGTAGGCATTTAAACATAGCTAGCTGATAGCTCAGCGCATATTTACCTTAATCCCACTACGCGCACGCACTTACAGTTGGTAATTTAATATCAAATTATAAATTTCCGAGAGCTAAGCACCGTGTAACACTTGATTAACAATTTGTTTAGGTTTGATTGTGGCAGTGAATGAGAGACTACGGTGGAACTGCATTAACAGCTGTTCAGTGTGGCCGTGCTGCAAGAAACGCTGAAATACCCACTCTTGTACATTAATTTGCACATAGATGGCCCATAGTTCTTGCATTTTCCAAAAGATGGCGCACTTAAGCGCGCACAGTTTAAAAATTAAATTTTATAATTCAATTAAAACTTGTATTTTTGCTACTGTTTTTATTGCTTAATTACTTAAATGTATTGAAATTATTTTAATGTCATCATAGGGTTTGTCGGTTTTGGGATTGGCCTTAGCATTGCATATATTGAGCACCACTTCCATGCCACGAAACACACGACCAAAAACGGTATGCTTATTATCCAGCCAAGGCTTAAAAGAGAATTAAAAATATTGATTAAATAAGGTTAATTTATGCATTAACTAATATCTTACGGTAGGTAGTACGGTAATGAAGAATTGACTGCCATTCGTATTGGGGCCCGCATTTGCCATACTAACAGTATAGGGACGATCGTGCTTTAAGCTCTGCACGAACTCATCCTTGAAGTCGTGTCCCCAAATGGATTTGCCACCAGTGCCAGTACCTGTGGGATCTCCTGTCTGAACCATAAAGCCTTTGATCACACGATGAAATATATGTCCATTGTAGTAGCTATATTAAGGAAAAAGGAAATTAAGTTTAAGAATTTATCATTTTTAGTTAAGAATTTTTAAGAACTTGCCCATTTTTCGCATGTACACAAAAGTTTTCCACCGTTTTTGGCACCTCCTTGAAGAACAATTTCATATGTATATCGCCTTTAGTGGTATGCAAAACTACATTCTCATAGATACGTTGTATAGCTAAAAAACCATTTACAAAACATTTATAGTGTATAAAGAAATCGTATATATATGTATGTATAAACACCTTCGTCTAAAGAATGTTAGCGTGTAGAGGACAATACACAGTTTGTTAGTAATTGTTAATAAATTAAAATTAGTTAATGCTAAGCATTTACCTTGAGCTTCAGGCACGGCAATGATGTCCTCCTTGGATGGCTTCTCATTAAATATATCACGATCAACATCTTGCAAATCAGAAGGCAAACGTCTGCTATACAAATAGAAGCGATTCTTTCTACAAAGAGAATTGTTTTATAATAATTTAAGGCTCTTCTATAATTATGAATAATCCTACTTGTATGCTGTACAAAAGGCCGTGGGATCATTAAGTAAATTTTGTAGCGCTGGATTCTCGCTGGCTTCCTGTTCGAGTGTAATGGCTGCCTTTTGTCGCTTGATTCGACCTTGAAAGAGGGCCACTTGCAACGGTCGTATATTATCAGTTTTACCCAAAATTGTGACACAACGATTTGTGGCCACATTGATGACTTTAATGCCCAACATTGTGGGATAAAGCAAAAAGTGACCCGTGCTATCAAAGAGTATATTCAAAGTAGTATTCTGTGCAGTCTTTTCCAAATCACGTTCCGCAGCCATTCTGCAAGAGGCAAGAATTGAGTTTACAAATTATATGGAAAGAGACAACTTACCTTCGGCCAAATTCCATGTTAGGCAACGCATGTGGCGTCTGTTGCATTTGTGTGTAAGTGGTTAAGGCCTCATCGAAAACACGCAACAGTTTTCCCGTATTAAATTGAAAGACGCGCACTTTGCGATCCGTAGAAATGGCAGCAAAACGTTTACCATCCGGCGAAGCGGCCAAGCCAGTTACTTGGGTCTTATGCTTGGCAAACTCAAAGAGGCCTGTGAAAGGAGTTTAATCTTATATAAGTATATAACTTCTATATAGCTAATATATCCAATTGTTACTTGTATCCAACTTTGAGTCAAAGCTAACTAAGCGCTGAGGGAATTTGTAATCATGCCTGGAGTTTTGCCAATACTCCAATATGCCATTGCGATCCACAGAGATGACCGTTTCCATGGCCAAATTGAAGCACATGGCAACAACCGGAGCTGAGTGCAATTTGTCCAAGGTGCGCAAAGCTTCACCTCCACTCTGACCATCATAGATGTAGATGCAGTTGCTCTCCGAATCGGTGCTAAAAGGTATATATATAAATATTATAAATATTTCATATATTTAGCTAATCGACTTACATGGCCAATCCTTGCACCGCATCTCCTGGCGAGTTTATCCACTCGCTGCACAGCGGCGTATAGCCCAATCGAATGATATTGATCATATCAAAGTTAACCACGTCGAAGACCTTCGCCGTCTGGTCAGTGGCCGCCGAACAGAGTAAAGTGCCGCTGCTGTTGGCGGTTAGTGTTCTGATCGGCACCAAATGACTACGAAAATGCTTAACGAAATCAATGCCCAGGTCCATTTTCTTCCAAAACTTAATGTGTCCATCCAAGCTGGCGGTGATCACGAATTCAGTTTTGGTGCTCACCAAATGGGTGATCACGTCTCGATGCATGTAGCTGCGCTCATAGCTTTCTGCATTCGGCAAGTTCTCCAAATATATATGCTCATAGGGCAATACTATTATATAAGAGCATAAACTTTATTTTAGTTCAGTTAAATTTAAATTTAAGCATTATTTACCTTTCTTTTTCTTGACCGGCACTGCGGCGCTTTGTTCAGACGGCATCGGTCCAATCCAGGCATCATCTTCGCCTTCTGCTTCTGTTTCCTGGTTAGGCGCTTCCTCTGCTTCTGCCATATCTGGACTTGCACCACGTTTCAGGTTTTCTTTTTCACTTTCCGCGCTCATTTTCTATCAATAAACAAACCCAAACAAACAAAACGTGCCAATTATTAGCCGGAACGCGTACAAGTTATCGAACCGATGCGATATATATCGATAACAAGCATATACAAAAAACAGCTGTCCGCCTTTAATGGGAATGTCAAATTTGCGCTGTCGCAATTCACACAAATTGAAAACATAACAAGCCACAGATTTTAAACAAAACTAAAATCTGTATATATACACAAATTGTAAATAAAGTATGCAAAAGAGCAGCGTAGAGGTTAAGACGCATGTCGTCCCGATTGCGTCAAAGCCAACAAGGGACGTGGACGACGGTGGCGGTGGCGGCGCCGCCAGCGGCGGCAGCGTTAATCGTATCATTGTAAACGCAACGCTCGCTGCGGCTGAGACACGCATACGAATCAATAAATGGCGCGTACGCGAAGGCCAAAATGTTTCGGCGGCACAAATCTTGTTTTTATACCAGCAGCTCGGTGACGATGGCAAGCCCATCAAAAAGGACGATTCAATGTTTTTCAAATACAAATCAAATCGTGCCGGAGTGGTCAGAAAGCGGCTTCGCAAGGAAGGCGAAATAGTGATAAAAGGGTGAGTTTTTTTGCTTGCCCCCACTCCAAATGGAGGCGGGCGAGAGTGGGTGGAATGCACTGATTGCACCATACGCCGCAATGGCAACCACACGACACATGCGCGTGTATACATAAAATGTAAGCTTGTTTATTTGTTTTGGGCTGTTTTCAGAGATGCGCTCTTGGAGTTATCCGAATGCATACACACAACCGTTATTAAGGATATGTGCGCAGACTGCGGCGCAGACTTAAGGCAGAACGACAATGTAAGTGTCAAGTAAAAAATCAAAATATATACATATATAGCAATGTAGAAAATTCGAATTGAAAAAAATAAAAATAATTCTTATTGATCAATATATATATATATAAAATAGGGCCAGACATCTGAGGCCTCCGTACCCATGGTGCACACAATGCCCGACTTGAAAGTTACCCAGAAACTAGCCCAGAAGCTTGGGCACGATGACACACGACGCCTGCTCACAGATCGCAAGCTGGTGCTGCTGGTGGATCTCGATCAGACAGTGATACATACAACCAACGACACAGTGCCGGATAACATAAAAGGCATCTATCACTTTCAATTGTACGGCCCACAATCGCCGTGGTATCACACCCGCCTGCGACCGGGCACAGCGGAGTTCCTGGAGAGAATGTCACAGCTCTATGAGCTGCACATCTGCACCTTTGGTGCTCGTAACTATGCGCATATGATTGCCCAACTGCTTGATCCCGATGGCAAGTTCTTCTCACATCGCATATTGTCGCGCGACGAGTGCTTCAATGCCACAAGCAAAACGGATAATCTAAAGTAAAGAAGCTCTGTCGTTAACTTATCCCTTTCCTAATCCATTTCTCATTTATATTATATATATAGAGCGCTGTTTCCGAATGGCGATTCCATGGTCTGCATTATAGATGATCGCGAGGATGTTTGGAATATGGCATCAAACTTGATACAAGTGAAGCCCTATCACTTCTTTCAACATACGGGAGATATCAATGCACCACCTGGCTTATCCAAGCATGAGCTGGATGGCGAGGGCGTTGACTTTAAGGGTACGCAGCTAACCCAGTCATAATAAACTTTATTTACAACTTTTGCTTATTTCCAGAAATCGATAAAATTGCTGAAAAGAAAGCAGATGTCCAAAATAATCCAACGGATAAGGAGTCGGAGTTGAAAACTGAAGACTCGAAAGACAAGGGGGACAACACCGTCTCCAGCACAAGCAAGGATGAGGAGGGCACTGAGGAGGATTCGTCGGTCGACATATTTGAGTTAGGCAGTGAGCTAAAAGATGCGACAGAAACTAAAGACACCTGTGTAAATAACAGCTGTGAGAAGTTGAATGGCAAGCCGACTACGACAGTCGAAGAAACTCTAAATGTAGATGACGATAACTCGTCCGGTTTGCCAGACACTGAAGCTCAGAGCAGTGGCAAACAAGGTAGTGATACCGATGAAATTGTCGTCATTGATGAAGTGCCCATGGAGAGCTCGAAAGCTGACAAGAAAGAGGATGACGAAAGCATTGCGTCGTCAACAAGTGGCGACGATAAGCAAGTGGCGGAAGCTGACGATGACGCAGCTAAAGCTAACACTGATGATGTGGCCACAACATCGCAGATGAAAATTTCAAATGATGGACAGAAGCAAATTGAAATTGAAGATCCCGATGACTATTTGCTGTATCTGGAGGTCATACTGAGGAATATACATAAGCGTTTCTATGCGATCTACGATGAGACCACAGAGATACCCGATCTGAAGATCATTGTACCGAAGATTCGTTGTGAAGTGCTGCGTGGTCAAAATCTAGTCTTTTCCGGATTGGTGCCGACCCAGATGAAGCTGGAGCAGTCGCGCGCCTATTTTATAGCTAAAAGCTTGGGAGCCGAGGTCCAGTCGAACATCAACAAGGAAATCACGCATCTGGTGGCCGTTAATGCCGGCACCTATAAAGTGAATGCGGCCAAGAAAGAGGCCAACATTAAGGTAGTCAATGCCAATTGGTTGTGGGCTTGTGCCGAACGCTGGGAGCATGTTGATGAGCGTCTTTTTCCGCTCGACCGCAAGGTGCGCAACAAGGGGCGTCAACCGCCTGCCCATTGCCACAGTCCCGAGCATGTGGTGAACTATAGTGAGAGATCGGAGATATCGCCGTCGAGCAGCATGCAACAGGAGCAAGGTGGAAACTTTCGCGAAACTCTTAATCCGTTGCTGGTGTTCACCAACGCGGACATCGAGTCCATGAATAAAGACTACGAGACATTCTTCGAGTCAGACTCCTCCAGCGACGAGGGCCCAGTCAACTTTGGTAAGTAGCTGGAAAATATATTAAAGATTTATACTCATTTATATAATTTGTTGTTTATATTAGAAAATCCGCCCATGGACAAAAAGTTGCTGAAGCGCAAGCGCGAGGATGAAAGCTCAAATCGTGCTCATGATTTCTTTACTCGTACCGAGGATGTGATGATGGGTGCAGCCGGCGGAGTGGCCGATTTCGATAAGAATTCCTCCAACGAGGGCGACGAGCATGAAGACGAGGAAAAGGAGGAAGAAGACGATGACGAGATGCCAAGTGCTAAATTTCGACGTGGTATGCTCAACATATTCCATAATTATAAATTATGTATTAACTGTTAAATTTGCAGGCGAAGAACTGCCATCGGATTTAGAAATGGGCTCTGATTCGAACAGCGAAAACAATCAGGAGGACGACGGGGATGATGGCGAATGGAATATGATGGGCGCAGCATTGGAGCGTGAATTTCTAGGACTAGAAGATTAGCTGTATCAATGCGAACAGAAAACTAAATGCGTTGCACTCGAAATCAAAAGTCGAGTGCAGCGAAAAGCACTTTGGAAGACTTGGAAGTAGCTGGCGATAATAATGTTCAATGCACTTTTGACATTTCAAATGTACCTACACTTCAAAAAAAAAAACACACACACACACAACACAAAACAAACAACAAACACAAAACAAAACAAATATTAACGTAATTAAATTAATCTTGGCTTTGGTTTACTTAGAAACCGCCAAGCAAAGCAATAATCAGTTAATTAAAATATTTAAAGAGAGAGAGAACGAAATTTTAAGGAGATTCTAAATAAGAAACAGATTTGCGCACTGTATGTATTAGTAGTTAATATGTAGCTACGTTTAAATACACACACACACATGATTAATTATAATTATGAACACACACATATACATACTTATATATATATAATAAATTATATATATATGAAGTGCTGATTTCAACTGTAAAATCAAAATAATATCTCATTGTAAGTAATTGCAACAAAAAGAAAACAAAATGTAAATGTTTTAAAAATAAATTCCGTTGAAACGGATTTAGTAAATAGAGTTTAATTTAATAACAAATCGTATGTGTGAGCGCATGTGTGAGAGTATTTGTGTAATAGAGCATAAACAAATGTTTGATTGTACATAAATTCATAATATCGTTTTGTTTATTCACACAAATTAAATAAATGTACATATCTCACCCACATTGATAAAACTATGTTTTATTCATGGAGCGTTGCTCTTTAAAGCGGCTAATTCGCTTCTTGGGCGTATGTGCATCTATAAATTTGCCCTTGGGCAATGGCTCGGGCATCATCGTTGGCTCCTTTTCGACCAGATCCTGCATGACTTTCTGATAGGCACTCATGTCCCGCAGATCATCATCGATGGTTCTCTCCTTCTTGCCCTTGCGGCTTTTATTCTTTTTGGATTTGTTGCTGTTTGTGGGATTTGAATATGGATTCTGTTTGGGCTTCTCAATCACTCTATGCACTTCACGTTCCACAGCGGATTTATTGCGCAATATAGATGTTGTCTGTATGACTCCAGATGGGGCAGCTGTTCTTATGTCGGACTTTGCCAACGGCTTATTGAACTACAAATGAGAAACGCTTAACTAAAACTGATCAATTAGTAGACTCCTCCAGCTACTCACCTGCTTGCGTGGATCGTCATAGGCAGCTGCACGCTCCTCCTCCTTGATGATGGGCACCTTAAGCTCCTCCTCGCCCTCATAGCTGTTTACATAAATTGGAAAGGAGTTCTTCTCCTGGGCTCTTTTGTAGAGGTCATACAACTGGGCTGGGTTGCCAGGCGTTGAAGAGTCACTATCAGATTCATTTGGAGCAGCTGGCAGCGCCTCGGAATGACTGAAGCTTATGTGTAGTGTATTAATTCTACCAGTAGCTGCCTCTAGTATTTGATTTACCAAATCAAAATCTTGAACACTTTGATGCTGTTGCACAAACTCCAAATTCTCTTCAACTTTTTGCATAATTTGTGAATTTGAATGTTTTGCTGTGTCAAGTTTGGACTCCACTGGCTGTGGCTGCATTGGCTTCACTGCTGCAGCATCCAGTTTGATAACTTCTCTTTGTTGTCGTTGCTTGCCATTGGTTAGCATTTCGGCAACGGTTTCTTCCTTTTTGAATATCAATTGCTCATCGGCTGTGGCGAAGGAGATGCGACGCTTTTTATTGTCGATCGGGGACACGGATTCATCCGACAGCTCATCCGTGCTGGCTGCCTCTATTTGCTCGTACAGCAGTTCCTGTAAATCATCTTCCAGGCAGACAACAACATTCATCAAATGTGTCAATTCATCACTGATAAAGGAGACTTTCTGTATTTGACGCATCTTAGCTTTGATAATTTGCAGCTGCGACTGTAGAAAATCTGTTCGCTCCTCACTAGGCAACAGCTGCATTTCCTCTCTAATCAATTTCACTTCCTCTAGCTGATCATTATCATCATTATCTTCTTCATTATTATCTGCGTCCTCAGCTTCTTCTATAATCTTTTTGGCTCCGCTTAGGCGCTGCTTGGCAGGCGTCACCTGCATTTGGCCACTCATTAGATTGCGCACCATTTCATTCGTGCTTTGCACATTTTGCTCAATCTCTTCTTCGACATCCATTGCCTCATTGGCCTCCTGAGCTTCCAGTTTGGCCAGCATCTCGAATATCTCGACATCCGTCTTGGTTGTCGCCTTTTCTTTATCACAGTCCGTTTTATCAATTTGTGCGTCTTTTGGTAGCATTTCGCTGAGCGTTTGCTCATTGAAATTATCTGGATCCAGGCCCAGTTCCTCCAGCAGCTCACGTTCGTCTAGCTTTTGGAATACATCAGTCTGCGCATCTGTAGCTGCTTCGCGTTTCGCGCGTTCCTCTAACTTTTCCTTGCGCATGCGCTCTTTGTGCTCCTTTAGCCAATTGTTGTGCTCTGCCTCATTGTATTCCTCCACTATTTCAATTTCATCAGAGCTTGGCACTGCACCTTCCAGTACAGGTGTTTCCAAGTTTTTGCTGCACGACATCTATATATTAGAATATTCAACAACTAACAATTATATTCAGTACTTACTGCCATAGCTCCGCCTCGACTTGCAGTTTCTTCAGGTGCTCGTTGGCCAGGTTCAATCGATACTGGCATATCTCCTGTGCCTTGTGGGCCGAGCAGGCAGAAAAATAGCCTTGGTAGTGACCAACGAGCAGTTCATTTGTGTGTATCAATTCGCCCGGCATCAAAGCCTTTTTACCAATTGGCACCATAACCTCGACGGTAAGTTTTTTGGCGAACGTATTCAAGTTCTGGATGGCAGCTTCATTGTCGGCTTTGTAGGCTAGCCAAAGTTCCGTTTCATATGCATTCTTGTCGAGTGCCTAAAATGTTATTTATATGGTATTTGTTTTGTAAAAGATTTAAATTATCTGAATTACTTGTCTTAGCACTTCCTCGCGCCGCTCCATCGTTGTTTATGCGCGACTCTTATCGATAACTCGTTCAATAAGTTATCTAATATCGATAATGTAATAAAATGATGTGCAGTGTGACCGTACTTTTATAAATACTAAAAGGCTTGCGAAATTGAACATTTCAAATATTTGGCGGCATCATTTGAGCTTGCTGATTGACTGACTCAATTTAGTTGCCAAAAAAGATAACAGAAAACGTGGCAACTGTTCCAAACCTTTAACTAAAATACAAATCTGTTTAAGAGATAGTCAAATAAAGATAAGATATGGCCAACAATCATACTAATTGACTTTTTAGATATTTATATTATTTACATTGGACGAAGAGCTAATTAGCAATTAGATATAATAAATAGAAACAACTAGAATTGCAATTTGATTGTTTTGCACTTTATTCAGTTATAATGTAATTTACTTTATACAAGCTCACTCTGTTAAAAATTAAAAAAAAAAGATAATGCACACCACACATTTCTCGAATGTGGCTCAGTTGGATGTGTACTACAAAAATCATGAAACGTTTTAAACGTTACATGCAACGGCGTAATTTTACAGGATCTAATTATATAGAATACACATTTATATATAGTTAAGCTAAGTTTTCACATAAGAGTCCGTTTTCCTGTCTATGTGTGTGCATTAATTCATATTTTGCTTTTTGTTTGTTTCCACTCTTTGTCTAGTCTTGTATGCGCGCGTGCTTCAAAATCAAATTATTAATTACATACATACAAAATATACATAGCTAAAGCTTTTCTTTTGTTGTTTTTTTTTTTTCTATTCCAATTATTCGTTGTAATTGTTATTGTAGCTGTTGCTGTTGCTGTTGCTATTGTGACTGCTGAAACCATATGGCTCTGGTTTTCTTTTATTTATTTACGTTGTGCATTCTTAGCTCCCGCATTTAGCAAATTATTCGACGCTGCATTATCGAGCGTAGGAAAGTTCTTGGTCAGCTCATGCGCTTTTTGATGACTGGCGAAATCGTTGGGCAAAACGATTTGTTTACAGTTGCTGCACACTTCCAAGTGAGGCAACGACTTACTCTGGGTGGCCGTCATGCTGTTCACATATTGCTTATGCACCAAATACAATTCCTAAAATAAACAAACAAAGCGGATTAGCATTAAGCAGAGTTTCGATGTCATTGCAATTAAAAACCTGCTGTTTGCCAATATCGGGCAGCATTACTAAGAGTTCCGGATAGAGACTTTGGAACTTGTCCAACATGGCGCATTGGCAATGCTCGTAGTAGGCCTGAGCTGTACAGATGCCATCACGAAAGCTGGATGAGAGCATGCGAAATTCATTAAAGGCCTCGGGTGTTTTAAGTACCTCACGCAGCTGATCCACCAAGTTCTGCAGGCAAAGATAAGATAGATAATATATATATATATATATTGAAATTTATATTCCGTTTACCTGATTGCGATTTGCTGTATCGGGTGGATCAATATAGCAATTGGCACTGGGCACAATGCTATAGTTCTCGCCCAACGAAGTGGTAAAAGTCAAATTGTTGGGCAGCTTCGCCACCGAGTTGACAGTTACGTTTGACATAAAACCTGGCGGTGGCTTAACGGGTTGTGCCCCAAGTCCAGGTGGAGCACGCAATGTGGCTGATGAATTGCCATTGGAATTTGGCAGTTGCTGTTGCTGCTTATCACTGTTATTGTTATTATTATTGTTATTGTTATTGTTGTTGTTCTTTTCCTTTTGCTTGTTCACTTTTGGCTGATTCTCCTGATTGTTCTTTTTCTCTTTGGGCTTCTTCTCCTTCTTGTTGCTGTTCTCCTGCTGCTGCTGCTGCTGTTTAATGTTGTTTGTCTTATTGTTATTCAAACTGGTCGTGCTGCCACCCTTTGGTGTTGGTAGCACGGGTGCTGGCGCCACTTTGCTCTTGCGATTGTCCAAATCCTTTTGCTTCTTCTCTGACATCGGCTTGGTCCAGTTCAGAGAGCCTGTTGAGCCACTGTTGGACTTAGATGTTGTTGCTGCCGCTTTGGTGCTGCTTGACGCAAGCGTTGGAAACTCGGCAGCCGTCAGCTTGGGCGCACTCTTCTTGAGCGCCTCTTGGCGTGCCTTAGCCTCTGATTCCTCCTTTTGTACCATTTGTATCTTCTGATAGGTGCTCGGATGTGCCACGGATACATAGTCATCGACTAGCGTACGATGCTTGGCAGCCACGTTGTTCATTGGCATAACTGTGCCGCTGGGCAGCATATCCTCTTCCAGATTACGAGCCATCTTCTTGCCCTTGCCCATGGGCAAGGCGGGAAAGTCCATTTCGGGTGCGGCTGATCTATTCTTGCTGCTGCTGCTGCTATTGGCAGCGGGTCGATTCGACACATGCAACATCATTCCATTAGCCGGTGCATTGGCACGCGTTACAGATCCAGTGGCAGCAGAAGTGCCAGCGCCTGCATTGGGTGACTTCTTAAAGTTTGCCGCAGCAGGCTGAGCCGGAGCTCGTGCGCTAGCATAGCTGCTATTATAAACATTCGATATGCTGCCTCCGGCTGCCCCGCCCAGAGCTGGAAAGTTTTCTTTGGTGCGTGCTAGACCCGAGATGCCGCTCAGATTGCGCATCGACGGCGGCGCCGCTCTCACCAAAGACACATTTGGACCCGGAGTAATGCCGGCTAGCATGGGAAACTCCTCCTCATTGCCGGCATCTATGGTTACAGGATGATGACCGCGCTGTGCGCTGCTCGAAGGCAACTCATCCAAATAGTCCAGATGCTCCTCGTTGCTGTAAAGAAGTATGAATAGATATTGATTTCGAAGTGAAAGTGGAATCAATGGGGCATACGTACCGCGATCTCATGTTGGTTACGCCTTGTTCGTTGGGGCCGCGACCGCGTCCACGTGGCCCTAGCGTAATCTCCAGTTGCAAGGTGCGCGTCTGTTTGGCCTGTTGTTTGTTCAGCGTTTTGCCATGCACACTCGCCACGTGAGCTTTATATTCAATCTCATTGCGAAAGGCGCCCGTGAACTCCTCAGTGGCGCACTTACCTTCCTCGCAAAGGAAATGCTCCTTGCGAAAATGATCAGCCAGGTCGGCATAGACGCTGCGATAGATAAGGTAAGATATGAGCAGTTATTTATAAAGGCAACAGCTTGAATTACTTGTAGAAATCGTTGCAGCCATCGGCATCGCAGAAATGACAAAAGTAATGATCTCTGCGCAAATGCCTAAAGAGCTCATCTCGATCCACGTAGCGCTCGTTACAATACTCGCACAGCGGATGGCCGCGATGCGAAGTATTATCCGGATCTCCTTTGGCGTTGTGTGTCGCAAGCTCAGCTTGGGTATAGCAGCGTCTCTCGAACGTAAAGATCTTCAGGTTCTTCACGCACAAATCGCAGAAATACATATGATGCTCGCGCAGCACATGATTACGTAGAGACTCGAACGTGCGATACGGTTTCACATTGCACCTATAAATAATGAATATTACTTTAAATTTTAATGAAAAACTAATAAAGCTAAGCTAATAAACTTACTGCGAACATGGATGATCCAGCAGCTTATAAAATTTCTGCTGTATGTCCGTAGTGCAGAAGCCAATGCGATATTTGTTGCTATAGAAATCGGAGCGATTGCCAGCCTCTAGTTCGCGATAAGGCAGCTTTTCCAATGTAAACAGAACCTGAGTAGAAAAACAAAAGGGTTATATAGCAGTTGATATCATAGTATATATAGAGACATTTCTATGGTTGCCTCACCTTGTTCAGCACATGACGGCAGATGGGGCATTCGTTTTGCTGACAGAGGACTCTCATGCGCGTGGAGCACTCATAGCAAACGGGATGATCGCAGTCGCCAATTGAATAGATTTCAACATTTTTGAAGCAAACGACGCACGCGTTATCATCATTTCCCGACTGATTTAGAGTTTCCGTTTTCGGTTCGCTTGCCTTGACATTGGCTTGTGCCTGTGCCGCAGCTGGCCGACGGTGCGGCTTGTAAGAGCCTCTCGATCTTGGATTTTGCATGGCAATGGTTTCGGGGATTTATTTCTACTTGTTGCCAAACGAACGAACGAACGAGCGAACGAAAGAAAAAAAAAAACACCTGCAGCAAGTATATTTTTTCTAGAACTGTATGCTGTGTGTATTTGAGTATGTGCTTTTAGTGATTTGCTTGCGTTTTAAATAATATGCATAAAAGGACTTTAAGCATCCAACTGCCGTCGAGTCTTCCAAGAATTATTATTCCACAAAATTGATGCGACGACGTACAATATCTCTGAATTTTTGTCAGCGTGGAGAACGATACAACTAGTATTATTCGATACGGTTGCCATCAAGTAATCGACTGTCTTTTCTGTGGTATTTATACGGTCTGCTTATGACGGAATTCAAAGAATACTGTTGGTACAATAAATTAAACAAAAATAATATGAGACAGGCTTAAAAATAAGTTGTTTGGGTGTAATTTTTCCAAAAATAATTTTATGACATATTGTACAGAGTTTTTGTTGGCAATTTGTTGGCTGCAATCGCAAGTATTTAGTTTGGTATTTTTGTGTGTTGGCCAGTCTGGCAACGCTACACTGAGCAGAATGTTCGCCGAAATTACAAGGAGTTCATCTATAGCAGCTTTCTCACGTGTACTCGGTAGGCGTTTGTTTCAACCGACTTGTGCAGCGACGTCAGCAGAACAGTTTTGCATCAGTTATAGATTTGTTCAAACCCAAAGTTTACGGAAAAAATCTGAAAAAATGCCGATGTTCGAGACGATTGCCAAAGGCGCCATAAACTCGCCGGACTACAGCCTTTATTTCAGTGAGTATGCGAAATTTTTAATGCTAAACAAAATATGCGGAAGTGTATTGAATTGAAATGAAATGAAATATGTATATATTAGTAAAAACTAGTAAAATAAACTAATATTATGCAACAAGTTGTCGCAACATAACAGACGTTGCTTTATCAGTAAATTGAAGCGGCCGGCTTTGACACTGAACAAGGTGAATCAACGCAACGAACTATGGACTTGAAATGTTATAAACAATTTCCTTTGATTAGAGGCAGATATACGATATCAATTGAGATATTTAATCACTTATCAATGGTCTGCTCTGGTCCAATTTAATTAATCAAACGTTTGCGTGTTGCGTTATTAATGACATTTCTAGCCATTACACTCTGTTCTCCTCTTTCCACCATTGTTCGCTTTATGTCTGATCTCCTCTTTCATTCATAGAAAACAACTGCGGCAATGTCATTTCGCCCATGCACGATATTCCGTTATACGCCAACGATGACAAGACCATCTACAACATGGTCGTGGAGGTGCCACGTTGGACGAACGCCAAGATGGAGGTAATGATGGCTCCACTCTAATTTATCGATAAATCATCTATCAACAATTTTGATAAACACATAAATCGCGTGTCGTTTTATTTATATTGCAGATTAGCCTGAAAACGCCTTTGAATCCCATTAAGCAGGACATTAAGAAGGGTAAACTGCGTTTTGTCGCTAATTGCTTTCCACACAAGGGCTACATTTGGAACTATGGCGCTCTGCCGCAGACCTGGGAGAATCCCAATCACATTGAACCCTCCACGGGCTGCAAGGGTGACAACGATCCCATCGATGTTATCGAAATTGGGTATCGTGTGGCCAAGCGCGGCGAGGTGATGCAAGTCAAGGTGCTCGGCGCCATTGCCTTGATCGATGAGGGCGAAACCGATTGGAAGATCATTGCAATTGATGTGAAGGATCCGTTGGCAAGCAAGATGACCGACGTATCCGACGTAGATCAATATTTTCCGGGTCTATTGCGCGCTACCGTTGAGTGGTTTAAGGTAACTTGTATATACATACCTTTATGTATATCATTGTAATGTTATTCCTTTGTTTAGATCTACAAAATACCCGATGGCAAGCCAGAGAATCAATTTGCTTTCAATGGCGACGCAAAGAACTCGGACTTTGCCACCGCGATCATTGCCGAGACACACAAGTTCTGGCAAACGCTGATCAATCAATCCAATGTGGGCGCACCCGATATCGCCTGGTTTGTTTAGATATATATACAAATGTATAAAGTTTATACTAAATATTTGTATATATTTGCAGTCAAAACATTACCAATCGCAATTCCGAATTCGTTATTGGCAAGGAGGAATCGCTGAAGTTGCTGCAGGAGGCTTCCGATGGTGGCGAAGTGGAGGATGTGCCTGATACAGGTAAGGTTTTCTATGTACGCGCTAAGCTTTAACACTCGCCACAAAACAAAACAAACAATCCTCCTCCCCACGCACACAAATTGGATAAAAAATTCCAAAGAAAAATACTGCATGCTTTACTAATCAAACAATGCCACAAAAAATACCAAAAATATACCCCTAAACAAAATACTGCACTGAACTGAGTGAGATGTGACAATTTGGATACAAAAGACCAAAGAAATACTACATGCTTTACTAATCAAACAATGCTACAAAAAATACCAAAAATATTCCTCTTAACAAAATACTGCACTGAATACTGAATGAGATGTGATGTTTGGCTAGATACCCACTACCTTTTGTAATTGGCTTTTGCTTCTGTTCTATTTATTGTTAAATGTTAATTGTATATATTTTTAATAAACTTTATATATAAACTGTATATATCTATTATAGAAAACTGTTCAATCTTCAATTTTCTCTCTTGTTTTACAGTCGACACTTGGCATTTTATACATCTCAAGTAAATCATTAAATTGAATTGATGTTAAACTTTGATATTGGATAAACTCACAACTGAATATATACATATATAGAAAAATGTTGAATAAAAAAAGCACACCCAAATGAAAGCAAAACTTTGGATACTCTCTCCACTTGAAATATACAGTTGTTTTTTATTTATATTTTACGACTAGATCCAAACAAGTTTAAATTAATTAGGGTTACATATAATGTAATATCGAAATATGCTGTATATGGTATAGGTGTGTGTGTATGTGTGTGTGTGAGTATGTGTGTGTGTAGATTTTTTAATGAATTCATTTTCTGCGCGAAATTAAACGTAACAAATTAAATTAAATTACTTAAATGATAGACAAAAATTTACAAAATATATAGTTTATATAATATATATATATGTTTTTATATATAGTTAAAAAAAAAACAAATTTAAATTTATTTACATCAGACATACACTTTACTGTTGTTTTCTTTTTGTCCTTTGCTTTTGCAACTAAATCGAAAATTAAACATATATAAAAGTTATATAAACTAAACCTAAATCGGTTGGCCCTACGACGAAAAACAATTGTACAAAATTAAGGGTTTAAGGCTAAAAATCAGTAAACCGAAAAGAATTATGTGAAGAAACGTATTTTAATTGATTATATTTATTTATGAATTATATATATTATATATATATATATATAATTTTTTGTTTTTTACTTAAATATAATTCGCGTATTCGCTGTGATAATTTTTAAACATTTGTATCTGTGATCTCTCTGTATGTGTATGTGTGTGTGTACCTTGTGTATGTGTGTGTGGGTATATATAGCATAGTATATAAATATATAGTATAGTATATATATATATATATATAGGTAGTAGTCGTAATATGCGTTCAGCTATAGCATTACTCTATTGCCCGTCCGTCTCGTTGCGTTTTCATTCCGTTTCGTTTCGTTTCATTCCGTTCCGTTCCGTCCACACTTTACTTGCGTCCCAGGGTATCGCGCCATTCGTTATATTTGTCCATCTCCTCGTGCAGCTGCAGCGCCTCGACGCAGGCATTGAAGAACGGCGATCCGAAGCAGTCTTGCCTGTATATATATATGAATATGTTTAAGATTAGTTAAGGAACTCTATAGGGTTTTCCAAGGTTTTTTTGCCTCACACAAAATGCAAAAATTATTTCGTTTGTTTTTTGGCCAGTGCAAAAAAGTTTCAAAAAAGTTGCAAAAATGCAAAAAACTTGCAACCTGCCCATACACAAAAAATGGGGCACAAAAAACAAAAATTGTCAACAAAAAAAATGTAAATAATTATAAAGTAAAATAAAAAAAAAAAACGTACCACAAAATAAAAACGGTAAGCGCGCGTTTTTAGTCGCGTCGGAAACGCGCCAAACATCGACGACAGCTGCGCGCTGCACTTGTTGCTCTCGTGCTCGTTCTCTCTCACTCTCGCTCTCGCTCTCTTGGCGCTTAGCTCTTTGCTTTTCGTGCGCTCTCTTCGCTACCATCGTTTTCTTTCATTTGTTGCGCTCTCTCCCTTGGTCAGTTCCGCACTCTAATTTCATTTATCACAATTTTGGATGCCCTCAAATAGCCAGCGATTATTTGTTTGTTGTTCATTATTATTTTTTAACATAATAATTAATAATTGATTTTTTTTTGTCTGCATTTGTAATGCATTTTCGTTTTGTTCGTTTTTTGCGTGTTTTTTTACCAAAGGATTTTTTTTGTTTTGCTTGTGTTTTGCACAAATTGCGTTCTAGACTAAAATATTTATCGTGAATATCTATATATATATATATTTTATGTGTGTATGTGTGTTTTTTTGCCAACAAATTTTACGCTAATTATGGTTTAAATCTTTACAAAATACCACAAAAAAAATTTAATACATTTGCAAAATACTTTCGGTCTTCGTTGTGTGTGTGGGTGTGTGAGTGAGTGTCTGTGTGTGTGAATGAGTTTCTGTGTGAGTGTGAATGTATTTCTCTTTTGCCCTTTTGATGTAAATGTAAATGCTGCTTGGAATACGCGATGTTTTGATATATTTTTTTTGCCTTTTTTTTTTGTTTTTTTCGTTTTAAATATAATAGAAAAAAATAATAATTATACATTAAATAAGTATATATATTAAAAACAATGGATCTTTTATTTTACATACATAACGCAATAATAAACAAGCTAAGAATACTTAAAAAATAAATACTTCTTCGGCAAAACGGGGTTCGCTGTCCTCCTTCCTCCCTCTCTTTTTTTATACTCACAATTTACCCCCCCTCCCTAACCTCATGCATGCATGCCTATGTGTGTGTGTGTGTGTGTGTGTCGTGTGCGCTTTAGTGTTTGCTTACATACATACACACACATGTAGATCTATGCATTTAGCCCCGCCCCCTGGTCCCGTGTCCCTCGCTTACAACAAACGCATAACGTTTCAATAAATTAATTAAAATAATTGTTTTTTTCAAAAACACAATACATATATAGTAAAAAAAAAGCACTGTAAAGCATATACAGTAATAAATAAGTACGAATTAAATTTGGGCGTTAAATATTTAATTTGTTGTTTCTGCTTTGTTGTATGTAGTTTTATTGTTGCTGCGGCTGCGGCTGCTTTTGCTGCTTCAGAGTTACTTCGGATGTGATCGTTCCAGTACCAGTTCCAGTTCCATAACGAACTGGTATCAATTGGATTCTAACTTCCATTGTGTGTGTGTGAATGGGATGTGTGTGTATTTGTGTGTATGTGTGTGTGAGTGTTTCGCTGGTGGTGTTTTTCGCTGCTGGTGTTGGTATTGTTGTTGTTGTTGGTGGTGGTGGTGATGGTGGTGGTGGTGGTTCAAAGGCCAACCCACTTAGAAGAGTTATGTAGCTGGACCAGGCGCCATGTTGAATGATATGGGCGAACCGTTAACTACTTTTATAAAATGTTGTAAATTTGTTATCTCTTCTGTGGGCGTTAGAAGGACTTTCACGCATTCGCCAAACCATTTCGAATCAAAGCAGTCTTTCCTAAAAAAGCACACAAAAACAAATCCACAAAAATAAGATAACCAAAATAAACAGAAATCAAGAGTGTTAATAATAAAACTAAAATAAAGAAATATATGAAAATCAAAATGAAAGGCAAAAGACGCTAGAAAGCATTTCGGTTTAGTATTTGAATACAAGGGGCTTGTGAAAGGGATAGGGCGAGCCGTTGATAACTTTTAGATATTGCTGCAGCTGTACAATCTCTTCGTCATCGATCAGCAGCACCTTGAGGCATTCTCCGAAGGTCTGATGGGCGAAACAATTGGCCCTGCAGGCAAATAGATAGAACAAGAAGATACAGCTAGCATACAGATAGATAGATAGATAGTTAAGATAGTTTAGATGGAAAAGTCAGCGAAGACAAAAACAAAAAGAAAACGGGGAAAGCAAAATAGAAAACGGCTACATATTTGTTTTTAGAAAATATTATTGTATGTTTGTGTGTGTGGATCGTAATGTTTCCTGAGTACTTAAAAAACGATGTCAGGGTTAGATTTCATGCTAAAAAGTATTTTCTTTCTTTTTTCATTATTATTTTGGCGCAATGAATTGCCTTGAACTGCTTTCAAATTGTTGTTCGAGGTTCGAGGACGTTTGCTCAAGGAAGTACGAATCAAATGAATTGAATTTGGGGTGGCGTAAGGTCATGAGTGAAAGTGGAATGGAAAAGAATGAAAATGAAACTGCGGTAGGCTAATGATGTAGCTTTAAGCTGCAAGAAATCAAAGTAGAATGAAATGGAATTGGTGTTACGCTAATGGTAAATTTGGCAATGGAATGAAATGGAAATGGAACGGATTGTATATTTACGCTTTAATTAGAAGTGTAATGTAATGAAAATAGATCTGTAAATATGTCTTAGTGGAATGAAATGGAATTGGCTTATGCTAATGCTGGAATGAAATAGAAATGAAACTAATTGTATATTTACACTTTAAGAACTCGTAATGTAATGCAATGGAAATGGAACTCTTTAATGGTAAACTTACGCTTTCTTAAATGAAAATGGAATGAAATGGAATTGAAACAGCAGATATGCTTAATCAATTGCTAGACAAGTTTCATTTGGATTAGTTTGTATTACTTCTGCTATCCGTTAGTTCAACTTACTTGCATAGTCGATGTATACTCGTCTCACGGAACAGTTGATAGCAATCCTCACAGATGCGATCCAGGCGAAAGAACATGGTCTTGTTGAAGATGCCCTTGCATTCCAGGTCGAAGAAATTGCTGCGCTTCGATAAATTGTGATTATGTGGCAACGCTGTGAATATGGGTATCAAGACAAGAAACAGCACCACCGAGATCTTTATGTTGCGGGAACACATCTGCAATAAAGAACAAGAAAAATATATATTAGAAAAAATGTTGAATAAATTTTAACTCAAGTCAATTAACTTTGCCATTATCTCTAATAAAAAGAATGCTTCCATAAAAAAATACCAACAAATTCAAATGAAAACCGCTTTGCTGCGGTATTTTCTGGTATATTTTTTCGCTCAGTGCTTTTGATGCTGCTTAAGTAGTCGAGTACCGGAAATAGCTTAAAAATAGCACAATTTACTGTCTGGCCGAGAGCTATTTATAGCGCGAGTCGTTACAATTAAGTTCTGCTTTAGTTGGCCGCTGCTGCAAGCCGCTTACTGGGTAAATAGATATGGGCCAAGTTGAACCTTGAAACCGCAAAAAAGCCGCGACGGGGGCCAAGCACAAGGAGCGAGGAGGAGGAGGCCGGTAGGCGGGGCGAGCAACCTCAAGGCAAAGTGCGAGTACTTGTGGCAAGAGTCGTAAATTGTAAATCGTAGACCATAGTCAATCTAAAAATAGATTCTGTCTGCAACTGCAACTGCAAACTGTGTGCTAAAAATAAAAATGCATTTCGTGTTGATCTTGCTTTATCTGGCTGCCCATCTACATTCGGCATCTTCATAAAGGTGTCTACAGACATGTCTCTCTCTCGCTCTCTGTCTGTCTGTCTCGCTCTTGCTCTATAAATAAACCGCGCGCGCAATTTCAATGTTTATTGCATTATTTGCAAATCTGTCGACTTGGCTAATTTACGAGTACAACTGGGCTCAAAGGCGAGCCGCAATCCAACAACAAATTACATGGTCACACTTAAACACACACACACAGATAGTACGCACATATGTGTGCGTGTGTGTGTTTGTTTGTTTGTTTGTGTGCGCGCAGACAGGCCCCCAAAAAAATAAAAATAAATTAAATGAATAATAAAATTCGTTTGTATTTGCATATTTTTATCAATTTGCGTGGCTTCAATTACGCTCGCCGTCGACATACATTCCAAACTATTGAATAATTTGATTAAAATTGTAAATTTTTCCATTGCGCTGCGGCTGTGGCTGCGGCTGGGGCTGCTGCTGCTGCATGTGCCAATTGCTCAAAAAAAAAAAAAAAAAATACTAGCAAGATGGCGTGTGTGAAAATTTCGCGTGCTTTGCCTGCCTTGCCTCTGTGTGTGTGTGTGTGTGTGAAAAATGAATGAAAATTCAAAGCAGACACAGCGTCGCTATACCAAACAACAACAACAACAATAAAACATGTGAGCAATTTGTTGAAATATTTCTTTCGAATTTTCGTCTTTTTGCTGCTCTATGAAGCGCTTCGCTTAGCACCTCCCGCGTCGTTAGCGTCAATCGCTGCTTCGTGCTATATACACAATAAGATGTATGCTTATGTGTGTATGTATGTGTGTGTTGTTTTAAATTGATTTTTTATTGGCTTGTTGATGCCTTCAATTAAGTTGAGCGCATTTTTGTTGTCTTTTGCTTTTGATTTATGGCCAATGGCTTGTTGTAAAGTAGGAAAAAGTTCATCAATCAGTTTTAGCCAAATGTTGTTGTTATGAGCTCAGTGCGCAACTCAACAGTTGGCCAAAACAACACAACATTATAGTTCCTTCTAGTACATATAGTATTTATATACTGCAATTAGCTAGCAGCTGTGCTGTGCGGCACGTGAGTGCCACAAAAATACTAAACTAAATACGTACAACTAATTGACGTAACTTGCAGCGAGTTTGACGTAAAAAAAAGTGTAAACTTTAAATGCTGGCGCCACTGGCACACAGCTGAATGCGCAAGATATATTATTTTTGTTATATTATTTTTATGACGCGTATAGTTTACATATTGCCGAGGAGAGTTAACAGTAGCAGCTGTTGCGCTGTTACCGTCTCGCATTACCCACAGCGACGACCTCTGCGCAGTGTCAGACCGCTAATTGGATTCGAATTGCACGATTTATGGGCGGCAGCAGCAAGCAGGCGAAGAGTTTCGAGAACGAGTTCAAATTCGAGTTCGAGTTCGAGTTCGAATATCGTTGCATTTATTTTTAAACTCGCACACACACGCAGCCACACACATATGCCGGCCGCATAAATTGCATAATCGTTATACAGTAAGAGAGAGATAGAGAGAGAGAGAGAGGGAGCAACAGCTGTAGCTGTGTTAACAGTTAGCAGCTGCTGGCGTCATCGTGAGCCTGGAAACGATTTGGAAAATATGTGGAACGCTTGATCGATGGATCCATTCGATTTATCGTCAACGCCATCAAAAGCATGTGCTGGCAATTTGTTTGCATTGTGCTTTGATTAGCTGCCAATTGATTTTATTTGTCGGTCTGCCGCTTTGTATCAATTTAAATAACTGTCAGCCTGTCATACATACAAGTAGACGCATTATAAAGCTACATAAACACACACACACTTGAATCATTGGCGCGAGTCGCGCATGCCACGCAATTTGCCATGTTTCAGCCTGATTGTAAACTATTCAACTTTGATTTTGATTGCTTTTTGCGTACATGTATGTGTGAGTGTCTATCTGTGTGTGTGTGTCTGCTGCCTGCTGCCAGGCGACATTGAATGAAGTCATGAGCCAAAAATAATGACAAACAATTATAACGAAATCTTTTTTGTATTCTTTTGTGCGCAATAGTTTTTCAAGAATTTCATATATTTATATTTGTATATATATACATGACGTTAAAAAGATATTTAAGCCAAATGCCTGTCTGCCTTATCAGCAGGCGCCTAAATTTAGGCTGGAATGCGCGCTGCTATCTTAGCAGTCAACTGTTATTATATGGATTTAACAGTGAGTGACAATGAAATGACGCTGCAAAGCTGCGATCCGAAATCAAGCTCGTGCATGCAGCTTGCACATAGAATTTATATGCTGTAAAGAAATATATATGTACATATATATATGTTTAGTATGTGCCACAACTTAACGCTTGGCTACGCAAGCATGGCAAAAAAATAAGTTAAGCATGCGCATTTATTCAAATACATTAAAATGCCATTCACAGCGCAGCTGCTGTTAAGCTTAGCTCAGTTTAACAGTCTCTGTTAAATCTAAGTCCGCATGCCCTTAACATTATACATAGTCTTAACTCAATTAACATTTGCTGTTAAGCGCTGCTTAATGCTGTTAAGTGTGCCACTAGCTTAGCTAAATATACATAACATAAACATGTAAATGTTTGCGCTGCTGCTGCTGGAAACTAACAACTGTTAAAGCAACCCACTTGAGTTGTTAAAACAGCTCTCGAGACTGCATGGTACCATGGCCACTCACTACAAGCAACAACAACAGCAACAACAACATCAACACAACGACTTGGCGAGACTGCTTGGTACCAAATAAACTGGCACAGCGATTGTTGGCCATTGGCTCCTGTTGTTGTTGCTGTTGCTGCTGCTGTTGGCCTGTTGCGCCTGCGTTAAACGGTGCTGTTAATTTACTAGACATGCGGCATTTGCATTTCGTTGCAACTGGATACCAGTGCATTTTAATATGCAATTTAATATGCATTAAATTCTGTTTGGCAGCAAATTAATAGCAGCAGCTCAGCAGCAGCAGCAGCAAAATGGCGGCAGGTGCTGTAAATGTTCCACGCTCGTTTAACAGCACTGGCCATAGGATGAGCATGCATATGCATGTTAGTCTATATACATGTATGTGTATTTGTCTATGTGTGTGTGTATTAATTTCGCTCACTTTGGCTATCGCCTGCTGCTTTTGATGCGCCTTTCTATGGCTTCCAGCTGCGCTGTCGACGTCGCCGCTGGCGTCGCTGTGCCGTTCAAGCTGCATGATGCGCATCAATTGGCTGCTGAACTGTTGTTGTTGTTGTTGTTGTTGTTGCTTGTTGATCTGTTTGGATTGATCGTGTGGCTCGTGTGCGCTCGTATTGTATCCAATTAGTATTTATTAAGATTAATAGTTGCACGTTTCGTAATAGATCGTAAAAAAATGTATGTGTGTTATAACTGGTAATTCAAATAGCAACACACACATATGTACATATGCATAACAGCCTGTATGTGCGTGTGTGTGTTGGTGTTTGTGTGTGCTTAAGTTAGTTTTTTTTTTATCAAGTTGTTTGCTTTTTCACTTCTTTCTGCTTTCGTCAACACGAAATGTTGTTTGAACAGTGTTGAAAATCATAAGCAAATAGCAACGAAACTTCTACAACAATAAATGTCTCTCGTAGTGTTAGCTAATGCCAAACAAAACACCCGCGCGCGCAATCAACTTTTGTTGGCAACAAAAATAACACTGAAGATCGCAAAACTGTTGAGGTTGCCAGACAACAAATGCTGCGACCGCTGCCTGCTGCCTGCTGCCACTGCTGCTGCTGCTGCTGTTGTCTTTTTCTTATCAGCACACATACACATACAGACATACAGTATTTTGTGAGAGGCAGCGACGACAGCGAGTCTGGCGCGGAGGCAGCGCAGCCAACCGAACCGAACCGAAGCGAAGCAAAGCAAAGCGAAGCCAACCCGCCTGCCTGCTTGCACTTGCATGTGTGTGTGTGTGTGTGTAGATGTGCTTGCTCACACACACGCACCTATTTTAGATGCAGCGTGGTATGGCTAGGCGTATACGTGATATGCATTATAAAATCACGCTTATCATTTGAGCCAAGTTAAGTCAAGCCAAGCCAAGTCAAACCAAGCCAAGTCAAGCCGCACTCAAACTTATATTTTTATTTATTATTATTACTATCATTATTTATTATTGTTTTTTTTTTCGTAGACAGCAACGAATTGTGTCCTGTTTTTAACGTTGCCTATTAAATTCTCAATTATGTGAATTCATTAATTTAAAATTTTTTGCAAGTGAAAAAAGTCTTTAAGAGTTAAGTACTAAAAACTAAAGATTTATCATAAAGCATAAATGATTACTATGAATAATGATATTTGTTATGAAAAAAAATAAAAATACTAAAAATTTTTATTGTGAATACAAAATGTTTGGGTAAAACTTTGAAATTCTATCTAAAATATATATGAATATGTTTATTTCACTTGAACTGAGCAAATGAACAACTGTACAATAGTTAATTATAGCTGCTTGTTATATATGTGTATATATATTAGTTTTTTTTTTACATTACTCATACGCCGCGTTGACTTTGAACGAGGCGAGTTTAATCGTTCTAATAGATGGTCTGATTATTAGATTGCTTTGGTAACGAGCAAATCAACCACTGGCCACAGAGTTGAGTGAGGCATCGCTTTACAGCTTTGCCAGCCAGTTAGGCGACCATTCAACACACACACACACAAACACTACTACAAATACACACACACATGTTTCTATATACGACAATTGGCATTTTATTAGTTTAATTGAAAGCAAAACACAATTTAGCATGCATGGAGAATCGAAAACTGGTTTTAACTTGTTTCGGTTTTTGTTACTGTCTTTTCAAATATATAAAAACAGACAACTGTGAAACGGAATGAATACGTATATATATATATTTGTATATATATTTATATGTATGCGAAATACAACAAGTTTCGATTAGTTTGCAGCGCAGAGAAGCGTGTCACAGGTTTCACTGTACAACAGCAAGCAAATGCACATGCTACATATATATACATATAAATATATATGTATATATATCTATATACCAAAAATATATTTATACATATATATACATATATATAAATTAAACAAGTCCATTGAGGAAATTAAGCTGCGCCTGCTGATTGTGCCAGATTTTTTTTCTCTTCTTTTTCATTATTTTTTTTTTTGCTGCTGCTGTTTGCTTAAAATTGCCATAAATCTCATAATTACGTTTATTTTATTTCATTTCAATTTGCAAATGAATTGAAATTCAACATTAATAAATTTTGTTAAGGCTCCCCGACTCTATATAGGGCCATTAGGCAGCGCGCAGCGCAGCTGTTAACAGAGAAAGAAAGAGACCGAGCTCAGCAGCAGGGGACACCCCCGAAATGCAGTTTATTTTTGGGCATACGGAATTATGCGTAAGCTGATTAAGTGCAATCGACCAGGCGACGACAGCTTATGCAAAATCAATGCACAATCAATGTAAATTTTTAATTGAAATGAATGCAGCTGCTGAAGGAGCTGCGTTTAAGTGCGAGACTGTTAAGTTTGCTAATTAAAATGTTAAGTTAACATACAGTATGTGATATGTGTTAAGCTAACATAGCTACTTGGATTGGCGATCAAGTAATAGACTGTTAAGTTTGCTAAATGTTAAGCTAACATATATTTGGTTGAAGAGTATGTTAAGTTAACGTAGCTAATTCGATATGCTGGAATTACTCTTTTAGTGCATCTTAGCACATTTTTACTACATATTTACCTATGGGCAAACTTCAATTGTCATTTACACAAAACACACACACACACGCAATTTGGCGCGCATTCAAAAATGACGACCTATATTTGAAATAGCTAACAGCAAATGCCACAAAATACTCTATATCAAATGATATATAATATACATATATATATGCAGATGTTTATATAGCTGGTAGCTTGTCAGGCTACGGAAACGGGAAATGAGTCACGGCTACAAAGTGCAAACACACGAACGCCAAAGCAATTATAATAAACGGCCATTGAACGTGTGAACCAGAAGAATTAACAAGAAACAAGCAACAAACAAACCAACAACACACAAAAACAAATATGCCAAATGCACAAGATATTTGTGTGTGTGTTTGTATTCTAAGAATGTGCACACACACACAGATACAGTTTGGAAATCAATTTACATTTCGATTGCATTTTTGAAGTCTTTGGCCCCATTAGCTGTTAAATGGCGTTAAAGCAGGCAGAAGATAATGAAGTGATCAGATATGATAATGTTATATCATATAAAAATTTATATATATATACATATGAATATATATTATTTATTATATATTAAAATTTATATATATGAGTTGCTCTTATATGTTAAAAACAGCTGCTTTTAGCTGCATATATATGTTTTTTAAATTTAAAAATAGACTTTATAAATATTCAAATAAATTGGAAAGTTTGAAAGATCTATGTGTATACAGTAATATAGTCCTATATATAGCATACTTTTCGGCTGTTGGCCTGTTTTTACTGTAGTTGACTGTGCTATATATTGGTTTATATAACTCAACTAATTGATATATATAGATCTATCTTGCTCAAAGAAAAGTCATTAGATCTTTGATTTAAGAATTTTGTTTTAAAGAATTTTTTAATTTAATAAATCTTTTTAACTATATAAAAAAATATATAATATTAATTTTTCAGTTCATTTTATATATATATATTTTTGAGTGCTATCAAATACAGAGTAAATTACAGGGTATTAGCTATGTGCGTCTAACTCTTACCAATTGCCTAACGGCCAAGGACGGAAGAAAATGGTGAGAGCGCTTCAAGTGCGTCTATAAAAGGCCAAAAAGTCGACACTCTGCAAGAGGCGTATTACAAGACAGGGCGTGGCTGCACGCTTGACGTGGAAAAGTACACATATACATATATACATATATATATTATATACATACGATAAAAATAAACAGAAAAAAAAACTTCAAACTGAAAACTAGTTTTGCCAGCCGATTACATGACATAAAATCAATCATTAACATTTGTAAATTGTGTTTGCGACTTATTTGGTAAGTTGTTTGTTGCTTGTTGTTGTTGTCGACTCAATCCCTGCCCCGAAAAGGGGTAGAAGCTGGGCACAGTTAGCTGCTAACGTTTGCTTTAGTACACCTTAAGCAGTTAAAGAAACAACAAAAGTTGTTTTAAAGATATTAAATGCAATTGTTATTGCAGCTGTTATTATTGTTATTGATGTTGTTGTTGAACAGAAAGTCTTACTTAATATTTAATGTAGTTCATTACATTAGGAAAAGAGGTCTATATGGAGCTTTAAGCACAATTAACTATGCAAAGGCATAAAGGAGCTCAGATAAAGAGAGAGACTGTTAAGTTGCATAAGTAAATGTTAAGTAAGTGTTAAATTAGCATACTATATATACTGTTAATGTTAACAGCTATGCAAAGTCAGTTATGATCTCCGTTTAAGCGAAGCTGTTCAGTTAACATATGTAAGCTTTGCACTGTAAAGCAGAGTTTCAATCAAGTTGACTGTAAAGACATAAATGTTAAGTAAACAGTGCTATAACTAATTAGCTGTTAGCAACATAACTGTTAACAGCTGCCACAATAGTAGCTTACACTAACAGTATGTAATATACATCAAATGTTAACTTAACAGTGCTTCAAAATAGCCCATTGGACATTATGAGATAACATTTCATACATTTTAGTATATTTTTTGCACACTTTAGTACATTTCAGTACACTTTAAGAGCTTAAGTACGCTTTAGTTAATTTTAGTACATTTCTATTGGCAACTCCAAATGCCAGCCTACACAACTGTTGCCAATTGCCATTCACACAAATCACACTCACACACACACACACTTAGCTGACAGGCCCCTCTTTTTGCTTGGCTAAATGATTTAATGATACGTTTTACTTTGTGTTTTTGTCAATTGGCTCGTTAATAACTTTTATTGGCTCGCATTACAACATTTTTGCGTTTGACAACAACTTTTACGACTCGCAGCAGCAGTGGCAGCCATAAAATAATAATAATATTAATAATACAAATAAAAATCAGTTAATTGCTTCATTGGCCATAGATAAACACACACACACTCACACACACATACACACATGTATTTATTTATAAATAATTGTTGATTTAATGGCCAATTTAATGCGCAGACAAAACGCGCCATAAAAACATTTGTTGCTGGCAATGGCTGCAAAGCCAACATAAAGTCAAATAAAAACAAGTAAGAACGTTGCAGTCGGGCGCTACCGACTGCGGGATACTCATTCACACCCCCACAGATCACACCCATTGCCACGCCCACAATTGGTTTGTACATATATAATTTTTTGGAAATCAATAGAGGAGATCAGCAGTAATATCTGTATATAATTCTGATTTTCTCACTGAGAATCGGAAAAACGTATAGTTTTTCCCGATTTGCCACGCCCCCAGTAGGCGTAGACATATAATTTTTGGCCAGTTCTTAGAAGTAGTGAAGGGTAACGTAAGTGTGAAATTTGGATGCTTACACTCAAAAAATGCGAAAATTACAGGGTATTTTTTAGCCGGGCATACCCCATAAGGGGCGTAAAATTTATTTTTGGCGCATCGATAGAGGAGCTCACCAGTAACTTACCATCCAATTTTGAAGCTTCTAGCTCTAAAACTGTAGGAGCTACAAACTTTTGCGGTTTGCCACGCCCCCTATGGGCGTAGATATATCCGCCATATCTTTTCCAACTTGGGTTGTCAACCCGAGTATATATACCAAGTTTCAAGTCTCTAGCATCAATAGTGCTCAAAATATTACAGAATTTGAAAAATCACTATATAGTCAGATCCGATTTGCCACGCCCCTAGTAGGCGTGGATATATAGATTTTTGGTCGATCTTCATAGGATCGTATCAGTAACCTACGTGCCAAATTTGGGCGTTTTAGCTTTAAAACTGTAGAAGATACAGTTTTACCCGATTTGCCACGCCCTCAATGGGCGTAGATATATCCGCCATAGCTTTTTGATCTTGGGTTGTCAACACGAGTATATATTCCAAATTGCAACTCTCTAGCACTTCTAGAAGTAGTGTTTCTGAGGTATGGGCAAATGCATTTTCCGATTTGCCACGCCCCTAGTGGGCGTATCGGGAAAATCTTGACACTTTATAATTCGAGGGTATACACGAGTATATATTCCAAATTTCAACTCTCTAGCTTCAAAACTGTGCAAATGGTTTGCGTTCATACGGACAGACGGACAGACGGACAGACGGACAGACGGACAGACGGACAGACGGACGGACAGCGTGACGGACATTGCACAAAACCAATATACTCATTTCACTTTGTGAATGAGTATAACTAAGTAAGTGTTGCATCAGCCACTTTTCAAAATTGATTTGATCTGGCCATGATTACAATTATATATACATATATATAGCAATTAATACACTGCGAGAAAATGGGGACAAACTAGAGTTAGGTGCGCGAATTAAGGCGTTTGGGACATTCAAAAGTCAGAGGAGAGAATAATCAAGAGATAGTTAAGATATAAGGTAAAAGATAGATAAGATATAAGTTACAAGATACAAGATACAAGATATAAGATATAGAATGAAAGATAGATAAGAAATATGATATAAGATACATAACAGTTAAGATAGAATGCCCAAATTAAAATCAAATTTGAATCCCTTTGTAGCCCTTTTTTCTCGCTGTGTAATTGAGTCATTGAATATGAGTTGAAATTCGCTATAAAATTAAGATGCGTCTAGATAAACCCTAATTATATAATAAATTATAGTTCACATAGACACACACACATACATATATAAAGATATATATACATAATCCAATGCCAAATCGATGCGAAATACACTTAGCGAGTTCAATGAACTCTTCAAGAGAGTCTGGATCTGGCAGATGTTATACAAATATATATATATATACATATATGTACATAAATGTAAGCTATATGAGAGATTGGTGGAGTACTTATAATAATATGGAAAACATATGCATATTGTGCTTTGATATATGGCCCTGCCTGCTGCCCATTTCTCAATTGGCAACATCAAAGGCGTCAATTTGTATCTTTGTATCTTTGTATCTGTATCTCTTCTGCTTGCTTTGGCCACGCGTATAAACACAAAGACAATCGAACGGCCACTTGAAGTGGCAGGCGCTACACAACTTCATTATCATGTTGCAAATAAACCAACACACACACACTCATACACACTGGCACAACAAGCCTCTGCACAATTGCTTTTCAATTAGGCGACGCCTACGTTCCCCTCTCTATAAGATATGAAAAGCCCTAATAAAGGTTCAAATCCCGCAGATGCGCAAGGTCAGCAGCATTTCACAGAAATCACACAGATAACACAAAAAAAGGTGATAAAACTTGCATTTAATGAGAACTGATTAAAGTTATCTAGTTCTAGAGTAATTCCTGGAAATATTTCTTATGCAATTTTCTATTTGAATGACGAATTTTATATATTTATTTAAATGAAATTGATGACAATGCGAGTTAGCTATTTTTAGGAAATTAATAAATTATTTTAATAAATTTTGAATTTAATTAAATGGCAAAAAGGTTTTAATCTGCTGATATTTTCGGCATATAAAAGGCTAACTCGCCTTTGCTCTCTATGCGAGAGCTGCAATCATACTATTCTCGAGAAGACGAAGAAAAATCGAGAGGCTATGGACTAGAGACTAGAGACTAGAGACTAGAGACTAGAGACTAGAGACTAGAGACTAGAGACTAGAGATGAGAGACTAGAGACTAGAGATAGAGATTAAAGACTAGATACAGAGACAAAAGACAAAGACTAGAAACTAGAGACTAGAGACAATCAGCTAACAAGACGAATTGCGAGGCATAAAACATATAAACTCTGCTTCAGTGCTTGAGCGAGTATACAAAACTAGAATATTTTACTACTAAATGTAGTTGGCAGTTATATGATAGACTGATATATATGATATATATATATATACATCAGATATACCTGATATACATACATATCATATATGCATATCTAGTATATATATTTCTCATATTCAAATTCTTTTCAACTCTCTAATAAATCGATTTCCAATGAAACGGAAATAAAAGTGTGCAAACAAATATTTGCGCTCGATCAATTGATTTGATTTGTTTGCTGTGGCGTGTTGCAGTTGGTTAATTTGCAGCATTTGCTGTCCGCCCTTCAATTTCAATTTCAATTTCCATTTCAATCAGCCGCATCAACATTGGCAACATCATAATGATGTTGGCCTTTTCAAGTTCATTAACATGGGCAAACGAGAGCAAAGATCGAATGGAGCCTTCAATGGGCAGCTCTTGTTTCCATTATTTTACTTGGGCAACTCGCTGAACTTGAAAACGAAGATATATGCAGAGTGTATAAATATATATAAAGACTCTCGATTCTCGATCCTTCTTTCTTGGAACAATTAAAAATGTAATTGATTTCCCCTCTGCCCACTTTTGTATACTCACATTTAGTGACAGCTTCTTCATGGCGTTGATTTGTTTTTTTGCTTTTACTTTTGCTTTTCTTTTTGTTTGCTTTACTTTTCTTTTGCTCCTTTGCTCTTTTGTTTGTTGTTTTTTTTAATTTACAATAAAATGTTTGTAAATTTGTTTGCTCGTAATTAGTTGTTTGTAAGTACTTGGTTTAACTGTTTATTTAAGTACTTTTAACACAGTTTGTTTAATTTTCATATTCCGTTTTGTTAGCGATTTGTTTTATATTTCTGTTTGTTTTTTGTTTAAGTTGACTTGCCGCAGCTTAGGCTTGATTTTTGTATTACTTTTTGCTTAGTTTTTCTAAAAATAAATATTGTTATTATATATAATTATTATCAAATGTTGTTGTTGTTGTTTTGTTGCTTAAAGCGAAAGTTTGACAGCTGTCAAAAATCGTTTTCATTAACAGATTTGCCCTTTTGCTTAGCTAATAACAGCGCAAATCATTAATCAACAGAATGTTATTTCGCTGGAAAGCTGTTAAGGTATGTGTGTGTGTGTGCTTGGCCCGCCCTTCCAGCGCGCATTCCAAATACGCATTGCAGGAATTTTTGTTATGCTCGTATGATCGCTGTCATTTATTATTATTATTAATGTGTGTGCGTGTGCGTGTGTGTGTGTGCGTAAACGTCGACGTCAACGCCATTGATTAAAATCATTTATATGCATTGAGCGCTTTAACGGCCAAAGTGCAGCAGCGGCAGAGCGTGGGCAGCGCGCAGAGGCAGGGTGAGAGTGACAGTGGGAGAGAGAGAGTGAGAGAGGTAGAGAGAGCGAGGGCTGGCTGGGCGCATGCACATGGCTGCTCTCTCGCTCTTCGCCTCTGCTGCTACTGCTGTTGTTGTTGGTTATTGCTGATGTTGATTTATTTAGCCGGTCTGATCGCTTTGCCCGCTGCATTTAAAATGTCGGAAGTGTTTGCGTGCAAAAAATATATACAAATGCGAGTGTATGTGTGTGTGTGTATGTCTGTGTGTGCTTAAGCATAATATATAATATATATATATATATATATTTCCTGTTGCAAGCGCACATTGGTGCAACAACAACTCGAGCTCACATTTATTGGCAAAACGCGCCAACAATTTTGATTTCTAGGAAACACAAAATAAATAAAAAGATGTGTGTGTATGTGTGTGTGTGTGTGTGTCCCTATGGCCGGTTTTGCCTGCTCCCTTTTTTCCAGTCGCCTCGCTTTTTCACGCACCAATAAGAACTTATGACATCATCGCCCAATAAAATATCAACGAAAGTTGTCTTGTACGTGTAAGTGTATATGTGTGCATGAGCGTATGTGTGTGGCGCACCCTCTCATGGCAACAGAGCCAAAAAGAAAAGAAACAATGTCAAAAATGTACAACAACAAGAAGAGCAGTGACAGTGACAGCGGCAGAGGCAGCGACAGCGGCAGAGTCAGTCACAACGACAGCGCAGGGAAACGTGGCTCAAAGAGTCAGCGTCAGCGTCAGCGTCAGCGTCATCTGTGTGCAACATAATGCGAAAACAACAAAAGAAAGAAAGAAACGACAACAACAACAACGCCAACAACGGTGCCGGTCGGCGGCATTGATTTGGTTATGGATATCGATGAAAGATGACGACAGAGCTGCTTGAGTGAGCTGCAGGCGCAGGCGCAAGGGCACACTGCGCTCGCACAGCAGGTAGTTCCCTTTTTATGCGCACAGCAAGAGAGAGGGAAACAGTGAGAGAGAGGGAGTGCGAGAGGGAAATGTTGCCAGTGAGAGCCGACCTGCGCGCACAGATTAAAACGTTGCGATAAGCAGCAATTGGTATTTAGGTATTTTGGTATTTTAATATATTCGAATTTTTGTTGTTTCTTTTGGTATTTTGTTATATGGCTCCAGTTACGGGTGGGCAGAGCCTGTTGCTCAGTTAATTTGTTTTTTTTTTCGCTTTTTTTTTTTAATTGTTAACAACAACAACAACGACAACTACAATAATAATAATAATCGTAACAATAATTATTCGCGCGGTACTTTTCCACCATGCACGCAAGACAACAACAACAACAACTTTATTTTGGTTTACTTAATAACTTTATTTTTTATTAAATGTTTTTTTTTTTGTTATTTAACGTTAATGCAAAATACAAGCACTGAAAATATGAACATTTTCAATTTGGCAACGTTTTCTTTTTATCCTTCATAGACACTTGTTAATTGTTTATTTGCTTGAATAATAATATTGAATTTTGCATTAAATATATTTAATAAATTTCAATTTGACACTTGTTTGCTTGCACTTGATAATTTATTTTATTTTTTATATATATATTTTTTTTATATATTTTTGTTGTTGTTTGTTTGGTTGGACTGTGTTGCGTGTGTCGCTTACATGTTCTTTGAAAACAAGACAAAATCTCTCGTATATCTATGCTACAAGTGTTGTCTCTCGGAAAACGACCTGCTCGCCACGCTGTTCAGATTGAAACTGTTGCACTCGGCAATCCGGTTTTGTTTTTTTATACTTCTCTGTTGTGAACTTGTGCGAAACTCTGAGAGCGACCCTCTTACCTCTGCAACATTGTTTGGCTGCCGACTGCCGACTGTTGCTGTTAACTTAACATTCAAATGTGTGTGTGCGTGTGTGTATATATATGTGTGTGCTCTTTTTTATATTGATTTCTTGTGCGCAACATGTTGCGTGCCAATTTGTTGCCAGCACAATGTTGCTAACGTTCTGCTCTCTCTGACTCGCTCTTTCTCTTACGTTTTGCATGTGCGTATGCTCTTTGAACCACTTGTTGCTGCCGGCATAAGTGAGTCCATCTCTCTCTCTCTCTCTCTCTGAGAATATCTTTCATCTTCTTTTACTTTTGGATTTCCCCTAGGTAAGTTTTTTTTAATTTATTAACTGACGCAATTAATTGCTAACTGTGGCTATAATTGCAACATGTAATTGCCACAGAACAACAATCTCCATAAATTCCATTGTTATACCCTGTGAACACACATGTTAAAGGGTAGCCTTAGCTTAAACTAAAACTAGTCGATTCAGAATTTTGAATGAGCGTATTTGTTGCCATGTATTATATTCCTTTTAGCTTACGTATAGAAACATTGGAAATTTACATTGCATACTATTAGGCTGGCATATCCACTTTCCATATTATTCCGAATTAGTTTTCTTCAAATTACAGGGTATACGTGCAGTCGATCATCGTTTTGGGTGCCTCATTTGTGCATTGTTAGCACATGACAAGCTAATTGAGCGGGAAATTTTATTCGAACGGCGAACGGAAAGTGCCCATGGAACCAGTTCAAAAAGTTCTCGATTCCAGGCACAGGCGATGACTGTTCACTTTTTTTTATAGCCGGAATTGAACTTTGCTCATCATTCAAAAATAATAATGAAAACGTACGCACGCAGAATCTTGTGGTTAACAAATTCTGCTAATTTCATAACATAAAAACAATATCTATTAATAGATCGACCCCTGTGAAGGGCTGAATATTAAAACAGCAGGTTGGCGTGACGATTGCAATCAATATATATGTATATATAGATATCCATACGTCCGTATGCTCATATGTATACTCCACACTTTTACGATTATATGCTAACAATTAAACTAATTAAATCATCATTTCGATATAATTATTGCGAATAAGCAAAACCGAAAGCAATTACAGCACGAGTTAAGTTATGGTCAAACAATTAGTTTGAATAGTTTCATATTGATTAGCGAACGATTTCCATGAGTCACGAGCGTGTACAGGCAAAGGGCGTCTCAGCTATGACGTTCGTACAGTCCAATTATGGCATCATAATATTCCCATGATGCCCAAATACATATTTATATTGTTCGCAGAAAACTGTGTGAAGCTGATAAAAACAAGTGATTCAAACTAGTCATAAATAATAAGTGAAATCTTTGATAAATTAAGTAATTTTCTGTTGGAAAATTCCAAAAAATCCCAAAGTTCCAGTTAATAGAAGCAGCATGCAGTGAATTAACACAATATCCTTAGAAAAATGAACTAAGAACAGCTGAAAAGTGGAATCTTAAAATATTCTGTTGTGAACATTTACTTCAGACACCAAAGGAAAGGGAAATATTTCATTGATACTAAAAAATACTAAATGTTCAAACTAACAAATTTAAGGAACTAGAGAACAGCTCACTAAAAAAATACCAAAAACAAGCTTAAGGAACACTTTTAGCTATCTGTTGCACTTTCAAGAGAGCTAGCCCACAAGTTAAAGTAACAGTTTAGAACAAAACTGTTCCCATGCCTCTAAATTAAACACATACACGCACGCACACACAGACAGGCGCCCATTACTGGCAAAACGGAACCGGAAATTACAGCGAGCAATACTTTAGCGTATGAGTGAGAGTGTGAGTGTGCCTATGCTGTGTATGTGTGTGTGTTGAGATAAAGAAGCCGAAAAAATGAGTTTGAAATAAAATGATACGAATTATATGAAATAAATGCCAACACACGGGCATATTGAGTGTTGAGTGAAAAACACCCGTAAATACATGTATTTCACGCTCAACAAACGATTGACCTTGTAACAATTTCTTTACAACAACAGCAACAATAAGTCCAAAAATATTTAAATTTGTTTTATTTGGGCAATGTAAATAAGTGAACAGGAAGCAGACGCAAGGGGCTGGCTTTTGGGATTGTATTTTTCAATGTTATTAACCTCAAACTGGGCCACAGAGCAAACAAACAAAAGTTGAACTTGCAAATGCAAGTGCCGCAAAAAAAAGGGTGTGTGTGTGTGTGTATGTGTATAAGTTGCTAAACAAATATGCAAATATGTGAACAGTATAAAGAAGGCAAAGATCAAAATCGGAACTGGAACTTGAATCGGAATCCGGAGGGTCGCTTACCTTAGGCGCTTGTTTCGTGTTCGATGCGAGTTTCTCTTTCTCGTTTCTCGTTCTCTTTTTGTCGTTTCGCGTTTATCGCCGCTTATCGGCCGTTCTCTTTGCCGCAAACTTTTGTTGCATAAAATTTTGGTATTTTCTTGTTGTTGTTGTTTTGTTTGTTATCTTTGATCTTTGCTTTTTAAACTTGACGCTGGGGCGTTTCTCTGGCGCTTGAATTTATCGCCATTTTGTATGGATTTTCGTTAGATCTTTGTGTGCGTTGCGTTGATGCGGCCTAGGCGGCATAGATGGGCGTGACACAGCACAAAAAGGAATCAAAGAACAACAATTCTGCGCACTTGCTATGGTATTTAAATTAATTTGGTTCTTTTTTGCTTTTGGTATTTTTTTTTTTTAGTACTTTCACACGCGTTTACTCTCACTGGCTGCGCTGCTGCTCTCTCTTGGTGCGTGGCAAAACTGACGATAATAGCTAGAGGCGGCACTCACAATCGTTATCATTCACAATGGAGCCGACGCGCAATGAATGAATGTGAATTTTTGTTTGTTTGTTTGTGTTTGCTGCTGTCGCTGTCGCTGCTGCTGTTGATCTGCACACAAACCAACACACACACACGTACGCACGCACGCAAAGAAGAGACACTGCTCTCTCGTTCTCACACACACACAGAGACTCGCTGCTTTTGAGAGTGTGTGTAACATTCGCACGCAATGCGAGTGGTTGGCGCGTTTAGTGACATTCAGTGCCAGGGCATCAAAATTGCTTTACATATGCACGCACACACACATACAGAGACACAGACACAAACTGATATACATATGCATATATGTATCTTTGTAAATATATTTCCACATAATTGATACGCGGCGTACTATATCGAAGCTGTCGCCCCTGGCCAAGGGCCGCGCAATTCTCACGTTGTCACTGATAATTCACAATTGACTGTGTGTCATACATATGCAAACATACATACAAACACACTTATATATATGTATGTATGTATATGTATTTGAAAGTAACCAAAAACAAATAATTCTGTTGGCATATATAGACACGTTTATATATAGTATAATTATATACTTATATCTTAGCTATATGCCAAGGCGACGGCGACTTGTCAAAAAATACACAAAAATATTCTCATTTTTTATTATTTTATTTTGTCATTTCTTTTATGTCGAAAGCAAAATTGTCAAGCCGCATGAGGAACGAACGCAGACTAAATGCAAAAAATGAATTGACAAAATGTTGGACTGGCTGTTGGGGGACTGAGCAAAGCGAGCGCTGCTGAGCACTGGAACACGGACGATCGTGCGGATACACACACACACAAACAGAAACACATACACACATACATATATGTTGCTCGAGTTTTAGTGTCTGTCTGCGGCCCCAATACAGCCGCCGTCACCCCCTTTCCAAGCTCACCGATAACTATGTGAGTGTGCGTGTGTATGTGTTCAATGCAATGACACAGTGGCATGGCAACCCTGGCCAGTCAGAGGCCACAAATCAATGCAGAGAACTACTGGAGCGCAGCCCCTCGCGCAGCTACGCCACTGGCAGAGCGCACGCACACAAATGCACCAATTGAAATTGAAATTGAAGCATGTAACTGTAATTCGCTCGCACTCACCAAAATAAAACGCGTCACGAGCATAAATGAGCAAGGAAATGTTTGCAAGCGATCATGCACGACTACAGCATGCGCCTTAAAATGAAATGAATTAAGAGATTACGTTAGTTTTCAAATTTTTAACTTGTATTATAATTGCATACAATAATTTGAAAATATAATCGAAAGCTTGGTATTTTTGCAAACTTCTTTAACTATTCGTTAAGTTATCGATAACTTTAAATTCCCATAAGTATGCAGCACAGTATTTATTTAGCTAAAATTAGGCATTTTAGTGCTAATTGCCTAGCTGTAGCCTACAGGCTGTATGCTGCATTTACAGTGTTGTAAAACAAACATATTCATAATAGCTTAGAAGTGAATTTAAATATTCAAATTTATCGACAATTTGTAGTATGATCCCTTAAGTCATGTTCAGTATATTTTTGAATTTTAAGGGGCATATGTGTGTCTATCATTAAATTATGCCCATTGTTGGCTATATAGGGTATTAAAAAATTAAACACTGTTGTGTGTGTGTGTTGGTGTGATGTGTCTTTCCAGTCAGTTCTTGCAAGCAGCACCGCCACCTTACGACTTGTCATGTAAAAGCGTGTAAAATGTTTAAATGTGTAAAGAAAAAAAAAATATATATATATAAAAATAAAAGTTTGAGCTGCGTCGCATATTATTGCCCATTTCCGTTTTTATTTTGAGGGGCGGCAACGGAGACAGCCCCGGACTTAAATATAAACGTAACCAAAGGCAAAGCTTAGCTATATATAAATATATGTATATATATGTATGTATGTATATTTATTTATATATATGTATATAAATTAAACGCCTACTTACAATTAGATTTACGATTGCGCTTTGAACTGTGCTGCACACTTACATACATACATACATACACATATGTATATATGTAAATACTGTATATGCAGGCAGTGTTAGACAGAGAGAGAAAGAGGGAGAGGGAGAGTGAGACATTACGTATACGTCAGCGTGTCAACAAACTTGTAATGTGGCACAAGTATGATTCAATAGATGTTTGAGAAACTGTGTAACTGGCAGACGCGTTGTCTGATCGTCAAATGTGGCAATAAATATATATATATATTTCATATTTGATGTAAGTTCATGTCTTATAAATCTACATTTAACGGTAACAAAAGCGATTTCAATTGATTAGCTAACTAGGGGCTGTTTGGGGGTGGGCTGGTTGGTTGGTTGGGTTTTGCTGACAGCTAATTGCCGTGTGGTCATATTTTGCTAAAGATATGGACAGACAGATAGACATATATAGACAGTTAAGCTAAGCTAAATGAGCGTCGCACACGCAAATTATAAAAAATACTTAGTAAATGTCAAGCACAAGTCACAAGCTTTCTCGAAATGAGCGAGAGAAAGAGTAGAAAGAGAGAGTGGGAGGTGGACAGACCTCAGCAAAGGTCACCCGCCATAGAGAGTATCTGTATCTGTAGCTGTATCTGTGTATCTGTATCTTTTCTCTCTGTATCGTGCCTTGGGCACTTAAGGCACATTTGGAACCAGATCAAACTGCTGCCATTTAAGAAAAAGCCACATTTTTAGTTAGTTACTTAGTTAGTGACTTTTTAGTGGGCAGCCGAGCCGAGCCAATCGGCCATTGCATAAATATAGCTGAGCTCAAAGCAAATATGCATTAAACAAATAGTATATACATATCAGCAAACTGGCATTAATAATCATAAACCTTGCTGTTGTTATATATATAGAGATATATGTATCTATGAGCATATATTTAAGCTACACATTTAATGCTTTCAAAATAAGACTTTTCAAGTGAATCAGACAGATATGTCTACTGGTAGAGACTCTCTTCGCTCTGGTTCTAACCAGTGTTGCCAATTTAGCTTTTTTCCCGTCAGCTCTGGCGTTCTACGAACACAGAATGCTTGTCGAAGCTCTTAAGAGTTGGCAACACTGGTTCTAACCAGTGAATCTATTTCTTCTTCTTCTTACCTATCGTTCACTATCGATGGTACTATCATCAGCTAACGAGAATACTATCTTTATCCAGCGTTAACCATCCTCAATCATCGCCAACCATCGATGGTACTATCGTTTACTCTCGATGTTTATCCGTCTCTAATTACTATTGGCCTACTACACTTTATAGCTAACATATCTTAGCCAATTTAACTATTTTTTTTCGCCTTTTCTATTTCCACTTTGATTGCAATTATAGATCAGCTTTCAAACCCGTTTTCTAGCTGTTTGTCTAAAAATAACTTTGAGCCCGGGCCAAGTTTGATTTGATTTGATTTCAATGTGGTTTACACAGATCTTAAAATGTACTCACCATTTTGTATGACTTTTTTTTTAGTGTCTGTAACTGTTGACTGTGGTTAAAAACTGCGCTGGGCTCTGCAAACTGTGCCAAAATGTTTGCGAAACTTCTGGCCAAGCGGCTTATATATGCTAACCAAAACGAGGGGGGTTGCTGCCTTCGACTCTGGGCGGTTGTTGCGGTCTTCTCTTTGCATAATACGCGACGTCAGCCGCTGCTGCTGCTGCTGCTGCTGATTACAAAGGCGCCCCTCAAGACAACTGTATAAATTAGATAGAGCAGATATATGTGCGCATTTGAGTGGGTTTATGATTATGATTATGATTATGTGTTACGTTGATTAGAATGCGCGCGAGCGCTCTCTCTTCTCCCTCTCCCTCCCTCTCTTATCACTTGTTGCTGCTGTGTTTTAATGTGCATGTCCAATGCTTGTAGTTCTTCCATTGAATTCATCTTCATCTTCAGCTGAAGTGCAATTTGTTTAGCCCACAAAGGCTGTCATTAGCCAAGTGTCTATCTAGCAAGGACGCTTCATTATGCACATCGATATGCGCTCATTGAGCGTGCCAAGTGCGAAAGGCGAAAGCCTTTCACTTTCCCAAACAGCGGGCTATCACAGGCAGAGGTAAGGGACAGAGCTGCGCCGCTTAGCGGGAAAGAAGCTAAAAGAGCTACAACAAATATTATGCATCAGTGAATGAGCTTGAAAATAATTGTTACATTTTCTATATTTAATAAATTTATATAAAATAATTATATTTCTTTGTTATTAAAATTTTAAATAAATTAAATTGTTTAAAATAAATTTATTTATTTATTTATTATATGTTTCCCTTTTATTATTTATAAAGCTTTTAAACTGCAAATATATATTTACACAATCTTAAAATATCCTTTCATTACTTGTCTCGAACTCTTAATTTCTACTTAAATTTGCCAAAAAACTTATTTTTGCCATGATGTCCATGCCCGTGTCCATGACCATGCCCACCTCCACCTCCACCTCCACCTCCGCCGCTACCACCGCCGCCTCCAACAATTACTGGCTTAACCACGATAATGGGCTTCACGACGACGGGCTTCACAAACACCGGCTTGGACTTGGTGAACTTGGCGGACAGTTGGCTTAGAAGCTGCTTGGGATCTGGCAGACTCTGAGTTTTCATCTGGAGAAGCGTTGTTGCCTTTTCTTGGAATTTATCCAGTGTGGGCGTGGCGAGCGCACAGGCTGCAATGGCCAGCAGGAGCAGCAGTTGAGAACACCTGAGCAGTTGCATAGTTGACTATGTATGAAGTCGTCTAACTTGAGGTTGGACTATTTATGGTTGAGCTACAGTCAGCATGAAAAGCTTAATTGGCATTCACGAATTGTCGCCTCTTTTTTTTCGCTCGGCGCTCGCTCTTCGCTCGTTTATCGCTCGAAACTCCTATATATAGGTGTTGTTGTTGTTGCTGAGAATTCCCCCAGTTGTAAGTTGAATTAATAATGATTATTCCATTGGCATTCCAGTCGGACGCTTCTCTAGATTCTCAATCAGAGAAATGACGTCTTCAGCTCTTTTTATATAAGGTTTATACAATCCAAAAGAGCACTTGCTTTGCATTTCGCATGATTTGAATAAATTTCTGTTTGTTTTACTTAAACATAGCTTGCTTTCAATTGCGGAAATCAAATACATTTTGTCTTACATACATTCATGTCGCCGATTGAGCAATCGCATAGATCTTAAAGCTAAATATATAATCTATATATGCATTTGTTGAATTTGCATTAACAAAACCATAAGTTTCACGCTATATTTAAATTATATTTTTATAATTGCATTTACATATTTTTATTATGCTTTTATAATTATATTTGCTTATTAAAATCATAAGTTTCACGATAAATGTATATCTATATATTCATTTCCATATTTCTATTATATTTTTTAGAATTGCATTTATATTAACAAAATCATAAGTTTACATTTCAAAATTAAAGTTCAAAAGAAGCTTTAGCAGAAAAATAAATGTTCTTCCATGTCCTCATTCAAATTCTTAACGACAAAGTAGCTTATGACGTTTTTCATTACTGCAAATGCATGAGCGCTTTACAACACTACTGACAATCAGACGTTGTGAAATCAAAATGTCTGCCAAATTGAGTACTTTCGCGCGTTTAAATAAAAATACATATGTTTATGCACAACTGTATACATTTATGAAGTGTATGTGTCTGTGTGTATGTGTATTTGCATGTGCATATGTATAGTATTTGTTTACTTTTTTCCATCTTTTAGTTGCTGAAAACGTTTGCGCTCAAGCTCGCGAAAATTGCGTTTCATGGCAGCTGGCGCCCCAACTAATTTGCGTATAACCAGATTCTTCTCACAATACGCCTTGGGATCATAAGATGCAACCGGTGGGTCGTTATCCCAGTTCTCGGACGACTCCACCAGGTCGACTTTCGATGGGCGCGGCTCCTGTGGCGGCAATGCATCGGGATGCTGGAAGCGCACAAAATCACACCGATTCTTGCAGTTGAGCACATGTTCCTGCCAAAAGATATTCGCAGTTCATTTTATTGTTCAATTATGAACTGAATTTAACATTTACTTACCTGCATTTCGCTGCTCTTCAGCCTATGAGTGTTGTTGAAGGGACAGCGGATCATGCCACTGTTGGGATGGTTGCGTGCACAGCGTGTTAGGTGCGAGGCTAACCGATTGGGCAGCAGACGATGGTTCTCGTCATAGGGACACTTTATAAAGTTATTCATATCGGGCTTAAGCTCGGGTTTAATATCCGGTAAAGCTTGGGAAGTATTGTTTGACGAAGACATTTTCACCAAATCTGAAAATAAAATTGGTTACAAATCATTTTTCATTTGCATACGTTAATTATTACTTACGCAATTTATATATTTTATGGTATTCTTTGAATTTCTCAGTTAAAGTTTAGCTCGCGTCGCGCTTCGGTCTTCGAATGCTAAATAAAAAGCGGTAAAACTTTTATAACAGTTACTCAAAGAGCGCTGCTGCAAAAGTGCCGTTAGCTGCTAAGTTAACACGAGTTCAAGTATTCGCGGAATATTTTGTAAATCTGCTTTAATATTTATATACTTTGCAATTTTTACAAAAACCTTTGCACAATCTTAATATTCAGATAGCTTTTGAATGGCACCAACAACTATTAATATTCGACATACCAATCTAGGCCTATTAAGTTAGCTGCATGAAGTTTTCAAGCGAAAAATACTAGTAATAATATTACCTGGTCACACTTCAATTCTTTGCTGAAGTTTTAAATTTGTAACTAAATTCGTTCGATACATCTCGTGACTGGTTACTTAAAAAATACTTGTGCAAAGTAACGAGTTCGTGATTACCCCTCCCTGGAATCGTGAACTAGTATTCATGAACGGGAAAAAACATACTAGTCGACTATTTATTTATTTAAAATAGAAATGGACGAAAGCGTTATAGAAATCAACGATTCAATCATAACAATTGATAGCGAAGGCGATGTGGAAGATGGCGAAGTGCAGGAAATCGCAACAGACGAGATAAACAATGCCGCCAATTTGCAATCACCCCCAACTGAAGAACCAAACGGAACGACGAATCACCAGGTACAGCAAAAGCGAAAGAGCGAAACAAAACAAATTTTTAAAATAGTTAATTTTATAAATGATAATGATATATTGATTCAACCAGCAAACGAACGCCACCGAGGATGATCTAGTCTGTGAAGTAAAATTTCAAAATGTGGAAGAATATGACAGGCTGCAGCAGCGGCTGCTCCAGGCGCTGCAGTCGACTTTTGCCGAGGAGAAGTTTGTGTACAAAACGACGGCGCAGAGGATTAGCGTGCATGCCCCATTGAAATCTTCAGATATGGATCTGTTTACGATAGATACGGCGCCGGCGTGTAAGTTAAATGCTGCCCAAGTGCCTTCGTACAAGCGCTGCCATGTGGAGGTGCTCGACGAGGAGACCTCCGCACGTAAGAAACAAAAGCTGGACGAAGTCAACAAATGCTTCCGGCCCAAGTCACAGTCCGCCTGCTTCAATTGCGGCGGCACAGATCATTCGCTGCGTGAGTGCACAAAGCCACGCAACCAGGCGCGCATACAGCGGGCACGTAAGAAGAAGGTGGAGCGCTATCATGTGGACACGGAGCAACGTTTCGCACACATTCGACCTGGCAAGATTAGCAGCAAGACACGCCATGCCATGGGTTTCAGTCGAGGCGAGTTGCCCTTCATGTTCTATCGCATGCGTGTGCTGGGCTATCCTCCCGCCTGGCTGGAGGAAGCAAAGGTGCAGAGCTCTGGCATAGCGCTCTTCAATGCGGATGTAAGTGGGAGTCGATCCTTGATTATATATATATATATCTAAATTCCATGATCTAACTTTGCAGGGCAGCGAGGTGCAGGCACCGGAGCAGGAGGAAGGCGAATCGGAGAGCTTTAAATATGATGTCAATAAAATAATTGAATTTCCTGGCTTCAATGCAGAGCCAGGTGCCAAGTTCTATGATGTAAATATGTATACATATATATAGACAGCAGAATTCTAAACATAACTTCTCTCTATTCAGGATTACCAGCATCATAATGTGCCACGCATGCAGCAGCATCAGCTGAAGGCAAACTTCATCAAGTCGCTGGGCGAGAATGTGACCAAAGCCTATAAACGCAAAAAATTAGTAGATTTGCCGACGCCACATGATGCTAATCTTGCAGAGCCTGAGAATGATACGAATCTCGTAGAGCACGATATGGAACTGGATGATGATGATGATGGGGCGGAGCAGCCGGCAGAGCAGCCAGCTTTGCCCTTTGCAGACGCCAGCCAAACTGTGTCCCCGGCCAAGGCAGAGTCAAGCAAATGCAGTATGTCGCCCACACTGGACGATTTGCAAGCGCAGCAGGCTGTGCTACTACAGCAACTGCAAACAAATACCTCACTCAATACAAGTGAAGGGGAGGCAAAGGTGTCTCAAGAGGCGGAAGAAGCAGCAGTAGCACCAGACGCTCCAGAGACCCCAGCGACCCTTGCGAAGCCCGCCCCATCTCCTAGTTCAACTCAGATCTTTAAAGCCCCATCTATAGCCGGCACGCCCATATTGAAGTTCTCCGTGTACGACAAGCTGCCCGTGGGCGATAACTTCAAGGTGGGTGTCAGCGATGTCATCAACTTTGAGAATCTGCCCGATTCGACGGGCAAATATGAGCAAATGAAGGGTTTGCTCAAGAACGTGCGCCGCAAAATGGAGGAGCTACAAAACGACGATAATTAAGCAATAATCAAGCATTTTCACACTTATAAATACAAATTTGTGTCAGGCGCCGCTTTTAAATATGCATGAGAGCAATAAGCAAATATGTAAATCATTTTAACAATTTCAAGTGTTTTTGCACAATTTTTGGTTTTTTGAAGTGCAGACAATTTTTATTTACCAATTATAATATTGCACGCAGAGAAATCATAATAATATATCTATGTAGACATAATTATACATACATACAGACATAAATATATATATGAATATGTATATATATATATGTATGCATATATATAGTACGTAATTCAGTAAGTTTTTTTGTACAAAAATTTGATATTGATTAAACGCGCTAGACGGATATAGAAGGAGAAAGATTAAACTAGTTAAAGGACACACACGAGAGAGACATACATATAGATATACACATAACATATAGAACATATAACATACATATATATATAATATAACATGTTCACAATTTTGATTTCATTGCATTTAGTTTATTATATTTTGTTTGTCTGCCACTATAGATACATATATGCTGGCTGAGTTGGCCTGTGTGTATGTATGTATACATATATATACATATATATGCATGTAATTAAGTGTGTGTGTGTGTAGTTTTGTTTAAACAAAAAGAAAATGAAAATGCAAGCTCTCTTTATCGTTTATGCAGCTTTTCATGCCTAGTTGATGGCCGGTGGCTGTGGCGGCTGCGGCGGCGGCGCTCCATCTGGATTATTATCCCGGCGACTTGGCTTAGTGTTAGTCAATTGACGCCAAGTGCTTGGGTTCATGATGTACATGAACATGGCCAAGAGCATAAATACCATGGCTATAGTAAAACTGCTGCCAGAGTCTCGACCAGACATGGTCTGAGCCGGCTGCAAGGTGCGTCCACTAACTGAGAGATGAGAGAAAGGATTTAGAAGAAAGTTTGTTTATAAAAGTTGAAGGAAAATTCAATTTACCATCTATGCACTCGGTATCTGTGCAGGCGTTCTGATTCTGACGTATCTGTTGATAGTAGGAATATATATATAGTATATATATAGTGTATATATGGTATATGTCTACTTACAAAATTGATAAGCCTTTGCATCGCCAATTCGTGCGACCAAATGCACTCGCAGCCATCGAATTCGTCTGCCATAATTTCAAATTCCCTTTTTTTGTTGGTTTATTTAGTGTGTTGGCGATGCTGTTTATAAATGAGATTAATCAATCAATAATTCGTACAAAGAGTAACAATATATATACAAGTTATATTATGCACTATTATTAACAATTTTGGACTGACGTGGCAAAGTAATAAGAATGACAAAGCGTACAAAACACAACTGGCAATAATATCAAATAGTACAAAACGACAAACGATATTTGGAAATGTGCTCAACTGCGACGAATTTCTATTTTCTGTTTTCCTTCTCTTCAGTTTGCAAGCGAAACAAAACGCTGCGAATAAATGATTAGAACTTGAGCGTAACTCTCAGATAGTAGAGGCCCTAACTATAATGGTGTACACACATATATCAGCTTATATATATATATTTTGAGGTGCATACAGTAAGAATTCCGTTAACGAACACTGCTCAATAGTTGAAATGTCTAAAAGTTATCTAAAATTTTCTGTTTTGAATACAAAAAAATTTCAACAAAATTTATACATAAATTTCAAATTTTTTTCTATGTGAATCGGTAAAAAAACATGTTTTGTAGTAAATTTGATTCGAAATTGTTCATTTTTTGAAGGGAAAAGCAATATTAAATTCGTTTTTCATTTTCTTTTTTTGAAGAGAAAAGTTTTTAAACAAAAATATTCTCTGAATTTATATGAATATTTATGATTATCATTTAAAAGTATATATTAATAAATAAATAAATATTTATGTTTATCATTTAAAAAGATATATCAATATTTTTTGTATTATTTAGTTTGAAAACATATATATTCATTTATTTTTATTTTTATTTATTTTTTTTTTTAAGTTTTCAAGCAATTTTTTTTTTAAATTTATAATATTGAAAATGTAAAAATTTTATTTAACATTTAAAAATATATATGTATATACTTAAAGCATATTAATAATTTTTTGTAGTTTAAAAATATCCATATAAATATTCAATTTCATTAGGTTTTACCACTAACCATACAACACATAGATGAGACAACTAGAACAAGCGTTTTCAACACACTAGCGGCGTAGCTGACGGTCCCACACAAGCACGACTGAGCTTCGGTTGAGTTCGGTTAGCTTCAAGCAATGAACATATATGTCTGCAAAATCATTGCGCTGCGAGCGCTCAGCCGAAATGGTCAATCTATACACAAAGCCCTTCTACGCAACTATGTGTGCTTATTCCCTGATCTCCTCTCTCTCAAATATATTTATTCTCCGCTCTCTTCTCTCGCAAATATATTTGAATGCTCGCACCAGCAGCAACCCACAAAAATTGAAATTTGCTCGCTGAGGTCCAATGTCTTCTCTTGCGAGAGTAGAGTATACCAAATTGTTAAAAGCGTTTGCCATGCTCATGCAAAATGTTGACATTTTCATGATTATTTGTTGAAAGGGTATGAAACCGTTGAGGCGCATAACGAATATGTTTTCGCGACGAGCGTGCACACACACTTACAGTCACTTACCGCTACAGTTGCTCACATGTATGAGCATTTGTGTGCCTGTAGAAACATTTTGGGTTTTGATCGATCTTGTCGACATCCAAATCCACTTCACACATATTGTATGTATATGCATTAATAAATATTTACAGCTACATATTTATTAATTTATTATTAATAAATTAATTACTATAGTAATATTGGGCCATAAATATTTTCAAATCGAAAAAATCATAGCAGTGCTCTAACTAAAAAGTTTATTTAATTCTGTGAAATATATCGGTTAATAGGCTATAAAACATTAAAGTGCGTCAGGTAATTCATATCTATTCACAGCTGTCAGGATGCACCAAACTAAGCCAAAATTAATGCTGCGGACCATAAAAGCTCATTTGACAGTCACTCTACAATTCAAACCATACAAAATTACCAAACTACTGAATCGCGACACACTTGACAATTTCTACAGGCAGCTTAAAATTCGCATACAGGCACACAAATGCTCATACATGTGAGCAACTGTAGCGGTAAGTGACTGTAAGTGTGTGTGCACGCTCGTCGCGAAAACATATTCGTTATGCGCCTCAACGGTTTCATACCCTTTCAACAAATAATCATGAAAATGTCAACATTTTGCATGAGCATGGCAAACGCTTTTAACAATTTGGTATACTCTACTCTCGCAAGAGAAGACATTGGACCTCAGCGAGCAAATTTCAATTTTTGTGGGTTGCTGCTGGTGCGAGCATTCAAATATATTTGCGAGAGAAGAGAGCGGAGAATAAATATATTTGAGAGAGAGGAGATCAGGGAATAAGCACACATAGTTGCGTAGAAGGGCTTTGTGTATAGATTGACCATTTCGGCTGAGCGCTCGCAGCGCAATGATTTTGCAGACATATATGTTCATTGCTTGAAGCTAACCGAACTCAACCGAAGCTCAGTCGTGCTTGTGTGGGACCGTCAGCTACGCCGCTAGTGTGTTGAAAACGCTTGTTCTAGTTGTCTCATCTATGTGTTGTATGGTTAGTGGTTTTACATAAAAAAAAAAGAATTCGCCAAAATTTAATTAATCAATTAATTTAAAAAAATGTAATTCCTATTAAAAACACCCACATTATGCTATCTACTATGTATTATTCAGTTTAGTATATTTTCACTGTATGTGCCGTTAATAATTCTGATAAAGTCAATGGTTTGTTTTAGAGCGAGAGAGCCGCAGTTAATACGCCATCATTTTAAATAGCCTAAACAATAATTTGAAGCTTCGCCTGTGTATGTGTGACACACAAACAGAAATTCATACATGTACTGTTATGTACTGTATGCGTGTGTGTGTTAGTATGCCGCAGCAATAGAAACAGAAACAGAACTGTTCTCATCCAAGCTTTACTTCCAATACACACAATCGACCTTGGACAGAAACGCCTATGAATTAAAGATTACAAATATAAGCATAAATGCTTCAAATGTATGTAATTAGTAGAGTACGAAAGCAAAACACACATACACACATGCATACGCACACTGACACATATTCGTTTGTTTGTTTGTGTAACAAGTGTAGGTGATTGGACTTTCACGCAAACATTGTAGTTGCAGGCAAAGCGAAATTAATTAAAATGCCTGTTAAAACACAAACGTATATTATTTTAGTAATTTCCAAGGCAATTGCTATTTAAAATAATGAAGTCACTTGCATATTTGATTGTTTTGCTTTTTGTATTTGGGTTTCATTCCAATGGAAATTATGCAGCGGGGACGTAAACAAAGTGCATTAGCTGTTTGTTTGCTGCCTGAAACACTTAAAACTAACTATATTTTGTTTAATTGTACAATTATTATTCACACTTTAGCATTTATTGCTCATTTACGTTTGAATAGGATTTTATCTCAGTTTTGAAGCTGTGTTTATTGTAACAGATTAGATTATTTATTTTCTTACCAATTGGAATTGGAATGAGCGACTGGAACTCACATATGGTAGTGTTGGTAAACGTGCGCCTCTGCAATGCACATAAAAATCTCACTGCCAGCACTGCAAAATTTATGTGTATAACTACTTTCAATACTATTTGTAGCGCGTAATTCAAATATCTTGCGTTGATTTGTTGCGAATGCGACTTAAGCCGAGTCGTCGGGTTTTGTGCGTTGGCGCATAGATGGGCGAGAGCGCATCTTCACTTTTACGCTTACACATACGCTTCCTTTCGAGGCGTGGCGAATCTTGTGAGCAGCTGCGCTCCTTCACAGACGGTTGAGGTTTCTCCTCATTTTCCTTTAGTTTGCTTTCCTTATGACTTGGCATGGGGGTGCTTGTGGCTGCTGCCATTGAAGCAAATCTTCGCATTGGCGTATGTCCTGCATCCGCATTGCATTTCTCTGTATTCTGCTTTTGTTTTCGTCTTTTATTGAGGGATAGGAGATTACGCCGTGTTATGATCGAACTCTTTGTTTCTCTATCCAGTGGCGAACGCTCCGAGAGCTGAGTTAAAGAAGATTGCAGCTCTGTTGCGCACTTGGGCGTCTCGAGTATGAGATCAGGCTTGTTTTGTGTGGATATATTATGTTCTTGAGGGAGAGCTGTATCTTGGTTGGCATCCAAGTCAAGCGGATAGATTCCTTCCATAGCTTCAATTGTTAACTTTGGTAAACTTTTTTCCTTAGGCACCTCTTGGCTAGTTTTGCTGTTGGTAGCTTCTTCCTTTGTTGCCTCTGGTTGATTGACTTCCAAATCAGCCATCAGCATCGCTGCCTTCTGCCTCATCTCTTTCGTTAATTTGAGCACCTTGTTGGAAGCAGTATGGAATTGAATACATTCTGAAATATTAGCTCGAGCATTTTCATCATCGTTTTCTCTTGTTTTCTGAGCACAGGTAGCTTCATTAGGGTCAGCTTTAGTCGTGCTTTCCTCCAGCTCTGTTACCTCTGGGGGATTTACATTCACAGCTTCTAAATCAGCCATCAGCATCGCTGCCTTCCTCCTCATCTCCTTCGTTAATTTCAGCTGCCTGTTCGAAGCAGTACGAAATTCGATTGGATTTGAAATTTCAACATGCAAGTTATCATTAGCAATTTCGCTTATTGCCTGAGAGCAGCTAGCCACAGACTTTTGTTGAATCTCTTTCAATGAATCCTCTATGGATTCATGTGGACTTGCGTTCACAGCTTCCAAATCAGCCATCAGTATTGCTGCTCTCTGTTTCATCTCCTTGGTTAATGTCAGAGCTCTATTCGAAGCTGTACGAAAACCAATATTTTCAGAAATTTCATTTTGTTTATTCCCTCCATAGCTAACTTTCAAGTCAGTCGCTTCTTTTTGTTGCTGTTCTTCAATTTGGATCGCATCCGCTGCATCTATAAGCTGCCAGTCGCTAAATGCTATCATATCCAATTGATCACTAGCATCCAGCTCATCTTTTATTGCTTTGCTCTCTGGTATATTCCATTGACTTAATGGAATCCCAGCCAACAATTCACAGTCTGCAGCATCTTCATCTCTCTTTGAGGCTGTCAAATGCTTCTTCTGCTGCATGTTCTCATCTTCTGCTTGATTCTCCTCGGCAACTGCGACCAAATCTGTCATCAGCACAGCTGTTTTCCTGTGCATTTCCTCCGTTAATTCCAGTGCCTTATTCGTTGTTGAATTTTCAGCTGGAATTCTTGCTTCTACTTTACTGATCTCTTGGCAGTGACCAGTTCCTTCCAGTGCTTCTTGAATTTCTGTTGGTTTCTTTATTAGCTCCTCAGGCTGCCATTCACTGAATGCATTTATGTCTATCTCCATTTCCTCTTTGCAATGCTTCCCTTGCTGCTCTCCTATGCCTGAATTCTCAATTTCCGTGGGCTGCCATTGACTTCGGGCTATTTCCTCAAGCAATTCAATCTCTGAAGTTTCTTTAGCTTCTTCCCGCTGAGTCTTAATGGAGTATACATTCTTATCTTCACATAAGTTGGTGTCTAAAAGCAAGATGTTATTAATGTTTGTTTAAAATATTATTGATTTGGAATTTACCTTCTAATTTCTCAACATTAACTGCAGTTTGATCTCTAAATAGTGAAAACTCAGCATTATCTGTTAAAAGAAAAATCTTTAGTTTATATATCTATATATTATTGTATGCGAGGTATGTTCAAGATCATTTTTCAAATTTTGCGGGCAAAGTACAATCGATATTGTAGTATGTACAAAATATAATCGAAAATCGAATCTGCGTTGTCCGGCAAATTTAAAAATTGATTTACCCACTGAAAACACCTCCTATTAATATATACTCACCTATTATTTTACTATCACAGTCATCATCTAGATATTTACATTGCTCTGTGTCGCCAATAAAGTAACCCATGACTTCCAGAATAGCCGTAGCGTCTTCGTCTTCGTCTTCGTTCCCGAAATCTATCGCCTCCTGCAATGTAGAATTCTTCAGGTCCATCTGCATATCGGGCAAATTAATCGATATGTTTGCATTGCTTTGAGTGCTGAAAAATGCGCTCAGATTTAGCAAATTCTCACAGATCTTCTGTGAGCTATTCGCATCGAAGGCGCAGTTTGTCCTTGTGGGCACTTGGGTGTTGTAATCCTCTTGCACAGACAAGGAGGAAGAAGAGGATACGCAGCTGAGGCAATCCTCATCATCAGCTCTGGCTGCTGGTGCAGGACTAGAAAGTCGTTGCTTTGCAAAGGTTTTGATTTTTTTGCCACGAAAACGAAACCAGGGCCAGTCCTCCTCTAGCAACAGTTCCTCCTCCTCCTCCGCCATGTATGTGGGCGATGCACAGAAGTCTCTCAGTATCAGCTCTGCAATGTTCGTTGTCTCCGTTGCATCTGCCTCTGGCTCGACCTCTGGCTCCTCGACATTATGCTGCTCCAACATGGATTGCAACGTGGTAAAATTTTGTGATGCTGGTATGAGATGCACTCGTTTTGGCTCTTGCTGAGCGCGCAGGCAGTCCAAGCGATCGGCTTCATATTCCCAATCATCCAATTCATCTAATTCTGACTGTTGACTTAAGTTTCCACTTGATCCTCGTGTTCCCGTCGACAGCTCGGCCGCTTCGTTGTAGCTGTGCGGATTTCTTCTATTTTTGCGCGTAGAGCAATGGCCACTTAATACAGTTGGACTTGCAGCTATTCTGTAGTCACTATCATCATCATCTGCCATGTTCAACAGGCAAATCCATACCCAAATTTCCTGTTGAGAAATTTTATGCCGCTTTGTTTATATATGACAATAATCGATAGCTCTTTAAGCTGCTATCGATTGCAGTTTCAGGCACTGCCACTTGATTAAATTATTAAGTGTTGTTTAATATTTAGTTTAAATTTTAAATAACATTACAAATATGCTTTATAATATTTATAAATTCAAAATTAAAATATAAAATAGTACAAAAATCTATATTTTATATAACTTAAGGTATACCATTTTGAATTTAAAAATTACCAGGTATACCATTTTGAATTTAAAAAATACCAGTTTTTAGTACATTTCCACTTTGAACATTGTTCAACACTATTAACGTCTTATCGATAATATTCATTAGCTTTGTCTTCTTTCTCGGTGCTGTTGAGTCGTAGAGTAAAGTTAAGTTATCCGGAATAATGGGTATTCCTACGGCGGTGCTGCGTACCCAACTAATGGGTTTGACCAACTTTATTGGCACACACAAAGACCAGGCCGACAAGTACCGTCAGCTGCTAAAAAGCGTACTCTCAAATACCGGCACCGAATTGATCGATACACTGAAGCTCTTTGTTGAGGCCATTGTCAATGAGCATGTTAGCCTTGTCATTGCGCGTCAGATTCTTAACGATGTTGGCGTCGAGCTAAGTAAACTGCCCGACGACATGTCCAAGCAGCTGTCTCACTTCACACTCGAGAAGGTGCATCCACGTGTCATTTCGTTCGAGGAGCAAGTTGCCGGCATACGTTTTCATCTGGCTAACATCTACGAGCGCAATCAGCAATGGCGCGATGCAGCCACTGTTCTGGTCGGCATACCTCTAGAGACCGGTCAGAAACAATATTCTGTTGAGTGCAAATTGGGCACCTATTTGAAAATCGCACGTCTCTATCTAGAGGACAACGATTCGGTGCAGGCCGAGCTTTTCATCAATCGCGCTTCGCTATTGCAAGCCGAAACCAACTCCGAAGAGTTGCAGGTGAAATTCGCATTTCTATATCCAATTTCCAAATAAAGTAATATAATCTCTCCACCTGTCAGGTGCTGTACAAAGTCTGCTATGCACGCGTTCTCGACTATCGTCGTAAGTTCATTGAAGCTGCTCAGCGCTACAACGAGCTCTCCTATCGCAAAATAGTGGATCAGGGCGAGCGTATGACTGCCTTGAAAAAGGCTCTAATCTGCACCGTTTTGGCCTCGGCTGGCCAGCAGCGCTCTCGGATGTTGGCTACACTCTTCAAGGATGAGCGCTGCCAGCACCTGCCCGCCTACGGCATACTGGAGAAGATGTATTTGGAGCGCATCATAAGACGCTCCGAATTGCAGGAATTTGAGGCTTTGTTGCAGGATCACCAGAAGGCTGCCACTCCGGATGGCTCTTCTATATTGGATCGTGCCGTCTTCGAGCACAATTTGTTGTCTGCCAGTAAACTGTACAACAACATAACATTCGAGGAGTTGGGTGCTCTGTTGGATATACCAGCTGCCAAGGCAGAGAAAATTGCTTCGCAGATGATCACTGAGGGACGCATGAATGGGCACATTGATCAAATTTCAGGAATCGTGCATTTTGAGAACCGTGAGTTGTTGCCCCAATGGGATCGTCAAATCCAATCTCTATGTTATCAAGTTAATTCCATAATTGAGAAAATAGGCGTCGCTGAGCCCGATTGGCTGGATAAGCAGAACTGAACAAAGCGGGGATTCGCATCATTTTGAATAAAAATCTACTGGGGGTTCTCATCCTAATCTGGCGGATTTACTTTATAATTTCATTTACATTTGCCTTTGAAGTTCCGCATGTAAAATATCATTATGAATTTAAGAAATAAATAGCATATGATTCCATGAATCAATGCACTCAAAAAAACGAAAACAACAAGAGAAAAGTCGTAAAAATATAAATTCAATTTATATATGAAACATGTACATACATATATTCACAATCGTATTTTTCTATTCGTATAATTCACAAAATATTTCTGCACACACATACATATATATATAAATATTTATATATATATACATATATATGGTATACAATTTTATAACTCTTAGACAACTAGCGGAAAGTTTTGCCTTTGTATACAATACAAATACAAAAACAGTTGTATATATATATATAGCAGTATAAATATATATACGTATATATTTGATATAAGAATAACTAGCAAATTTATATGTTGAGGGTCCCAATTCGTAACTTGTACTACCCACGGCCTAAAATTCCAAAAAATGAACATTTGAGTTTAACTAAATTTAGTAGTAACTAATATAATAGACTAATTAAATGTACAGCAAAAATTTAACTAAACAAAATGCAAAACAATTTGCCAGCAAGCAAGCAAATCCTCTAAAAGAATAAACGAAACACTCCTCCGATATTGTGCATTAAAAAAAGACATCCGTAAACCAAACTTTAAAATGGAGACTCTCGATGCTCGCCTTAACTTAAAAGTGAAAGTAAAGTCATCCTTGGGTATTCGCCGAGGACTCCTCATTCAGCTGCATTTGCGCTAGTGTGCGTACAACAACGCCACGATTCACGGGCGTCAATCCTTGGCAGAGACCAACGACAGCGTCCAGGGCCACGTCCGGACAGTCCTGACAAAGGAAATATATACATATTAATATATAAACTATATAGATTCGAATCTAAATAAGCAACCTCTAGCATCTTCGATATTGTGGAGATAATGGCATCCCTCCTCACAGAGTTTACATTTTTGGACACTATCGATTCGCTATTTGTTTGTTCCTGATACCAGCTAACCATTTCCTCATTCTTGTCCCACAGATAGGCCTGCAAAAGACAAATATTAATAACTATATATGTATTGGAAACTTGCTTTGTAACTCTACCTCAGTGGCGCCCTTCTCCTCGACTAGCCAGCGACGCAGCATCTGCTTGGCCTGACCCACCGAGAGGTTGTCTTGTGCGCGTAAAATCTTCTTGATATACGCATCCTCGAGCAGCAGTCGACGCAGACGCCAGTAGAGCCAGCGACGCGATTCGCGCCAAGGCACAATTTCGCTTATGCATTCCTTTTCCAGCATGCGCTCAGGCGTATCGTGCAGATCGGCAAAGTGTACGGCGACAGTGTGATACACGTGCATGAGGACTGCAATGCGCGCCTTAATCTTCTCATCCAACTGTCCGGCTTTTACCTTATCGCCAGCGGCGACGGCCTCGTCGTGCTCGCGTTTCAGCTATAAATATCAAAATTAGATTTAGTTAACTATATAGATATTATATATATATTAGTCTGCCTCACCCCAATGGTGGTGCCATCGAGGCGATGTATTGTCTTGACCAGATCTTTCTCTTTGTACTTGATCTCGACAATGCCCTCCGGTTCAAGCACACCGCCGCGTGCCTCAGGGTCGGCATAGGTTTCCATGTAACGCGGATTGATTAGAGAATCAAGCACAGCCCAGGCACCTCCACGCAGCTCAGCATTGGGTGGCAAATAGATGAGCACCGGCTTTTTGTACTCCCGCAGGCCATCGACAATGTATGCACCAAATTTCACAATTTGCTCATACATATCCTTCATGCCGCCGGAGAAACCACGCCAGTTGGCAAACACAATCAATGGCAGCTCTTCGCGTCCGAAATCTTTGATCGCTTGCGCTGTCTTGTACGATGAATCGGGATACCAAACCTGGCCAGCCTGCTGCAGTGTCTTGGCTTCCGAATCCAAATTTGCGGGATCCGCAGGCATTTCCACTTCCACAGTGCGCGTCTCTACGGCTATAACGCCAACAGGCACGCCGCCCAAGCGAGCACGACCCGTGACCACGGTCTTGGCCCAGGGAGCCATAATTTCGCTCCATGAATCGCGATCAAAGAAACCATTCTCCCATTCATTGGCATTGGCGGGATTCACACGACCAGCGAGCATCCAGCGTGGATCATAAGGCGATTTGGTGGGCATGAAATCGACAGGGCGATCAATGCGATCACTGGGCAAAATAATGGGCAGATCGCAGCCAATATAAGCGGGAATGTAAGAGAGCCAGTCGAGTATTGTGTAAACACCATCCAAATCGATGGCTTCCGTTTTGTGGGTGACACCATTGTTGTACATGATCTGGACGCCACCAAGCTGGTTATTGGAGGCATAGACCTTGCGTCCAAGCAACTATAGAGGGCATATAAAAGGGAGTATAAATTTCGAGTTTTAGATATGATATTTGCCTATAACTTACCTTATTCAAAGCAGCATAACCCGTGAGTATAATATGCGAATTATCAATCTGTATGACACGCTGACCAAGACGAACGACATAAGAGCCAATGCCGATGGTGCGACAGGTGACCATGGCAATGGTGACAATTTCCTCATAAGCCTGGGATGTTTCACCCGCAATCAAGCCAGCATAACGCAAATTCTCAACGCCCAGACCATCATCCTTGCCAATGATATCCGTAATCTTATAGCGCTGTTCGCCTTCATCCTCAATGAGTATCGCACGCACCGAATTCAGATTCGCCACCTTGGCATAATCCTCCGTAGTCAGATAAAGATATTTAAAGCCCTTGTCTGGTTCCTCTGGATCTTCCCATGCGATCTTAAACATGGCTTTCACCTCCTCAGCGAGGCCAATGCGTGCGCCACTGTTTACAGATATATAGATCTGTAGGAAAAAGATTTGTTAATAAGAAAAATTTTGATTGGGATTCAAATAAAGCTACTTACTCGAGGCACTTTGAGTTGTCTCGCTAGTTGGGATGCCTTGGCAAAGAGCACATCCTCCTTGATGCCGAAGGAGCCAATCAGATAGGTCAAATCATTGGCAATCACTATAATTTCGCGACCAGCTGGATACTCGGGCGTGGCCAGCACAATGCGCCAAGCAACCATGCCACACTGCATACAAATATATAGATAGATTTAGATATATATATATATATACTGTTTCCTTATAGTTATATGACTTACATTATTCTCGCCTGGCAGACGCTGCAGCTCAACTAGCGTATCGTTCTCCAAGACCAGCTCTTTGCACTCCAGCAATATCTTGTCGGGTGTGCGTATATCGACAGTGGGTCGTGCCTTGGAGAACTCTCGCCAGTGACGTTCTGTCATCTGGCGGAACATATCGGGCACGTCGTAGACATAGGTGGTGCCGTTCGACTGCGCCTGGAAGCGTTTCTGCTGCAAAAAGTCCTTGGTCATATAGGGTGTGGAAATGGGATGGCCATGCAATGAGCCCTGCTTTTCGCCGTAGGCATGGAATTTGATCTGTAGAAGATGAAAGAGAAATGGTTATTTACTACCAAATAAAGTCAATGTCTATCGACGTACGATGCCCGTTTCTGGTTCAGTTTGCTCTGTGTACATGGAGATGTCCAGGAAGTAGCCTGAATCGTTGGCAATGCAGAGACGCACGGCTTGGGTGGGAGATTGTGGGGACTGTCGGATGACCATCTTAAGCTCAGCTTGCAACACGCGCAGTTTCCACAGACGTGGTCCGTAGCGCATGATCATCTTTGTGACAGACTCCTCGATTTTCGCTGGATCCATAATGACAGTGGGCACAAAGTTTAGGAAAATGTGATTGCAATCTGTGCGTTTGGCATGAGGATGCGAGAAGGCAACCTCCAGTTCATCCATTGCCTCCAACAGCACACGTTCGCCCTCATTTTGCAGATACTCAAATGAGGCCTCTTTGGTAATCAAGTCGGAGTGACGGATAATGGAACGTATGAAGAAACGATAGTCGGTGACTTCTTGACCCTTCGAAACCTTAGCTCTGCCCAAATACAAATGCATTTTCTGGTTAGCTGTGGGCAATGCCTCCAGGTCGTAGGTCTTCATGCGATTCAGCTCCAAATGGAAAGCCGATGCTGGCTCCAAATGCCTGTAGATGCGATCCTCCTCGAAATTGTCGCGGGCTCGGTACGTAAAGAACTTGGGGAACTGACGTTTCTTGAGCGCAGCAAAGGTGATGCGACGTATGCGTCGCTGGTACAGCTCATCGTTGTGCTCTTTGCAATAGTTACCAAAGATCTGTGACATTTGCACATCATCCATTTCACCGGTCTCCCTCACTGCCACACTTATGATGTGTATGGGCTCTGTGGACTTGGCCTCTTCGGCAGCATTCGCACGTGTGATGGGATCCGAGAGGGAGACATTAATCGAGGTACTATGACGACTATCCGAAATAGAATCCACAGCTTCGACAGCCTCCAAGACCTTAGCACTGACCAGCGCTGGCGATACGAAATCCTCCAGCAGATCGAGTATCTCATCCGAGTACATGGAGAAATGCTCGAAGGAATCGAATGCGGCAATCGCACCCGTACGCACAAAGGAACTGCCCATTGTCTCGGCAGCTGCCTGATCCAGACCCTCCGGGGAGCTCATGCGCGAGAATAAGCGATTCGGATGCGCTGTTGGCAACAGGAACTGGAAGTGCACCAGTGGCAATCCACCGGAGAGCTCCAAGTGCTGCAGACAGGTCAGCTCATAGGAGGTATAGGCACGTCTCACGTAGACCTCGAGGGCGGCATTGCAGACAGCTCGATTGGAGTGATAGAAGAAGTCATGGAGTATGTCAAAGATGGATGTCTCCGACAGGATCAAACGTTGCAAGTTCTCTGGATGGAAATCATGGCCGTACATATCGACAGCCGACAGGAAAATGGACTCCATTTGATTGTGACGTAGCTCATATGCCGGCTGATGGGCAGCAATGAGCACCTGGCGGGAACGTAAGGCCACACGTGAATGTTCCGCTCGATTGAGCGAAGTCAATTCACTCAGCGTATTGGCCAGTTCGTCGGTTAGACCTGGTTCATTGGCCCACAGGTGATCGATGAGCAGCGTGACCAAGAGATTCTTTTTGGCCACCTGCGAGTGCGAGAATATCGTATTGACCACCGTCAACATATCATCTTTGTTATGCTCCCGCACCAGGCCCACACACTTGTCGTAGTGTCCATGCTGGAACTGTGACTCAACATCGTAGTATTGACGCAGCAGCTCATGGACGGCGGCCTTCATGCGTCCTCGGATGCCATTCCTATAACGTTGCACCAGCTGCACAATGCTCTGGGTGGTCAGGAAGAAGACATCACGATCTGCACGCTTCTGCAGCGTAGCTGCATGGCTATCAATCACACTCGCTATTTGCTGCGATGGGAATTGAGCTAAGACGCTCGTGATGTTGCGTTCGTAGAGCGTCATCAGCTTACGTATCTTCTTCTCCACGGATATGGGTATGCGTCCCGATATTGAGGCAATCACCTCCTGCAGCTCGAGCAGCGGCAGCGATGGGTCCCGCAAACTCTGCATAAACTTCTCAATTATATCGCGCAGTCGCTGGGCATTGTAGGGTTCTGGCAGACAGTAGCCAGCCAGCGTGTTCTCCAGAATGCTCTTGTAGGTGTTGTGCACCCGATTCAATTTCTCGGGCACTGGCGCATTCTCTGGCTGTGGGAATTGGCTTTTGCAGGGCTGTGCTTTGGTCACCAGCGAAGGATCATCCAACTCCAAGTGGCCAAGCAGAGAGCCAGCATCAAGCACAGCGCCCGGGCGACGCACAAAGGTCACAGTGCCTGCCTCTTGGGAGGTTAGGGTCATTACCATTTTCATTACTTCGATCTCAGCGAATGCCTGACCCTTGCCCACATGTGCGCCATCCTCGACAATCATATTGATCAGCTTGCCAGCCGAGGGACTGCGCAGCAGCGAGGGATCATTCTCCTTCTCAAAGACGCACGTTTGATTGCCAATGACAATGCGATAACGATCCACCTCCTCTCTCATATAGGTGGTATACGAGGCGCCCTCCAACGATATGAGCAGTCCACTGTCCGACAGCCTATGAACTTCGATCTCCTTGAACGAATTGTTCATGAGCAGGAAATATGAATTGTGTCCACTTTTCGCTGCTTGCACTTTGTAGCGTAGTCCACCATTAATCAGCTCCACGTCCACCACATTGGTCAGTGTGTTGGCCGCCTGGATTTGACCCTTCTCCAATGAGGTCTGGAAACTGGAGAATGACTGAGTTATCTGACGATCAGCAATGTGCAACGCGCCACACATGACACCCAGAATGATGTCCGGCTTCTCGGATTGCACACGCTCCGCAATCAACGCATCCAGCCAGGCGGTGTCTATGGTATTGTCAAGGAAACGATTCGTTTCGAGCAGCGTAATCAGATATTCAACTGTTGTACGGAAATCACCGCGAATGGACAGCTCCTTCAGGGCTATCACAAGATTCTCACGCGCCTGCTGACGATTCTCGCCCCAGGAGAAGCAATGTCCAAATTGCGAATCCGCAAACTCGTGCAAACCACCAGATGCAGCCACACTGAAGTAGCCCCAGACATTCTTGCTGGAACGGAAGTTGAGCTCCTGCACGGTGCCGGAACTGGGCTTGAAACCTTCATCGGGATTCTCGGAGGTGATGCGTGCGGCAATGACGTGGCCCGAAGGACGTGGCTTATTCGGTGGATTCTCAAAGTCAATGACAGAAGAGCCCCAAGGCGACTCGCCATAGAGCAAACGTATATCCTTCAAACGATATAGAGGTATTCCCATTCCAATTTGTAGCTGACAGGCGGGCAAATTGACATCGGCTACCATTTCCGTGCATGGATGCTCCACCTGCAGGCGAGGATTGAGCTCGAGGAAGAAATATCTGCCCTCAGGATCGTACAGATATTCAACCGTACCGGCGCTCACATAGCCAACCATCTTGGCCAAACGCACTGCAGCCTTCTCCATGTCCTCAAAGACCTCTGGCTGTGCCACGATAGCGGGTGCTTCCTCAATGATCTTCTGATGACGACGCTGTATGGAACAATCACGTCCAAATAAGCTGATGGCATTGCCATATTGATCCGCTAGCAGTTGAACTTCCAAATGACGAGCACCGCTCGCCAGCTTCATGACGAAGATGGGCGAACCGGGCACCTCGGCTTGCACCTGACGGAATAGACCAGGAAACTCCTCAGCGGTGTCCACTCGGCGAATGCCTTTGCCGCCACCACCCTCCGAAGCCTTGATCATAACCGGAAAACCTTATAGGAAAGAATATAAATTAATATAGTTTATACAAATAAATTCCTATTTTAGTCTCTTACCAATCTTGGCCACAGCAGCTAGTCCCTGTTCCACATTGGTCACGCAGCCACGGGCAAAGAGTTCACTGGAAATTTTAATCTTCTTGCCACTGTATTGAGCCTTTAGATCCGAGCCAGACCATGGCAAAGTTGGTATCTCAGCTGTTTGTGCTACAATCGATGAGGCCACCTTATCGCCCAACGCCCACATCGCACGTTCTGGCGGTCCAAGGAAGACAAGGCCCTCCTTGTGCAACAGTTCCGGCAATTTGGGATTCTCCGACGCATGTCCCCAGCCCGCCCACACGGCCTGTGTTAAAATGAGTATAAAAAGTTTCTCTTTATTAGTAAAATGCTAATAAATTACTAATTGAATTAAGTGTGCGACTGACTGTTTAGTTAGATGGTAGATAACGATGGCTTATGACGGCCATTAAATCAATTGTGACGTCACAACTCTGTAATTGAGTGTAAGCTCTACCGCGAGGCTGCTTGAAATGCTCATAGATTGTATAGAAGGCCTTCAGTGCTTTTATCTATACAAATATTTAAGTCTATCATTATCTCTAAATAGACTTTACTGTTATAAAAATAGTTGACTGTCAATAATAAACTATTCTATGATAATAAACTGTCCTATATTAAGCTATATAAATATGTTTATATTTAATTGTGAATATATATTATTAATATACCTATACAAATATTTCTTACAAATATATAATAAACTTAGACTTTTCATTAATATCTATAATTTCATTACTATAAAATGCAACTAAAATCACATGAAAAGCTGACAAGCCCACTTGAATTCATGAGAATCGAGGAGGAGGGCGTTTACTTTAGAGTAAATATTGATTTTAATCTTACAGCGCACTCAATTGCTTTTTGACTCTCTCTTATTTGGTTTTAACATTCTTTCGGTTGCCGCTCTCGCTTCTGCATGATCTCTCTGTTGTTTTACTGTCTCTCTCTCTCCCTCTCGCAAATAGCGCACTCTTTGTTATATTTGTGAATATAGTTTGTTCTCTTTCTATCTGTACGCAATTGAATTCAACTCTCTTTCTCGCTCTCTAGCGTCTAACAGCCATAATATATACTGCGCTCTCTGTCTCTCTCGCTTTAGCTATTTCAACTAAACAATAGAAATAGTTCTCTATATTACAAATAAGTTAAAACCAAACTGGATTAGTAAAAACAGAGAAATGGGAAGACTAAAGTTAATTAGAATTGCTAATTTAGTTGCCTACTTTTTACGATTAGATTTATGCATGTTTTTTTTTTTGTTAGTTTTATTAAATAAAGATATCTTCAATTGCCTCTTATACTAACAATAGATAATACTATTAGCAAAGGTGAAAAAAAGAGAAAAGAGAGATTTTCTTTTATCAAAATACTTTTTATGAACTCGTATATGATTTTAGTCCAATCAAGTTTTAATTAGTAAACTCTTTCAATGTAGCACAGTGTAATCTATGAAGTGGGTGCTCGTAAAGAATAAACAGCGACTATCCCAAGTATACAGAGACACACACACACACACAAATATACATATTTTTGTGTTCTGTGTAAAATTGAAATTGAACGTAGCACTTGACTTTGAGTATAGCCCAAACGAGTAAATAGAAATCATACGATGCAAAGTTTAGAGGAAATCTAGTAAGTGTTACTTAAATAGAAAAAAACCTTACCTGAACTTGTGTGCGAAGTGCAATATCCACAATTAGCTCGACGTTCGCATAGTTATTGTTGTTGGATCCACCAGGTACCGGAACATAGTGATCGGCCATCTTAATATATTCGGCATTGGCCTTCAGATCCTCGGGCGTTACCATAACCACAAATCGTACCGCTCGCTCGTTCTTGAACATCTCGTAGGACCAGCGACGTATCGAACGCATGCACTTAACAGCCGCAATGCCATTGTTGGCAATCAGAACTCGATTGATAACACGATTGCCACCGAAACGCTTAACGAACTCCTCCGTGGTGGCAATATGAAAGTCGCGATCCTGATGACGATCCTGGCCGAGACCAGTGCGCGACATGCTGGGTCTGCAAAGGCAAAAACGTAATGAGCATTGATTTGTATATTTGTAAATTTTAAAAATTATATGTATACATATCATTTTTTAACTAACAGGTGTTAGAGTTCGCACTTAGAACACACAAGAAAAAAAACTGCAACTCTTTAACCTTTGCAACTCATTACTAAAGGGAAAAAACATGTGCCGAAGCTAAAATCAGCTGTTAACAATGCATAAGCGAGGGTCAGCTGAGAAACTTTCTTTCTTTTATTACTAACTTCGTATGCAGCTCGTAAATTTTACATACCCGCCATGCTTGCATGTATATTTACTACACTGCATAACACAGTTCATTGGAAAACTAACTAAACTCTGCAAGGCCAAACCATTATTTTGCTCATAATTTGTTTGGTAATGATATTTATAGATTAGTCTAAATAACAAGTAAAAATATACATTTTTATTCAGAACAAAACAAGCAAAATCTATATAACTATATGCATTCAAAACTATTGGCTCGACTTTGTAGCATAGTGTTAAACTGAAGCTTGCTGTGGGTCAATGTTAGATAAGTTGAAAAGACAGAGAGAGAGAGCGGGAGGAGTAGGAGTTGAAGCAGCAGCAAATGGAATTTTAAACGGCATTTTGGCAAACCGGTTTTCTACCAACTCACAAAGAGGAAGAAAAAGTTTGTATTTTGTAAAGCTTTCAACAATGTTTACTTTGCGCGTGGCCTCACTCACTCTCTCAGACATTCTCACTCTATATATTTGGCAAATGGAGGACGGACGCATTTCGCATATGCAAGTCAATTAGTTTGTTGCTATAAAAATAATTATGCGTGATTTGTGTATGAAAATAGTTTAGAGCTGATTTACTTTATGGTGCCGGCAGTTGTCACGCTTAATAGAGAAGATGTTGACGCATTGTTATTGTTGTTCGTGTTGTTGTCATCGCTGCTGCTGTTGTTGTTGTTGTGGCACATATCAATTGCTACAATATTGGGTATAGCGCTTGGTGCATTGTTGTTGTCCGTTGTTGCTGGCAACAGTTCTTCACCTGTCTCCACAAGCACAAAACGTTTGCTGGCGCGACGCTTTAACATTTTGGCAAACGCTATTAGGGCCAAGATCATTCAAGTCCAAAGTTTACAAAGCTCTACTCTAATCGAGTTTACAGTTTAATATTTCTTTATAAATATTATGCAAGCGAATTATGACTAATCAACGTCAACGTGCAGCGCCACTTTCACCGCCCAATGAATAATCACTAAAAACTATTGTGCCTGCAGGTCAGTGGCAAAGAAGAAGATATATATCGAAAAAGTAAAAAAATCACACGCGAGAACTGTGTTTTGGTCAATGCGCTGCTTAATATGCTATGGCGACCGACGGGCACGGCAAGTGCTTACAAACTGGCAGCAAAGGCAATGCTGCCAGCTTGAACGACCCGGTGGCAATGACGTTACTCATCCGACACATGGCCTATGCGAGAGCAAGCAAGACAGAAAGAAAGAGCGCGAACCAATGAGCTGACGCAGAGGAAGCGAAGCAAGAGCTAAAAGAGCATTTGGATAAATTGTTAAGCTCTCGCGGCTTCGTTTGTTGTTATGAATGAAAGCAGAAGTAGAAAAGATGAACAAATCATGAACAATAATTATGCTCTTTAGCTCCCACCTGCAGCTGTAGCTTTTTGCTCTTAGGTGCTGCTGCACAGCTGACTGGCATGCTCTTAGAAATGGCGAAGTAATATAGAGAGACGCTCTCTTAAATTGCAGCACGTTGTTATTGCTTTGTTGCCTTCTCTTTCTGTCAAGCTCGCGCCATTTGTTTGCCATGGAGAGCATGGTAAATAATTCTTATTCTTATTGGATTTTTCTTCTATTTTTGTTTTTGTAACTAACCTCAGACGTTTGCGTCGCTCTGCTATGTCGCCATTTTGACAAATATCGCTTTGCATTTTCTGCGGAAATTGATCGCCGGCTTCGCCTGCCTCAATTGCCTCCTTCTCATCGATTTCATCGCCCACCTGTCAAAGACAATAAGAACAGGTTATTAAATAATTAAACTTCATTTGAGTTGGGGTTTTAAGTTTATTACCAAAAAGCTGGGGCGGTCGCCATCTGTGGGCGTGGCCTGTGTCGTTTCGCCGCTTGTCGTTGCCTCCTGTTCGCTCATTTTGCTGTTGTATTTGTTGCCAAGGTCGTTGTTATTGTTATTATTATTGTTTATATGGAAATTGTTCAGGTCGCCCAAAACGCTGCTCTCCTTCAACTGCTCGCACAGGCCATCAACATCCGCTTTGAGGCTCTCGCTAGAGAATTTGACTTTTTTAATGCAAGACTTGGGAAAACGTTGCTTTTGCTGCTGTTGTTGTTGTTGTTGCTGCTGCTCACTGCCCTTTGCTGTTGTTGACGTTGTTGCTGTAGCCGCAATAACACTGGAGTTGTCTGTGTGCGAGAGAGAGAGAGCGACAAACAGTTAATCAAAGTTAAAAAGCTCAAGTTTAAGTGCTTGTGTTAGGCTGAGACGTGTACCGCAAGTAAAGCTTTAATTGGTTAACAAAATGGTGCTTACTATTGTTGCCGTTGTTGTTGTTAGTTGGAATTGGTGTTGTTATTTCTCTTTGGCGCGCAAAGAGCAAATTCAAGAGAAATGCAATAAACGCCAGAGTGATTAAAAACGCGATAAGCATCGGCTACATTCAATTAAAAAAGCTACGAAAAAAAATATAATAAAATTTGTTGATAATATCCTAAAATAGTTATTTATGTTTTTCTTTTATTTTTATTTATAAATATATATGTAGGGCAACTGATTAAACGAGTTCAAGAGGTTAAAGTCATCTATATTTAATTTTTGAATATGTTTAACGAATTTGTGTGTGAAGCCCCAAAAGAGATAAACAAAAATTAATTTTAAACTAGTTTCTTTCAAAAAACAAATTCGCTTTATGACGAATCTTAAATGCTCTTATCAAACTGAGAGAGCTTACATAAGAAATTCAAGCATTTTGTTTCATAACTTTTAATTAGGAACTTAAGAACTTTCACAAGTTTTTTATTGTGAGATTTGCTAACAAAACTTTTAACTGAAAAGTCAAATTTGATACGGTTAATATAACAAATAATACTGTAAACTTGTTCAGGTATTATGAATTTACTAGGAATTATGTAACAAACATTATATATATATACCTGAGAAATATAATATGTATAAAATAATAAATATAGATAAGCTATAGCATATTATGAATTTACTAGGAATTATATATATATAACTGATAAGCTATAGCATAATTATAAATTTTATTTAAAAATTTCGTAAATTGTGTTTTTAAGTTCTTTAGTTTCGCCTTCACTGTACTAGCTGAAATATTATTAATTTTAATTCTCACATATTTCTCTATAAAAGTTTTATTATTCCCCTATTAAAACCTTTTGTAGTTTTGCCCTTTTTTACCTTATCAAAAAGTGTATAAAAAAATGATTTTACTTAAACATTTTTTTCTTGTGTTTACTGCGCATTTGAATTTAAACCAAAAACAGAAACAAAAAATAAAAATTGCCTGCGTAACCGACTACATAATACTCGCTTAAAGTATTTATGATTTCAATTTCATTTATAGCTCTATTTAGAGCACAGCCCAACAGTGATCTAATTGCATAACTTGGGAGATACCAGCTCTACAACTATGAAAGATATATTGTCATAAAATATATATATAATTCTTGATCTATCAGGTCAATAGGTCAATAGAAAAATACTAAAAAATTTCATGGCTGTAAAATAAGTAAAATATAAAACTATTCCAAAATTTTAATATAATAACTATATCTCTATATAAAATCTATAATATTATATCGTCTTCCACCGCCTAGCAACAAAATCAATATACTCTTTTTCACATTGTTAGCGAGTATAAAAAGACATGAAAAATAGCCAGCGAGTGAATTTTTTTTTTGTATTTTTTTATTTTTTACATTTTGTTTTTGTTTTTGTGACTATGCAAATGCGACTTTGTGAATATATAGGAAGAGGTCAATGCTTTAACCATTACAATATGTAAGTATGCCACGGGTGTGCACAAAACAGCGAAAAGAAAACCTAGAGAAATACGTTCAGCCAATTGGACATAAGCGACAATTCCAATTAGACACTTTCCAGTGTAATCCATAATTGTGTAACTATATCAAATTTAGTTGTTAAGGAATTTGAGTCTTTTTTCAAAGAAAATATTGTTATTGATAGTGTTTCTTACGTATGTAACAAAAACTTTAAGCTAAATTTCTTGAATTCTAGCTAAGCTAAGAAAAGAATATTTAAATAAAACTTTAAATATAAATTGAATCTTTTTTTAGTTTTTAAAAAGGACTTTCAAGTTTTTTAAACTTTAAATTTTAAGGTAAAATACATATGTATTTATTTAAATTAAGATTATGTAATTCTTATGGCATTTAAACTTTAAACAATTGATTTTCCTATTTATTATTTTTATTTTATTTATTTTTATTTTTATTTTTATTTTTATTAATCTATTTTTTTTCGTTCACACAACACATTTTTCCTCTCTTTCACATATACAAATATGTATTTTTATATAATTACTAAGCAAATATTTTACCAACACTAGTATTGTTCAGTTATTGTGCAATATATAACACTTGTTCGTCCCTTCCTTTTGTTTTCTTTCTTTAAGGCGCGCGGCGGTGTAAAAGCAACAAGTCACGCACGAGCTGCTGCTCCTCACTAAACCACACTGAGCGACGTTTGGAATGCGACTGACTGCTGACTGCTGAGCCAGACGCACACTATCGATCACTGCTGCCGCTGCTGTTGCTGACCAGTGGGCAGCGCAGTCGACGCCACTACACTCAAGCATGTATGTTGAACTGGAAAGAGTGCGTCGTCGTCGGCAGGTGTATGCGTGCGTCTGTGTGTGTGAGCATAGCTGGAGCATGTATTGTACGGGTCGCGCCAGCTGCAGCCAACATGTTGCTGACTGCACAGAAAATGCTGCCAGCAACAGCATTTTATTTATTTACTCTTTTATTTTACCTACTGTTATAAGCTCTTTGTTTTGTTGTGATTTTTTTTTGTTTATTTGCTCATGAGTTTGGCGCGTAAGTTGCGATAACCGAGCTTGATAAATCGATAACAAACAGTGTTGTTAGCTAGAGATGCACTATCTCTCTATCTTTCTCTCTCTCTCACACTCAAGCTTTCAATGTCAAGGTTGTTGCTGCTGTTGTCATTGTTGTTGTTGCGCAACTTTAAGTTAATCTTTATTGCTTGACATTGATGATGCGCTCGCTGGACATCGTTCAGGGTTATGACTAAAACAACAACAATATCCAAAATTGAACTGAATTGCACTTGGGCAATGCACGTCAGCAGCAGCAACTAAAAAGCTGATTACAAATGACTTTAACTAGCAACTACAACAAAAACTGATTAACTTGTGATTCTGATTGGCATGTGCTAAGTGTGTGTGTGTGTCTGTGTGTAGTCAAATTCAAAAACAAAAACGGAGAAGCACACGCAACTTTCAGAGGTTTTTTAAAAGTCAGGCAAAATACAAGCTGATAAGAATCGCAAAAAAAATCTTCCGATTCTTTGAGTTTTTGAAATAACGGTAAACAAGGCAACTGCCGGCTATGATTAATCATTTATTTATGTTTGGTCATTTATTTACTTATATTTTGATAAACGGTAACCCGGTTAACAGTAAATAAACACTAGCGGCACATTACCAATAAGATTCTTATCAGAATTATTCATGCTGGACGCGTGGCTAAAGCTATGGGGATTATCAGCGAGCGTCAGCAGACGCGTGTTTCAAATTCAAACAGGTTTTTGCGTATATATATATTTAAAAAATTCTTATCAGAAACACAGCTTGTACAGTCTTATGACGCGATGTCACTAACGTACGAGATGCCATCTCTAATTACACAAACAAAACTGCAAACACACACACACAGGCACGCACGCACACATACACTGTACAATTTAACTATTAAGTAATTGAAGCCGGCTTTGGTTCGACTACTTTTCAGGGAAGCGGTTTGAAATCCACCCACAACAGTTCCGCCGAAACACACACCAGCAAAGGTACCAATACAAATATAACATTACACTCACACACACACATACACATATACACCAACATAGTATCATGCGGACATCGCGCGATATGCGAGTCCAATAGAAATCAAGGTCAGGCCATGAGCTGAGAGCCAAAAGAGAGCAATTGTGAGAGCGGTGTGAGCGAGACAGTGCGCGGCAAGAGGCAAGAGCAGGACTGAGAGCGCAAACATATTGAAGAAATTATGCTGTGGCCAGGCACTACAAATTCCGCTTAAGGCATTAAATTAACAACAAATTAATATACAAATGCAATCAGAAACACACACAATTACAAGTGAGAGCCATTAGCGCCGTTATTTGAATGTTGATTTATGCAAGTGAGGTGAATAACCCGTGCTTTGCCCCTTAGAACGAAAAGCACTTAGAAAAAAGAACAAAAAAAAAAAACTATTGCATTTACATATGCGCATATTTATGTATGAAAAAGTCACTAAACGCACATTAATTACACCTTTCGGACATTTAGTTGGCCATTGACTTACTTTTCTCCATTGTATTGCGTTTAGCGCGTCTCTTTTTGTTAGCAATTTTGCTTTTCTCTAACTGTAAATATATGTTTTGTCCAATTGGATTCTGTTTGGCCTGTGGTTGGGTGGGCTCGCGTGATTCCGTTGCTCTTATGCTTAGTTAAGCATTACATTAATCAAAACACTTTAGGCACTGCAGTTGCTTAGCGCTCTATGTTATGTTAAACATATGTTGCTGCACATATTTAATAGATATTTTTTAGGTTTATCAGTGGTTTTTATACGCGTTAATATGAATCCGATACTGATTAAGAGCAATTCATGATAACGATTACCGATATGCGGCAACTAGTGTTGCGAAACATTCAGAGGTGCTGCCAACTTGATGCATTTCGAGTTAAGTTGGCAGCGCTAACAAACATCTGCAACATTTGCTGCGAGAAAAAGCCGCGTTTTTGTTTGTTTTTTTGTTTCGCTAAATAATTAAAGCAAACACACACACAACATGTTCGATGTGGAGCCAATTATTGCCGACCACAAGGATGTTATACACGATGTTGTGTTCGACTACTATGGACGTCGCATGGCTACATGCTCGAGTGATCAGACTGTGAAGGTGCGGAAGAAGAAAATTCAGTTGCCTGCGATTAAATTAATCTCTCTCTCTTTTAGATATGGGACGAGGATGATCAGGGCAAATGGTCGGTGACGAGCAGCTGGAAGGCGCACTCAGGATCCATTTGGCGTGTGTCCTGGGCGAATCCCGAATTTGGTCAGGTGATAGCCACCTGCTCCTTCGACCGTACCGCCTCCGTGTGGGAAGAGGTGATGGGCGAAAAGGTGACAACAGTGACAAATGCACCCACCCGACGCTGGGTGCGACGCACCACACTCGTCGACTCACGCACCAGCGTCACAGACGTCGAATTTGCGCCCAAATATCTGGGTTTGCTGCTGGCCACCGCCTCGGCGGATGGCATCATACGCATCTACGAAGCGCCCGACATCATGAACCTATCCCAATGGCCAGTGCAGCATGAGATTGCCAACAAATTGTCATTGAGCTGCCTCTCATGGAATACATCGACGTATATGGTCACCCAGCTGTTAGCGGTGAGTGGAGCCTTAAGAATATTTATCGATAAATATTTGAATCTCTCTTTCTTATTTACAGGCTGGCAGCGATGAATCTGCCACGCCCACTGGCAAGGTCTTCCTCTACGCCTACAGCGAAAACGCGCGCAAATGTGTGAAAATTGAAACTGTAAATGATATCACGGATCCCGTAACAGACGTGGCCTTTGCGCCCAATGCAGGACGCACGTTTCATATGCTTGCCGTGGCCAGCAAGGATCTCTATATAGTTAATATACGTGGTGTGACGTGGGTGATCAGTTTACGTATATATATATAATATATATTCACAGTTAACTTTGTCTTCACAGTGATTCAACGGGCGCTGGCAAATTGGAGCTGCAAACGCTGAAGTTTAGCGAACACAATTGCCCCGTTTGGCGTGTCTGCTGGAATATGCTGGCAACGATGCTAATCTCCACCGGAGATGATGGCTGTGTGAGAATCTGGCGCATGAACTACACACGGCAATGGAAGTGTGCAGCGGTGCTCAAGGCGGAGGGCAGCGGACCAACCTATGAACCGAATCCAGCTACGCCGGCGGCGCTGGCCACAACAGCGGCAGCCACAGCGAAGTTCTATCGGAAGGGCACCATTGGCAACCAGGTGCCATGGCATTAAGCAATGAGAAACATATACATATATATAATCTAATATAGAAAGCTGTTAATCTGTAAACTGTTTTGTTGTAATCTGTTCACTTACGCCTTGTGCCGTGGCGCATTTTGTTTGCACCTTGGCTGAGCGCCAATGTTCGCGTCAGTCTCTGGGTCCACATTTATGTTGTGCTCTTCACATCTTACACTCTCTCTGAAGGCACTTTGAAAATCGCATTACATCACAGGAGCAGATGATGGAGCGGCAGCTGGGGTTCCGTGAAGCAGTTGGTCGAGCAGCGCGTTGCACTTAATATACAGAAATATAAAGAAAACTCTATATACTAGTTGTTCAAGGGCCGGCAACAAGTAACGGCATTTGTTGTTTTTGAATCGCACTTGGAAATAAACAAAACAATTTTCATGCTCGTTTGCAGCGATAAACCGCAAAAATTAATCGAATTTCGTTTGAGTGTGTACAAAATACGTATCTATGTGTGCGTGTGAGTGAGAGATCTCGGCGCATGTGTGTGTGTGCGTGTCATTTGTATGTCATATGTGAGTGTGTGTTTGTGTGTGTGTGTGTAGCACATTGAGTTTGAACTTCAAAACAACGCCAGCTGCGACAAGTGCTGCCCATCTCATTGAGTTTAAAGGCAAAACAACTCCAAATTATAGCAACATTTATAGCAAGTGCACCTTGCTCTCTCGCTAGCAAAATAAAAGCTTTTGAGGATTTGTTGTTTTCTAATAACACACGAAAATAAACAAAAACTATTTTTACTCACGTTTCCAGAGATAATAGAAGCCAAACAAATATTAAACGAATTTCGTTGCTGATAAGCGTTTGCATATGAGAGCGTGTGTGTACGTGAGGCATATGTATGGCATATGTGCGTGCGAGTGTGCGCTTGCGCTTGTGTGTGTGCACATGTATTCAAAATCAAAACAATGCCAGCTGAGACTTGTGCTGCCCATATCATAAAGTTCAAATGCAAGCAGACTTCAATATATTATAGCAACTTTTATAGCAAATGCATTGTGGTGGTTGGAGGCAAAAAAGCTTTAAAAAGAGATAAATGGAAGTAAATAATATATAAAATATGTATAAAATATAACAACAAAATTTTTTTTTCAATATACAATATAATTATTTTTATTATATATTCTCTAAGTATAAAAGGTATCGATTTTTCTTGATCTTAATCAATTTTTTCCATAAATTTTACTAAATTGATATTTGATTCTTTTTTGGGTGGTTTTGTTATTTAGATGTCCTTCGAGTAGATAATCGCAAATAAATTGCAACCGTTTTCCAACGATTAAACACATATACTCAGCGAAGCATTGAGGTCACATGCACCATATATGTTCAAAGGACAAAAGAACACGATTCCGATTCATATAATTTGCGTTTGGTATCATGTGTGCATATATTTATAATCTATTCAGCAGATGTGCCAATAAAACTGCGATCTATAAATATTGCTCATATGGAAATTTTTGTGACAGGGTAAACACGGAAAACCAATTCAAATAAGAAAAAAGAAATCACATAATATTCCACTTAATTGACTCGAACCGCAATAAAACAAACCAAAACAATTCAAATCCATATTGAGGTCTTTAATATCAAATATATATATCCATCCATATATCCACCCTGAGTGTTCGTCCTGTTGCTCTGAATGTTATCCAAGAAATGATATGAATTTTGGCTTTTGCTTTGGTTTTTGTAGGCGAACTCGGGTGAATCAACCCCTAATAAATACGGCAAGTCGATGATGTGTTAGGTCTTCTGTCCCGTGGCCGAATGATTGTCTCTAATTGGAAGTTTTGACGTGTATATTATGTTGATCTCTGCCCAAAATGGGAACACCCCAAAAATATGCATGTAAAAATCATTGAAAGTTTTTTTTTTTTGTTTTTTTTTTGGGGTGGCATTTCGCGTGGGAAGTCAAAGCGGGCAGAGCTCTCACATGAGCTTGGAGAGTTGAGAGATTTCAGCCCTGGCAACGCGTTAAATATTGAAAACATTTATGTTTAACCTTCAGTGTTAAATTAATGCGCAGAAGATTGTTTCAATTCAATGACAACAACAACAACAACAACAGCAAAAAGAGGGCATAGAAGGCTTCCCTTAGGGGTAGTTATCCTTGCTGCTTGCTGGTTGTTGGTACGGAAACGCTTATTACATCTATTTGAATAGAACTTTTGGCTTCTTCTTTGTGCCCGCTTGGTAGCAAGCACTTGAAATCCCTTTGCTGCTTGATATCATTTAATTACGTAATTTCGTAATTTCAATTAAACTTTAATTTTTGTGTGGGAATTTTGGTTAGATATTATATTTGAAACATTGTGTAAATGGATTTTATTTGTACTGAATCACTGAATAACTGAATAACTTTTTATTTAATGTTTTAATATTTTAAATTGTATATAATTTCGATTATTGAGAGAAAAGATTCATATATAAATTAAAATATATTTAGTTAAATATAAATACTTATTTAAATAAAATTTTTTATTTTTTATTTTAATAAAAATAAATAAATAAAATTCAAAAATATTAGTTTAATAAATAATAATTTCTATACATATTTTACTTTAAATTCAATTCATTTTTAACTTAAATAAAATTCCTTAAAATAAAATATAAATAAGAATTAAAATTTAAAAAATTGTTTGCTCAATAATTTTTAAATATTTATAAATTTAAAATATAATTAATTTTATTGGAAATCTTTTAATTTTATTATCTGATTTACCAGGTTTTGCTCTACTTAATATGTTCTTCCCTCAACTCAAAAACTGTTTTTAATTTATTATTTTATTTAATATATTTATATTTATTTTCTTTTATTTTATATTTAATTTATATACGCATAATATTTTATATTTTGGATATTTATTATATATATATTATCTTTTAATTTACTCAATTTATAATTATTATTTCAAAATTTCTTCAACTTCAGGTAGTTTTCTCTTCGTTTACCTTTCCTTTGGCAAGCAAGTCAGTTGGAAATAGATTATGTTTATGGCTTAAGGTTGCTCAGGGACTTAGTCTGCTTTAGGGTTTGTTGGGTATTTAGACCCTTCACACCTTGGCGCAGCCTGTTTCTAATTACGTTCAGAAAATGTCGCACTAATTCGTTAGGGTTTTTTGTTGTGTTTTTGTTTTGTGTTTTAGTTAACGGTTTGTCGTTATGCAAATTATGCCGACTGGTAAACCACTAATAGAAATGGATGCTCAATGCTCAATGCACGCTTGACCCCCAAAACCAAACTAAAGGGTTGGACCCACAGCTTGACCAACGGTCAGCGGTCAGCGAAAGTGGAAGTGGAAGTGGAAGCGGAAGCAAAGGGTCGCCGACAGTGGCCAGAGCTTATTAGTCGCGATTATCTCTTCCAGTTCAATGGGTTTCATGCAGCAAAATATTACCAAAAAGAGATTTACATATCCATTTACTTATTTGAACAACAACGGTGAGAGAACTATCTGTACATGTATCTGTGGATATATTAGAAAACATTTTTTATTTTAATATGAATATATCTCGGAGAATGTAAGCTTCACTCGATGAGAACCATGTAGAAAGGCTATACTGAGCTGCTAGACAAATCTTTTATCAAAAAAATCTTTATAAAAACAATCAATTTGTATAGAAAGAAAATTTGAAAAATATCACTTGAAATTGCTGAGAAGCACATAGAAAGGCTGCACTTAGCTGACAAACTATTATTATATATAATAAATAATATGATTATCTCTGAAACCAAAATTTTAAATATAAATATTTTTAATAATTTTCGTATATTTTTTGTCATTATAAAAATATTTTATTTTGTATTTACACATAATTTTAGGCTTACAAAATAATTTTAAAAACTTTGTAGAATGTTTTCGTAGAAAAATGTAGAATTTTAGGTGTACTTATGCTAAGCATTTAAAACTATGTACATATGGGAAGGAGTTCTTAAAGACCGAACTCCTTACACTTTCACAACTTAAGGACTATCACACATGTTCGGCTTTGATCGATCTTTGACTAGAACTTGATTGCCAACTGGAGTTTATGGGAAATTATGTGGGTGTAAATGGGAATTTTAAAGAATTGTAAAATTAATTGGGAATTATTTGCAAAATGTTTGATAATTGTTGGGAAATAGTGGGATTTTTGTGGTATTATTGGGAATTTTTATGGAATATTAGGAAACTATTGAGAAATATTTGGTAATTATTGGTAATTCTTGGGTACTATTGGGATTTCTTGAGTATCATTTGAGTTTCATTCTTTTAGTAGGCCATTTCAGCGCCCCAGGGTCTATAGGGTTTCGCTCCGTTCGCTGTGGCATACTGCAGGGCGCTCGCATTGTAGTCCTGGCTGCCAGTAACTGGATATTGGGGCGTGGCACTGTAGCTAAGACTATCGCTGGGCGGCAGCTCGTTGCGATGGCTATTGGTCAGCTCAATGTAGGTGGGCACCTGTTGCTGTTGCACCTGTTGCACCGATTGTGGCACCTGTTGCGGCTGCTCGGCATGTGCGCTGTGCTCCTGTGTATAATGTTGCTGTTGCTGCTGTTGCTGTTGCTGTTGCTGTTGCTGCTGCTGTTGTTGCTGTTGTGGTTGCTGCTGCTGCTGCTGTGTGGCTGCCTCTGCCGAGTGGCTCTCGCTGACAGTTGCACCACTCGTCGTCGTCGAAACGCTGGAGCGGCTGACATGATGCGGCGAGGCACTCATATAGCCCCCAGTGCTGGGCACATACGAGGAGCTGGCGGAGGGCGCAACTGCAGCCGTTGCATAGGCTGTCTGATAGGGCGTGGCCGCACAGTTGGGCTGATAGGCGGCAACGCCAGAGATTTCGCGCTGCTGGGCAAAGTACTGCAGGTGCGACATCAGGCGTAGCCTCAACGGATCCTGTATATCCATGCCCTCGATGGTGACGAGGTAGCGGGCCACCTCGGCGGCGCATTCCCGAAAGCCAATCGTGTGATAGTCCATGGCCACGCGCTGCGGATCGTAGCTGAGCGAGTCGAGAGCTGCAAGGAGAAGAAGAAGAGACATTAATAAAAAGTCAATAAGCTGCTCACGGCTCGTGGCAAACGATTCAAAGAGCAATTCCCACGCGCGCGCCTATCAGAAACTAACTGCGAGACAGCAACAACAAAAAACTACCCCTGGGCATAGCCTGAATGGGAATTAAAGTTTGTGGTGTGGGCTGGGATGGTGCGTGGTGCGTGGTGCGTGGTGGGGGGAGGTCTGAATTGCACTTGGTGTTAAAAGCGGGTGGTGGTTCGTGGCATTGAGGTGGTGCAGCGGGCTGTGCTCAGCGTGGGAAGCCTCGAGATTCGATATTCACTCGCTTTCCCTATTCAAGTCTCTAAGGTCAACAGGTTAAGCATTGTTTAGCCAGCTTTATGATAATATATGACAAATTATTTGTGAGATTTGATGAGGGAAATGACAACTTGCTATTGGTCAAATTTATTTTGTTATAAAATTCTCTTTTGTATATAAAAAATAAATAAAATACATAAAAATAAAAAAAAATAAAATAAAATAAATAAAAATAAATAAAAATACAAAAAAATAAAATAAAATAAATTAAAAAAAATAAATAAAAATAAAATAATATAAAATAATAAAAAAAAAACAAAATAAAAATAATACAAAATAAATATTAATAAAAATAATGAAATGTATAAAAAAATATTAAATATATGATATGAAAAAAGTATAAAATATATGAGGAAAATAGGAAATTCGATCTTTTTTTCTTATTATAAGTTCGATTTCATTGGAGTATTGTGAGCATGAAGAGTTTCAAGAAGAATTATCAAGTCTTATAAAAAATTCGAAATAGATAGAGCGTAGAAAATGGTGGACAAAATGAATCATATAGATTGATTGATCTTAAAAATCTATAGTTTGGTTGAATATAACAAAGTATTAAAAAATGGCTTTGAAATTTTAAGCGCTATCTAACAGTAATTTATAATAATAATCAAATAATAATGAAAAATACAAAACTAAATGATTAAGCTTTTATCATATTTCTGCTAAGAAACTGCTGTTAAGTTAATCTTCAGATATTTCAATATAAATTTCCTCTTCTACTGCTAAATGACTATCTCAACTCCGAAGATCACTTTTGATTTTCTAAAGATATTAGTGTAAAGATAAATAAAAATTGGTCAATAATTATAGAGCTAACTCCAAAATGGGCTGTATATATATAGATCTATAAACTCGATCTCATCGTTATATATTTCAAGATCATTTTTCAGTTGAAAAGAAAGAAGATATCTTTCTTGATCTTGTAAGAAGAGATCTTGGTGTCATAATGACACCATCCATTCATTTCCCAAATTTAACTTTAATAACTAATTTAACTTTATAACTATATCTATTCTCATCTTCAATTTCATCTTCAATCCATCTTTAATTTCATACTCACTTTTCGATTGCAAGTTCTTCAAATGCTCCACAGTTAGCTGCAGTATCTCGGCTTTCTCAAGCTTAGCTGAGCCCTGTTTCTCGTAGGCGGATGGGACCAGACGCTTCAGCTCCGTCAGCGAGGAATTGATACGATCTCTGCGCTTCTTTTCAATGACGCCGCGACGCTTCTTGCGGCTCATCAACTGGCAGCTGCCCGTCTCACCAGGTGAGATTCTAATTATAAATAAAAAAAAAAGGAACTGTTAGTAAATTCACAGAGCACCAATCCTCAAATCCATTACGCATACGCACTGTTCTTTGGAAGACTCCTCCGAGTAGAGCTCATCGCAGTCGCTCTCGGAGAGCGCGCGCTTCAGACTGTTGTGCGAATGATGGCTCTGATGACTCTGATGGCTCTGATGGCTCTGCAGGCTCTGGTGACTGTGGCTCTGCGGCGGCGGTACCCAGTGACCTTGCGGCGTGGCCGGCATGGCGGCAGCAGCAGGGCCATAGCCCCAATGATGCAGCGGCGGTGCATTCACGTGCATATTGTGCTCCATTGAATGAAAGTTGATTTGGAATTTGAATTTGAATTCGAATTGGAATTGAATTGAGTTTTGTGTTGGTCTATTGTCTTTAGCTTTGGAATCACTTGGTAACTTGGCTTAGCACTAAAAAACTTGCAGCTAGTTGTAGTTGTTGTGCGTAGCACGTGACTTATCGTGTGCGCGAACGGCGTTCGACTGATTTGCCAGCACACGACTAGCGGACGTTCAGGCCGACGTTTGCCCAACCTACTCTCAACCCCTTTTTGTAAAGCCGCTGCCGCCGCCGCCGGCAGCAGCAATAGCAACAACCAACAGCCAACAGCAGCAGCGGCCCAATAAGATGCCGCAGCAACCACCCCCTTGGCAACGTGAAACGCGTGCCGCACCGGCTGGGGGTAGCTAACGGGCAGTGCCGCTGCCTATGCTCTATGGCTCTACCTCTGCCGCTGCCTCAGCCGCCGCCTCTGCCTCTGCCTAGCGATCAGCTTCTGCAAGTGACCAACAAATGAACAAGGAGTAGAGCATACGCTGTGCGAGTGGCAGAGAGAGAGAGACAGAGAGAGTGAGCACGTTTAGTTGCTTGACGCATTCGCACTTGCAGCATATTGTTAATACCCATTAAGAGTGATAGGAAGAGGAGGTTACAATACTTAGCGAAAGCTGAGCAGAGTGTCAAGCGATGTCTATAGACATTAATATTTATATTTTGTAGTACAAAACTTGTTGAAATCGATAAATATCGTTTATAGCTTAAGTCCACATTTATAATTAATATATAAATAAATCAGCAAAAAAATGAATTTAACAAGTAAATGTCTGTTAGAAACAATGCAGCCTCTAAGAAACTTATACCGAATCGATAAATATCGAAGTTTAGTCCAATAACTTTTTATTCTGAAAGTAAAATTTTGTGTTTTGAGAAAATTTTACTTCTAATATTATTAAATTAGTTATCTCAAAAGCTTTAACAAAGAAATTCAAACAAAAATCTTAGCTATCATTACTAAAATATAATCGATAAATATCGATAGTTAGTCTTAGCATAGCTCCACAATTTCTGGTATTAGTATATATCTGCTTTTCAAGCAACAAGTTTTTTCTCTATAAAACATCCTTTAAAAATGTTTATGCAGGGTAGCTGCTAGTCGTTCATTTTGAACGTCTTCAACATCGCTCTTAGCCAAGCGCAATGCAAATATAAAATGTAAATAATTATTATTAGTTAGTTTTTATGTCATCGAATGTCGATTTTATCGGGCAACAGCAGGATGCGTGGCAGCAACAACAGCAGCGGCAGCAACTGTGGCAACATCAACAGCAGCCGCAGCATCGGCGCCGTGGGCGGTGGCCGACGTCTGCCACAGTTTGTCGCATTGTCTTTTTGGCGGCCACTTGCCAGCGCGTTGACTTGTTGCCTCTGCTGCTGTCTCTGCCTCTGCCTCATACAACTGGAGCACGCGACCGAGCCGCCAGCCCGAACGGCCGCCGGGCTCGTGTGCGGCATGTGGCATGTGGCATGCGGCTCCAACAAGTGCAACGCCGCCCCGTTCTATTTGCTTTTTGTGCGCTATGTGGCCCGGCCCACAGTTTGTAGGTCAGTGGTCCAATTTATGATTTCAAGGCCAGTTTGGAGCAGGTGCCGCAACGCCGTTGACCTCTGACCTACTCAATGCCTAGAGAAACAACAATCGATTTATTTTATACTCATAAGGAGGCTGAGATAATATTAAATGATGTAAATATTAAATAATACAATTGTTGAATTTGGAAATAAATATTAAATTAATTTTAAATATCTTGAAGGGAAATCAAAACATTTTCAAAAAATTTAGAAAAGACAAAGATACAAAGATTAAAATTATCTATATGAAAAAATAGATTGAAGATCATTATATTATATATCTCGATTAAACAGTCTGCGCAGTAATCTGAATATACTTTTCTAAAGGTTTTTTATGTGTTGCAGCCAAAGCTTATATCAGATTATGCCTAATGCTTATGCTAGACATTTCTACTAGATTTTTCCTAGGATATTCCAAACCAAAAGTGCAAAAACTGCTGCTCACCTTCTCCATTTGAACTTTTATCTTTAGTTTGTCAACAGAAAATCGTCAGCTGAAATAACTGAGAAGCTAAAACTCTCTACACTCCACTCTGTTTCGGCAAGTCTAAATACTCATATATAGATTATATATTTTTATATATATTATTCATTTTTTTCCTTTCTTTAATTAAAAATAATTAAAAGATAAACCTAAAATCAAATTTCAAGCCTAACATCTATGTTTTATTCAATTGCCAAAAACCTTTAATACACATAAACTTCTTGACTTAGGAAAAAGCTAATAAAAATACTTTTAAGCCATGTAAACTTTATGGCTCCACAAATCAAATAAAATCAACCTACATGCAAGCCATTTAATTTGAAGCCAATTTCCAAGTGCACAACGCGGCGTATGCTTGATATTAGCTATGAAGAAGAACAAGCAGAAATCCCCACCTTTCACATTATATCGATTTCATTTTGGCAAATAAAAATGATGAAAAGTGCTTTTAGAGCTCCGTCGCTCAGGTTCCCAACACAGCAAAAGAAGCAAGTTCATATGAGAGTTGTAATTGTTGTTAGCGGCGCGTGGGACAACGTGAACAACAACAACAACAACAGCAGCAGCAGCAACAACTGAATAGTTGTTGGCAACGGCAACTCACCCTTAAGGCTGGCTGCAGATAGCCGAGCTACCACCGAGTGAAAAATGGCTCGTGGGAAAGCCAAAGGTTCGACGATTCTCACGCATGTTCAGCACGTGCGGGTCGTGCGACCATCTACAACAACAACAACGAGAATGAAACAACAACAATATGAGTAAGAAAAGCGCAGAGCAAATCGTTTGAAGTGCATTTAATGCACGTCGAGCAAAAGGAGCGTTGCTTTTGGATTGGATACACTAACCAAAAGGATCTTTGCGATGTTTATACAAGAATATAGTTGCTAAGGTATGTGATCAAAATATATAACTGCCTCTCTCTGAGATTCTCAAGTGAAACCGAATTTCTACTTTGCACAGATGCTTTTTGATCACGATCAAAACTATGTCTGTCTTTATCTTACTATATCTAAATATATATATGTATATATATATATATATATATATATATATATATATATCTGTATCTATCTACATCTATCTGTATCTAGTTATATCTATTTATATATCTATTTATTTATTTATAGATAAATCTGATATGATATATTCGTATCAAATTCATTTCAATTTTGAGTTATCCCTTACATTATATTTCTTTTAAGCACTTCTCTCAAACTATCATTTCTTCTAAAATATTTTTACTTTATAAAACACCAAGCAATTGTTAGGGTATTCAAACTTCGCCTCGTCGCATTCCCATTTGGTCTAATGGCTTTTTTTTTTGAAAATTGTAATTCTAACCAATTTTTATATAATAAAAAAATAATGAAAATTGGCTAGCGATTATAATCGAGCGTAGTAAATGAATTAAAAATGGTGCGGACAGCGCTAAAAATTTTTAGAACAAAAAATGCTCAACAAAAATGGGGAATAGTTTTAAAAAATATGTAGGAAAAGTTTAGATTTTGTTGCTGATGTTGTTGTTGTTGCTGTTGTTGTTGCTGTTGTTGCTGTTGTTGTTGTTGTTGTTGTTATTGTTGTTGTAGTTTTACTACCTCTCTTACCTCATCTTCAATCTTCCATTCCTTAATAAAACATTCAAAACTCTTTGCTTCAATATAGTTCGTATAATTCTCTCGAAAAAAAAAATGGAAACTCTTTTAGGGACAGGTGAAAATCCATTTTTGGGAAATTTCAGTTAACATTTTTCCAGCTTCAGAAACTTTTAAGGCATTGATTAAAGTTGTTGTTGTTGTTGTTGTTGTTGCTCTGCTGCTGCTGCTGCTGCTGCTTCTTCTTTGTCTTTTGGCTGCTTTGTAGTAAATTCTGCGCCTCGTCCGCATCATCGATCCAAGTCTCCAAGGTGCAGGCGCTGGAATGATGACTCGATCTCTGCGAATGATTCGAGCTGCTCAAGCGCTTGCCACTCGGCAGCGCCTGCAGCTGCCGCCAACGGCTATCGAAGTTGGCCCAATGCTGACGCAGATCGAAATGCTGCTCCTCATCCTGCTCCTCCTCCAGGGAGTTGCCATTGATGTCCCACTTGACAATGGGATAGTCGTCGTGGGGCGGCTGCTCTCTGATTATCAAATTATGATATTGCCCATCGAACTGGGAGCCCAAGCTGAAGCTATAGCCGCGCTGCTCCAGCTCCCGATCCCGCTGCAGATCGAGACTCGAATTTGAGGGCGTGTGCCTCAGATAGCGCACATTCTCCTTGTAGTGCATCAAATCGAATTGTATATCTAGATTGGATTGTTCTCCCGCCAGCTGCTGCTCCATCAACGCCTCGCTGGCATCTTCACACTGGGATTGGACGGATCTTTGTGGTTGATTATTGTGGTATGCGTATTGCTTATCATTCACTTCAATTGGATTGCAGTTGCAGCTCAACAGCTCATCCTTATTCTGCTCTTTAGGCTTCTCCTTCTGCTTCTCCTCCTCCTCCTCATCCTGCTCCTCATCCTCCAGGCGCTGCACAAATAGCTGCTTTGATGTCGATATTTTGCGCAGCAGCTGCATAAAAATAAAACTCAATGTTAATGCGCATTAAGAGTAGCGGTGCTGGTGGTGCTGCTGCTGGTGTTATAGCTAACTGTTACTGTCGCCCATCTGAAAGGTCAGCGCCACACGGAGCTATCGATTTTTATACGCTCTACTCATTTAGTTAAATAGTGGGGTATATGGACTTTGGGCAAGTGGATAATAAAGGCAGTAGGAAGTGCATAGGCAGCACCTGTCTCTCTGGCCATCTAAAAGTACTAAAGACTTTGAATTGTATATATGTCAGTCTACCTGTATATATGTCTATCTGTAAGTCTCAGTATATCAGTTTATCTATTTGTATACCAATCTTTCGTTTTATCTGTTTATGTTAACCTATCTCTCTCTTTTCCATCAGGCATTGCCTTCATCTTGTTTACCATCGTTTAAACAAACAAATCCACTTAGCTAAGTGATTATTGTGACATATTCCAACTGCCTTAGGATATCTACTAGTCGATCACTCAACTCTAGTCACTTTTATTTGTTGTTTTCTTTCTTTTTATTGATTATGCACAGAGACCCACCCACGACCGCATAGGCTCACCTTGAGACAGGACTTCTTGGTGCGCCTCAGCAAGTGGGACATGTCAGCGTTTAGAGTGTGTCTATTGTTGTTGTAATTGTATTTGTTGTTGTTGTTGTTTTTGTAGTTGTTGCTATTGTTCAATATGAAACAGACTTGAGCCACGCGACATTTTGATTGCGGCTGCTGCTGCTCTTGCTGCTGCTGCTGCGGCTGCTGCAGTTCGTCGGCAAATCCAAACTGAAATTGGAAATAGAAATGATATACAAACGGTTTTGTTTAACCCTCTCCCGGCGTTGTGCTATGTTATGGCTGAGTTCAGTCGAACGGTTCGGCGGCGGTCGCAGGTGGACGTGAGCGGCTCGTGTTTGCCGCATGACTCATACAGCAGCAGGAATTGCAAGTGCCAAAACGAGCTAAGCACACACACACATTGACAGCTGAGAGCCGAAGGCTTTTGTCGGCACCGGCGCAGTAAACATAATCTCTATAGAAGTCCCGTCGCCGACATTGTTTGAGCGCAGATTTCTCGTATTTGAGGCCCATTTCGAGTGGACCCTCGAGTGCAAAAGGCGTCAACTAGCAACCAAATGCGCTAATGTGGTAATGCGTCCGAAAACCCGACTCAACCCGACTCAGCCAGCCCCTCTGAGAGCCTCGGAGCCACCACCAACACCATCTCTTGAGCGGGCTAGCCTTGGATGCGTGTTTTCATTATGGGCTGGCGCCAATTTGCTGCCATAAATTACTTTGTCCTGATTTCTTTTTTCCTTTCTAGAGCACTCCCAGTGCAGTAGCAGAAGAAGAAGAGGAAGAAGAAGAATTGCTGAGCTGAAATTCTCTCTATAAAAATGTATTTGAATAATTTACAATTTAAATTTATAAATAATATAAAAATAAATATTTTATATAATTATTTAATATTTTATATATTTATTTAATATTTTATTAATTGTATTTTTGTTTATTTTAGTTGATAAAAATATAGAAAATATTGATTAAATTTTTAAATTCTAATTTGAAAATAAATAATTTATAATAAATAATATTTTACATAATTTAATGATTTTTTTTTTTAATTTTGCATGATAATAATGAGAATTTTGATGAAAACAGCAATGATGATAAGAAGGTGTAATATGATATATAAAAGAAACTAAATTATATATGGTCATAATCATAAAACGATGAATCCGATGTTAATGATGATCACAAGAATTAAGCTAAATAATATGATAATTATAACAATAATTTGACTAAAAACGAGCTCATCACTCTGACCTACATACATATATGTCTGACTGCATTTGCTGCTAACCGACTGAGAGGCCTGCTCACTCTTGCCACCCACCTTGGTGCCTCCTAGGTGCAGCTCTTCTCTTCTTCTCGAACTGTGCAATGTTCTCATATTCTCGCTGCATTCAGTTGCCGCATTACCTCTTCAGCGACAGTCACAGACTCTGCGCCAAGCATCTTTGTCTGCTCTGTGTTTTCGAATTTATGCAGTCACATAAATTTTAATATAATTAACATAATTTTAAACTGATTTGCTGCGATTCTGGAACTGTGGGAACTGCGCTGTCTGTAGGAAGTTTTTACGACTGCAGCAAAGTAATTAATGACATTTACATTTAAATTTCGTGGTCTTATTTACAAAATGATTTAAATGCAATTTAAGTGTTAAATGTAAAAAACGAGTTTTACAATTTAACTACGCTTGAAATTTCAATTGAGAAAGAGAGAGGGATGGGAGAGGTAGACAGAGAGAGAGAGAGAGCGCGCACTTGAATGAAACTTGAATTTGAAGCACTTTGCGGCTTGTCCGACAATTTGTCACATCACTCAAAGTGAAGTGCAGGACATGGCAGGACCTGGGCGAGAACATGGCTGGAGCTGCCTACACTTTGAAAACTCAAAATGAATGAATGATGACACACACAGCTAATTGCACTGGGCAGCCACAAAAATGTTATTTGATTGAATTTGCAGTTAGAGAAAGGGATATAAATGTATATATGGACTATAGATACGAGTATAATATACAGTTAAAGCGTGACTGGATAGATTTTTGAGTGCTACGATCGACAGACAATCGCTCATGTATCGCCGTTTTTTTCTATCTCTTTGACAGATGTCAGAGTGCGCTTTTTAGTTGAGCCTCTGAGCCATGGACTAGGTAAAGGGTATATTGATGAGTTGGCCAATTAACGATTGATCGATCGCTTGGCAGACAACTGGCGAATGCGAAATATCGATTTCAAGTGCTTGCTTGATTTTAATTTATAATTGCCAAACAATTTGAGTAGGGGGTGGCTCTCAAGTGCTGAGAGAGAGGCGAGGAGAGTTCAACCCCACTTCGACACGCCGCATAGATTTTTATTGTTATTGTCATTGTGGTTCAAATGCCGCAGGGTGGGATTCGCATTCGTATTCTCATTCGTATTTTCGTATTATCACTTGAGGCTTTTGAGCCTTTGGAGTCGTGTCAATTATGCGCATTTCGTTCATTTCGCCTTGCCCATTGTGCGAAATTTACATTTTATTAGTTTTACATGCTCGAGGCATTAAAATTATTTACGATCCCAAATATTGTCGGTTGTAAATAATTTCGCTGGCACGTGGAAAACACACACTCTCACACACGCATGGCCCACAATCATTAATTGTCAAATGTAACGGTCACTGCTTGACCTTTTCCTAATTAGTAGCACATTGTTCCGGAGCTATATGCCCTCCCTTCCTCCTCCTCCTACAGAGATCTAATACTAAAGTACCTATGGCTGGACACGCGCCTTTTTAAATGTTTTTCAAGTCTGTTGCGATTTCGTAAATGGATCGACGACAGACAATTGTTCCACTTAGCCATATATATATACAGAGACACTGATAAGAACATAAAAATAGAAAACGAGGTGGAATTTGAGTTGAAAGATGCTCGACTAGGGCATGATCTGTAAGTCAATACGAATGGTGCTAGAACATAATACATATAAGAAGCATATAAGAATTTAGACATTTTCATTCTTATATATGACTATATAGATATTTTTACATAATTACAGGATATGTTATATGCATATATAGTGAGTTATATGCATAAAAATATATAAATATTATGTATATATGATATAAAAATCTCTCAGATTTAATACATATATTTTCCTAATATATTTGTTAATATACCACACACATTAGCACTCATTATACCCATTACACATTGTTTACAGGGTATACAACACATGCTTAGCGCCCTGCTCAGTTTCTTGAATCAGTTAAGATTTACAGTTGTCTTTCGCCAGACGTCGAGTCATCTCATTCAATTGCTCCACAGAGAAATGGGCACCCAGGGCATCAACTACTATGATAAGGAACTGGACATAGCTCAAGTTATAGCCGACGCACAGCTGGAGGATTGCGATGAGGCGCTCAATATATGCGATCTGAGCACTGTGGAACGTAAATTTGATCTATGGCAAAAGCAGCTGCCACGCATCATGCCCTACTATGCGGTCAAATGCAATGATGATCCACGAATTGTACAAACTTTGGCCGACCTCGGTGTGGGCTTCGATTGCGCGTCGAAAAACGAGCTGAAACTGGTCTGTATAACTACTAATGTTAATTAATTAATAAAGTTATATTATATGCTATATTATATCCTAACAAATAGGTGCTCGATTGTGGCGTCTCGCCCGATCGCATTATCTTTGCCAATCCCTGCCGTCCAATCAGCCACTTGGACTACGCTCAGCAGCAAAAAGTACTCAAAGGCACCGTGGACAATGAATTCGAGATTTACAAGCTGCACAAACACTATCCCAATTCCAAGTGTGTATAATCTTTAATCTCTCAATCTCACTCTCTCTCTTATATTTCATTGTATTATATATATATATTTTATTAACAGCCTCATAGTTCGCTTCAAGTCTGAGGCAAAGGCCGCTCAATGCCCGCTGGGCGATAAATTTGGTTGCGATGCGGACATTGATGCCTCAGCACTGATGCTGCTTGCTAAATCTCTTGATTTAACAGTGAGTCATAGTAGATTGTATATAGATTGTATATATATTCAATAATATATATATAGTAAATGGTAGATTAAAGTAAAAAATCCATTCAAAATAGAAAAACTAAGGTAATTTAATTGCCTTTATGAAAATCAAGCAGAGTGAAGTAATTTCAATCCCATCAAATATATATATTCTCTATCCGATATGTAATTATCAATTTTCAGGTAACTGGCACCAGTTTTCACGTTGGCTCCGGCTGCACCGAATTGGAGGCCTATGAACGCGCCATCAGGAAGGCGAAAAACCTTTTCAAATATGGTCAACTCTTGGGCTACGACCTAAACCTATTGGACATAGGTGGCGGCTTTCCGGGCAGCGATGATGAGCACTTTATAAAGGTGAGTAGAATCTGAAAGATTGCAAATATTATAGACTATATATATATGTGAGTGTATGTATACAGTTAGCTGGTGTAGTGAACAGTGCCGTGCAAAAGTATTTTGCCGATGAACGCATTCAGATCATTGCCGAACCAGGTCGTTTCTTTGTGGCAGCGGCATATACACTGGTCTGCAAGATTCATGCCAAACGTGAGGTGCGCAATGCCGCCGGCAAGCTGGACACTGTTATGTACTATTTGAACGATGGCGTCTATGGCTCCTTCAATTGCATACTCTACGATCATCAGACGGTAACAGTGGAGCATTATCTGGTAAGGCATTAATAAATATGATATATCATATATATGTTTAATATTTTATATATATATCTTAGACTGCCGATAACTTGCCCACATTCAAGAGCTTAATCTGGGGTCCCAGCTGTGATGCTCTTGACAAGGTAAGTTTTATTTACTTTATATAATCTGTATATATACCTCTATATTTCACTTCATTTCCAGATCTCTGAAAATCTGCATTTGCCCTACTTGAAGCGTGGCGATTTGCTGGGCTTTCCAAACATGGGCGCATATACCGTGCCCATAGCCAGCGCCTTTAATGGTTTTCCCTTGCCCAAAACGCTTTTCTTTAAGGCCATGTGACTAAATAAACAAGAGATCTGTGTGTTAGTAACCAATATGATTTTTATTCATTATAATTGCTCCATTGAGAACTTAGGATATGTTTTGCTTTAATACTCTTTCTCTGCTAAGTTCTACAACATTGACAATAGAACTGCTCCATGGGATTCGCTTTTACTTATTTTTGAATTTCTCAAAATATTTTAAAAAGAACAGCTAACACCAAAACTGACCCGAATTGGGATATTCAGCGCATTCTTTTGAAAATATTTTGCTTTTTTTTTTGTTTCTTTTTGGGAAAATATGTATATACATTTATATATATATATATATATATATATAGATTTTTGATAAAGATTTGCGTCAAGTAACGTACGCCACTCGGTTAACTGACCCAACCGAAACTGTCGCACGTTACCTTGGACAAAATATAAATATAAAATAGGTATATGTATGTATATATATATTTATATATATATAACTTAATTCAAATACAATTCAATAGAGTTTCACATATTAATATCAAAAAATCAAATCAAAAAACAATTTCAAAAATTGTATTCTCTTAATATCAAAAATTCTTGCTCATGCTCAAAAGTAGTTCTATAAAATTGTTTTTTTTACTTCTCTGATATGTTGTGATATGGTATAACGATTATTTGTATATATATATATATAATAATAATTGATATCGTGTATATGCGCTTATCGCTTTCTCATCCTGTTTCTCTCTTCCTTGCTTGCTTATGCTTGCATTTAAAGAGTACAAACTACTTATTTCATAATCAGTTCTTGGTGATTGATGCAAATATTATTTTCTTTCCCTTTCGTTTGAACGCGTACAATTTATCATTTCGCATTAGCATTAGTATTATCATTATGATTATTATTAAATAGTTTTACATATACATATAGATTTAGTAATTCTTTGGTAAATAATTCGAATATTGGAAAAATTTCGACTAGGTTTTTTTTTTCTTTTTTGTTTTTGATATGCTGCTTGGCGGAAAAAACTTGAATAGCAAAAGGTAATACGATACACATATATAGAATATACATATATAAATATATGTGGAAAAAACAATAAGATAACAAATTTCATTATAATGATTGTATCTCACAACAGCGACGACGACATAGTAGTACTACACACATAGACATGCACAATAAATAGGTACATATTTGTGCTCTTAAAGTTCTATAATATAATAGTTAATAATATGATAATAATAATAATAATATCGCTTAACTTGTAACAATTCACGTTTGTTTTCAGATATGTTTGCGTTTACATTTTGTTTTAGTTTTTTTGACTCTTAAGTCTAAGCTACGTTTTGATTGCCGATCGATAAATACATTTATCGATAGGTTAACAACTAACGATCGGCTCGCAATTCTTTTTATCTAAATTTTTTTTTTTTTTGTCGGGCTACTGTTCGAATGGCTTAAATGTTCTGTGTGCGTATTTAATGGATATTTTATGATATCTTTTCAAAATTATTTCTCTCTTTGTAGCGCGATTCATGACATTGGCATCAAAACGACATACAAATCAACAAGGTGGGTGTTTTTTTTATAGTTATTTTGCTTTTAGTTTTTTGTTTAGCATTTTTTTTTTTTTTTTTTTTTTGTGTAATTCAGTTTCGATGGGGCACTTGCGGGTGATATTGCAGCTTGTTTGTTTTTGAGTGGGAAGTTGTTGTTGTTGCTGTTGTTGTTGCGTGCATATTGTGTCTAACAATTGCCAGAGTTGCATAATTCACGGATTCACTATAATCTATAATAAAAAATACAATACAACAACACAGAAATGGTTTGTAGGCATACAAAAATTGGACATTTGGGAGTTGGGGAAACGAGGGCGGGGCTGGCTGGGTGGCTAAATAAGTATCACTTCAGCTAATGATCTGATCTGATCTGATCTGATGATGATCCATAATGGATAAACGGAGCAAAGCAAACATAAAAAACGGGGAATGTGTGAATGCAATTACGATACGTTTGCGTATGCTGCTTTTAGTTAGAGAGTTTAGCATTTATATTTAAACGCTACTCAGAAAGGCCACGCTACACATGGCCAATTGGGCCAAAATGTTCACTTGCAGTATCCGCATTAGACCGCCGCTGGTGGGTGAGGGACTCACATTGAGGCCAGCGCAGTGCATCTTCTCGGTGGGCATCGCTTGTACAAAATATTCGCGATTATCCAACGACATGTGGCACAGCGGCTTCTTCTTCTGTGACATTTCATCGTCCTTGTTCTTCAGATCCTCCAACAGCTTAGGGAACCAGATCAATTCACACGAACAGTTCAATGGATTGTCTATGAAAGTAAATTAAGTAATACCTATCATTTTGCAAGTTCGTTTTTCACTAATATCCCAACTACTTGCCAGTGATGTCAATTATGCGCAATGTATCGATGACCGGTTCCATTGTATCCTGCGGAATGCGTTGCATTTTATTGTTTTGCAAATTTAACGTCTCCAGCGAGTTGAGATTCTCGAACAGCGTACTCGGCAGGACTTTGATGCTACAATAGAGTAAAGTTAATTTGTGCCTATATTCTATATATATTCTAGATATATTTTGATTGCTTTACTCATTCTTCTGCAGATTAAGAAAGGTCAGCGAATCGCCGTATCCGGTAAAGGCGTCATCGGCCAGCACATTGATGTTGTTATTTCTCAAATCCAAATGACGTAGACGATGCAACGGACGCAATGCCTCACTTGGTATGGCATTTATATTGTTATCGCCCAAACGCAAATACTGCAGATTCTCTGTGAATATATACATTCATATATAATCATACAAATAATTATTTAGAAAACTCACCCTCCAGTCCCTTGAACGCATCTTTGTCAATTACGCTGATCTTATTGCCCTCTAGCTCCAGCGAATTCAGTAGACTCAAGTGTGTGAATACATTTGCAGGCACAGTTGTAATCATATTGTGTGCCAGTATCAAAGAATCCAAATTTTGCAGACCTGTCAACAAATTGGAATATATTTAGCTTAGAAATTATAGAAATTTGCAATTGGCTCACCTTCAAAATCTCCTTCACTGATCGTACGTATCTTGTTCTCCTGTATCTCGAGTTTCTTTAGCGTATCCAATATGGAGAGCGCCTTTTGTGGCACATTCGATAGATCATTACCACCCAGATTCAAGCGCTTCAATTTTCTATAAAGAAATTCCAATTTATAAATACTCAAATATTTGATTGGAAATATATGTACTTACTTCTCTAGGCCGCGGAATGCCTCGGGATCAACCTGTGTTATTTTGTTTTCATAGAGCGTTAGTATCTCCAGCGTGTCCAGGCCCTCGAAAGCGTTGTTATGTATGACCGTTATTTTATTGTGATTCAAGTTCAAAATCAGCAAATGATATAGATGTTGCAAAGCCTGTAAAACAGATTTGTTTATTAGTTGAATTTTTAAATTTTATATAGGTAATAGTATATCTATGCTAAATTTTGTACAATATTGTATTATTATATTGTTTTACACATCGTATACTTAATTCATTTTTTAAATAACTGCCCAAAAGGCTACTAAAGATGGCCACTTAACACATAAGCACTTATCGATAAGCACACCTATCGCCAGTATTTGAAATTAAATTGAGATGTGCATATGGATATGCATGCATATCGATATTTAAGTACGATCAAAATGAACTCACTTGCGATGGCACCGTTTTCATTTGATTTAATGAAACATCCAGCTGTGTTAGTCCCTTTCCTGCAAATAAGTACACATAAGTCTGATAGCATATAGTACATATTTAACTTGCGCACTTACCTAGCGAACTCAATGCATTCTCCTCGATGGCTGCCAGGCTGCTGTTGTGTATTGTCAAGTGACGTATGTCCAGGGCTAGAAAAACGAATCCCTGCAGTTTGGGCAAATTATTGTGTCGCAGCTTCAAATAGAATATGATCGGACTTTTGCCCTTCAGCGTGCCCATGGACTTGGCAATATGCGACAGATCCGTCGTCTCGCACAATACGTCCAGTCCATTCTTCTTGACGGTGCATATGCAGGGCGAAATGTCAGCCTGCTCCGGGCACACCTGTTGCGGTGTACCCTGTCCCCAAGCTTGGACCAGCAGCAACAGCAGCAAACAACTTATGACGCCCACTGTATGCGTGCACTGGAACTGCATTAGCGTTTGCCCAACCATGTTGACACGCACACCAAAGCTCAGCTCAACTTAAGCAGCGATTGGCTATGATTCCAATATGCCGTTAATGCTATATATACAGTTGTGTCCCTGCGAGCAATATAAGAGTGTGTATAAGATGAGACGTATAAGAGTCTAGGCAAAAACGAATTACAAAGCGAAAAGCGAATTACAAATTAAGCGCACAATGCGCGATTTGATTTATGTGCATGTGTGTGTGTGTGTTTGTGTGTGAGTGAGTGAGGGATTGTGTGTGTGTGTGTGTGTGTGTTTGGCGGATTAAAAATAAATTGAACTAATTGAGCAGCACTTGACGTACAGTCGTTGTAGTTGCTGCTCAGCGTCCAAAGTTACGCATGAAAATTGCAACAGAAAATTAGCATACATATATATATGCATATATAAATATATATATATATGCACATAAAATATATAACATATATTTAATAAAATGAATAGTCGAATAATCGCCACTCACCTAAAATGTTTGTCCGTCTCTATTCAATCAGTGCCAAATAAAACATACTTCTTAATGCGTTGTGGCGTTAAATCAATTTATAAAGCTCTTCCCACTTTTCCGATTTTACAGTTACCCCCACACAATCGACAACAAGCAACAATTAGTCAATGTTGACTTTCACCTCTGCACACCCGAACCCGCACACAGGAGTGAGGAGTGCAGCCTCTGCCCCTGGCTGGCTGGCTGGCTGTGTGCGTTTATGTGCCTCTGTGTCTGCGTGTGTGTGTTTGGGGGGGTGGTGGTGGTTGGTCTTAAAGAGGGGCGTGTGTAAACTCGGTCAGAGTGTGTGTATAACGATGTAACGGAAAATCGATATCATTCAAAAATAAAAAAAAAAACAAAAGGAACTGTTGCCACTCAGCGACGCTTTCTTTTTCAATTATTATTAAAACAGCTTGCTTTTTATTATTATAATTTTATTTATAAATATGCACAAACATTTAAATTAGATGAAATCTCGCTCAATTGTTGTCGCATTAGCTGAACATAATCTTTATTGTGTCGTTTGGAATTTTTGTTGTGGCAACGCTCAAGTTTTTTTTATTGTATTTTTTTTTTTTCGATGCCGCGCGCCGACACACGCATTAGCTGGGTGTATATATAATATATATGTGCGTATTTAGTATGAGGGGAAGGCGGGGGTGGAAAATAAAACAGTACAAGACAGCGCGAGTAAGAAGCACGTTTACTTGGCAAAACCGACGACAGCGGACTGAAATTCAATTTCAAAATTTCGAAACTTTGGTGGTTGGTCCAGTCGAGTTTCAAGCCGACCAGTGCTAGCAAGTAGAGGTGGACAGTTATCGATAGCACTATTGAGCGCTATCGAGTCGCTCTGCCATCGATGCCCTGCACTAACGGCAGTGCTCGATAGTGCCAGCTCAAAGAAGTTAACGTCGTATTGTTTTTGAATAAAAATCGAATCGATTATTAAAAATTCAAAACCATATAATATTGTTAGAGAATCAAGCAATTTTTATATATTTATTTATGTATGAACCGCCCATTGCACTTTGAAGTTTTGTAAAACTTTTTTGCATTGAATCAACCAAATTTTTATATTTTTTTTCTGGCCCTATCGTCGCTTATCGATGATTTTGAAGTAAATATCGTCGGCTATCGACAGCTCTCTTCTACTGGCAAGCATTTGCACAAATGGCATTGCCATCATGATGAGCCTGAAACGGGAGATGTAAATAGTAATCGAATAAAACAAATCGTATGAAACGGTTTAAATTTGAAACCGCAGCTATCGACTTACCGGCTGTAAAAACTATAAATTTTAAAATAATTAAAAAAAAAACAAAATTTTTTGATATCACACTACAAACATAGCAACCGTTCGAAACCGTTGAAAGTCAACAAAAAGTATTTTACAAAGTCTATGAAATATTATTTCATATTCATTTAGTACTTTGAGCTGAGTTAATAAAATTATTCAAGTGCTAAAAATACATTTTTTGTATACCCACTTATTTTTTTTTTTTTTTTGATTTATTTATTTTAATTGTGTTTTGGCTTAAAATAATAAAATGGTTAGATGCGACAGGGATCTAGGAAGAAGACTTATGGCCGAGCTGGTAGCTACTATGCTCATACAAATGATTGGCTGCACTTTCAGTGGCCCGACAGTATCTAAATTCAGTATTAAAGATCTTTTGAATTCCAACGACACCACGCCGAAAACTGTAGTATTACCCGGAAAGGATAGTCCGGTTGCTTACGCATTCACATGGGGTGGACTGCTCATTGCTGCAACGATGGCATTTCGAATTATATCTGGTGCTCATCTTAATCCGTGCATCTCAATTGCATCGATGATACTGAAAAATATTACGATATTTGATGGTTTCCTTTACATAACAATGCAGCTAACGGGCTCCTTCCTAGGCTACCTGTTTTCTTTTCTGATGTTTGGTAGCTGGACATCGAAAACAAAATTCTGCGTGACAACGATTATGGTGGATCCGTGGTGGAAGGGGCTGGTTCTCGAAATTTATCTATCCGGCGCTTTGGTTCTAGCCTACTGTTCATCGTGGCATGAATCCAATCCTGAGCCAAATGAATCCGTATCATTGAAAGTCGGCTTTGTTGCCGTTGGCGCCATTCTCGTTGGTGTGAGTATGAGTATATATCTATATATATATATATATGTAATATAATGATTTATCTATATTTGTTTAGGCACAATCTACTCGAACCTGCATGAATCCCTACCGATCGTTATGGCCCGCTCTTTTTCACTTATATTACACTCATCTCTATATCTATTTTGCTGTGCCGCTTTTAACTGCTATAGTTTTGGCTCTACTTTGGCGTTACGTCTATTTGTTGGGCGACGAAGAGACTGTCAGCGGACCTGGAGGCCCCGACAAAGGTTAATTATAATTTTGCAATTGATGAACAATCTGCAGATGCTTTTTAAATATTTATCATAAACAAATTTTTTAACTGTAAATAAAATCATATACTAACGTTTGTACCCGGAAATCACATAGCTATTCATTTGAAATATTTTAATATCTCCATTTCCAAATTGTTTATAATTTGACTTGGTCTAGAAGCCATTGGCTAAAAGCCATAAAAACTGGAAACCTTTGAATAATGAGCTATCCATCATCCATCGAAAAACATTGTGGGATAACGACCTGAGTTCTGGAGGTCTTGGAATTTTTTTGCTCCTTACAATTTCCAATATCCCTTAAGATCTAATCAAGTTATAGCTAACAATCGAATGTTCAATTGAGATGGCAAGTAGCAGCTCCATCGAATCATAATCATGGTGTCATCTAACCAACCGGCTAAAGTATTTGCATTTTTATAATATATATATATATATGTATATAACTCGTATGTTTTATAAATAGAATTAGAGTACATGGAAATAATGCATATCTTATGGGAACACATTTGCCAACAAAATGTTTTAAGCGTGCTATGCTATGCTGTATTTTTAACTGAAACATCCAATTCAGTGTCCTGCTAAAGGCCCACGCCCACGCCGGCAGTGGGCGTATAGAAGAGGCACTGCATCGCCTCCTGGAGGGCACGCTGACATGCCATTGCGGACGTAAAGCCGCCGGCATTCTCCTGCGGCGTCTCCGGCCGTAAATGTGTGACATAGCCCATGGACTCAACTTCGTTAATGGGCGGCGGCGAGGGACCCTCGGTGATGGGTATGAGTGGCTCGTATATGAAAAGAGGGCCTTCCTCCGATTTTGGCACGGGCAGCAGTGTTGGATCCGCTGTCTGGCCAAACTTGATACCCGTGGAGAATTCGTTTGCGGTTTTGGGTGGCGGCAGCTGCTTCTCCTCCTCACGTTGCTTCTCCGCCTTTTCGGCGAACTCGCTGACAATGGTGGCAGCGTCCTTGCCGCTGTACATTAGCTCCTCGATCAGTGCCTGCTTGTCACGAGCCTTTTTCTTTTTGTGCTCCGTTTCCAGCTCCTCCAGCTCCTTCTTACGCGACTCATCCTGCACGCGCTCCAGTTCGAGTAACTCCTCCAGGGCGCACTCGTCGCGGCCGACACGTGTCTTGTTGCGCTGAATGACCTCGCGGTTGTCCCGCTTATATGCCTCGATGCGCTTGTTGGTCTCAATAATTTCAATGTTGTTGCACAGATTGTACACAATGTCCTCGATTTCCTCCAAATAATCATTGTACTCCTCCAGCGTAGCAAAGTCCTCTTCGCGTTTGTTGTAGTCGCGCAGTATGCGTCGTCGTATATCCACCTCCTTCTCTACCATGGGATCTTCGAAGAGCTGCACGCGAAAGTTGTTCCGCCGCAAGGGCACCATGCATTCCGGACAAGCGCCAGAGCCCTTGAGGAAGAGCATATCCACGCAAGACTCGCATAGCGTGTGACCGCAGACGTTGACCATCAGCTTCAGCGAAGGATTTCGATATTTGGTGGTCTTGCACCGCGGACAGGCCTGCTCCTCCATCCTGCGGCCGTTCTATTAATAATAATCTTTAATTTATACAGTTAATTAAACCTTATGCCGGCCAATCACAAGAAATCACAATGACTCGAAATGGCACACGCAAAAATCAGCTTGTCTCGATAACGATTAGTCAGAAGAATACAACACTGAAAAATCAAATTGTAAGTACATGGTCATCCCAAAAAACACAACATATCGATATAACACTTTCGATAGCTGAAGCGCGCATTTCAGTAACAAAATGACACAAGCAAAACGCACGTTTATTTTTTTAACATTTTATTTTAAACAGCATACGCGGTAGTTGCTCACATTAAGAGTAGAATTTAAACATTGTTTTAATATACACGCATATATATATATACATATTTATATATATAATATTTTTGTATGATATATATATGCATTTAATAAGTATTTTAATAATTTACATCGATCAAAACCTTTTCTTATATGTACGTACATAGGTTTTTCAGCAGCAATTTGTTGATTTATTTCATTTTTTTTTCTTGTGTGGTTGTTTATTTATTTATATAAGTAGTTAAAAGCATTTCCAAGCAGATACACAAACATTTGAAATCAATTAACATTTTACGCTGATTACTTGGATTCGAAATTTGCGTGTGGTATTCCGTAATACTTGAGAAAAACGTCGTATGTGTGGGTATGTGTGTGTGTGTGTTCTTGATATAAAAGCAGCACATTTTGAAATATATGAGAGTTATACGCAAAATGCTAGAGTGGGCTAGTAGATTTAGGCTAACTTACGCACTAAAATGTTGTTGTTTGGACTTATACAATGTATACAATCTTCTTGAATGGACAAAAATAAAACAATAGATAGATTTACATACATTACATATACATATATATAGATACGGATACGCATACATATACGCGTACACAGGTATCGGCGTATATGCATGTAAACGACACGAAACCTAAAACAAGAAATGAATCAAAGGCGCGCTTTTTTCTCTGTATAGGCTCAACAAATTTTCGATTCAATTATAAATCGAATCACTGTAAATATCACAATTTAGTTAACACATACTATACAATGCATACAATTAAAATAAATTTAAACGGTCTGTCAATAACAATATATGTAGTTGCAACCATATATCTAGTCGCAGGTTAATTAAAAAAAAAAAAATTAAAATAATATAACTCGTCGGGTTGTTTGAAAAGTGGTAGCAGTAGGCAGCGGGCAGCGGGCAGCTAAGCTAAAGTGAGTTGGTTATACACAATTTTAAATGGTTATCAATCAGAAGCTAGCCCTGCAGTGCTGTAACCTCCTCCTCCAGTTCAGCGTCCACCTCATCAATCTTGGAGCCGCTGCAGCCGCGGCACTTGCAGCAAATGATGCACGGCGCAGCCAGCAGCAGCAACGGCGATGCCACCAGCAGCAAAATGCCAAAGCCGGCAAATATGCCAATAACTTGAGCACGATGCCAGACGACAGAGGCGCGCGAGTGACCCAATTTGTTCTTGCACGGTCCCTTGTCGTAGTGCCGCAACAGAAAGTCATCCTACAAATAAGCGAATGCATACGTTAGCCTCACAGACAACTGACAATTAATGCATGTGGTCGGTCGGTCGGTCGGTCTACTTACATCCAGACTGGCCAGACAGTACCAGCAGAAGACGTGCTTGCACCGCTTGCACATCATCTGGGCACAGCCCTCGTCCTTCTCAATGGGCACTGCGCACATGGGGCAGCATTTGATGAGCTCGTTATCGAACGGTATGCCAATATCATCCTGGCCATCAGCAATCAAACGTCGTCCGAATTCCTCACAGCTTATATTTGGATGATACTGTCAAAGGTCAAAGAGAAGTTTTGTTAATTAATTGCTTGCTTAAAGGTTGGGCAGAGAGAGAGGGAGAGTACTTCATAGGCCAACAACAGATACCTTCTGAGACTTCCTACTTACCGCCTTTTTGCAGAGAGCACAGAACTCGTCCTTACAGGAGGGACAATGCACCGATATGGAGAGCAGTGGCTGAGCGCCATCCTGCTGTGGTGTGTAGCTCTGTGATGTTGATGGCGATTCATCCATTTGGCAAATGCCGCTGCCAGTCGCTAGCCCAGTCGTTGCCGCAACTGTTGTGGCTGTGCCCACCATGCAAATTGTCTCGCAGCCGGCACGTGGGCACCAGGTGCGCGTTTTATCCAATTCGATTTCTATAATTGAGAGCAAAGCGTTTGATTAATGTGTTTCGATTTGGCAAGATTAAGAGATTAGGCAGGCGACACGTACCTCGATTTAGGCGATAACGATGATGTTTCTTTAGCAAGTTCGTTGTGGTTAGGTTCGCGATTTCGGGCAGCGAGATGGCGCCCTGGGCGGGACATTTGGCATCGGGGCAGGAGATCTCGTAGGCGCCTTCGGTAATCTCAAAGTCCACATAGGCGCGCATGCACTGCAAATCGAAGCGGAAACAAGTGGGGTTTAATATTGATGGTGGACAAAAGTTTCATTTAGTTTCTATTGTTGTTATTTTGTAGTTGTTGCTGTTGCTGTTGTTGTTGTGACAAAAACTCAACAATTTGGCAAGTTGCGCAGCATAATCTGCTTTGAGCTGACTCCTACTCAATTCCATTAGCTCTATAGCAACCAGATACCCAGACTTCTCAGCCAACTAGCCCCCACTTGGAGTCACCCTTTTCACAGCTTCACACGGTATGTGTGCGGATGTGTGTGTGTGTGTGTGTGTGTGACCCTTGGGCAAAACTTTTGTCAAGGCATTTTGTAAATGCTGTTGCCTGCTCTTTGCATTGGCAGCCGCAAAAGTGTGGCTGTCAAAATTATTTCATTTTTAAGCACCCACAGCACACACACATACACACACATACACAGCACACGCACACACATAATACACATTGGTAGCCACAAACTTTTAGCAAGGACAAAATGCTCTGCGGAAGCTGTATAAATAAAGATTTAAAAACTTTGCCCGCTCGACTCGACTCGCTTGGTCGGCCCTGGCTTGCCCATCTGTTCCAAGTTCCGTGTCCAATATAAATACATATATTCATATATATATATATAAGTATATAGTCAGCTTCAGCTGTTCGCCTCTTGCGCATTAAAGTAATGAAATTACTAACGGAAAACGGAAACAGCTAAATGCTAAATGCAGAAAGCACTTGAATACCCTGCATCAAAAATACGAGCAAATTAGAATTAGTCAAGTGGCTTGGGCAGACAAATATATGAGCAACTGAAGGAATGATGAAATGATTTTTAAACAGTGTTTGTTTTGTTTTAAGATAGGCTCCACTTAGATATGCATCTATATGCATAGGTTTATATATATGTATATAGGATGATGGAGCTGGTTGAGCCTTATCCTTATGGCAGTTGGGTATCTTTATGCTATATTCGTATACATATGAACAGTTAGTTCCTAGAAATAGCCTTGCCTGTTACTTCCTGGTAAATAGCCTTGAAAATATATAAAAGTATACTTATTTACATAATTTCATGTGAATACTTGGAATTTATCCAGCTGAATTGCTTATAAATATTATTATATACATTTAAATATATATATAAACTTGTACATATATGTATATATATTTATATGTATATTTATTCATGTATATATTATAATATAATTTTTAAAAATTATAAAACCTTTCAAACAGTTACAATTCATTCACTTCATTGCACAGCAACAGCATAACATATCAAGCATATTTAAAATGCTTAATATATTCTTAAATTCATTAATATTTTTGTAAATAATATTCTTTTATATTAAATACATATTCAAAATCCTTGCTTACTTTGTCACTTTACATAAATATTAATATTAAATAAATTCAAAATAAAAAAGTGTAGCATACATTTGTGCGACGCATCATAAATGCATTTCACTTTGAAATTGCAGTGCAACTTTGATCAGGCTAAGCAGCTTAATAGCATCAACTAAAGTGCAGGCAACAATTTAATTTGCGTGCCACAATGCAACACTGAAAAATTGCATAAAAGGAAAGCCATTTGTTACGGATTTTCCGCATTGACATTTTCCATAATGCAGGCGAAATGCCAGCCTTTTTTTTTGCGTTAAAGCTGCTGCTGCTGCTGTTGCTGCAGCACTCGCATCATATTTTTAATCGCGTCCATCAGTTCAAATCCCGTTCGCTTAATCCGCAGGCAGCTTGACGCTGGCCATGGAATTTACCTGGCCATCAGTCAGAGGCATGCAGCCAGGGCCCGTGCCAGCGAGAGTCTCCTCTCTGCCTATGCTTCAGCCTCAGCCTCAGTCTCAGTCGGCAGCTCAGCTGCAACCACAGCGGCAGCTGCAGCCACAGCCACAGCCGTGGCATAAGCTGTACAAAGCTTGCCGAAATGAATATGCAGCAACAACAGCGGCAGCAACATCGGCAGCTGTTGCCACAATTTAGTGGCCTGCGGGCCAACAGTTGCAATTTATATGGAAAAGTGAGCCGCAGCTTTTTGGCTTGCAGCGCCAGCGACTATTTTTATTATTCCCACTAAATAGCGCCAGAAATATATATATATGTTTTAATTTTAGTGCTTCATACAAAACACAGCAACAATATTACAATTATTAAGAAGTAAACTTTAAAAACAGAGAATATATTACAAAGATTATAATTATATATAAAAAAGAAAATAGAAATGTAGAAAAATAATAAAAGTGAAAAAGAATAGTAAAGAAAATAAAACTAACTAAAAAGGTTTTATCTTCTTATCTTTTCTAATTAAATATCATCATATATAACATATATTATTTAACTACTATTTTTTCTATCAATTTCAACAATAAATACAAACAAAATACAGAAATAATAAAAACTCAATTCATCTTTCAACTTAAATATTTTGACTGAAACAATTTTCCTTTTCATGAAAAAAGAATAGGTTAATTGCTGGCAAATTAAGCAAACGAAACTCTCTGAACGAACCCCACTGCCGCCATAGCTTCCAGCAGCAAATTAAGCTTTCTCTAAGTGAAATTGAGAGCAGCTGACGGTGTTGCGGCGGGTGCTGAGCTCATTTAATGTTCGACCATTCAGTGTGGAGTCAAAATGTTGCGAGTGCTACAAAAGGCTTTGGCGGGGATCCTTGGCAACCTTTCGTCATGTCAACAGTTTTTGGAGCGCTCAATTGTGTGGGCCATTAAAAGCCAAATGCCACAATAAACGTACACGCACACATACACACGCACACACACACGCATATACGAAATATTAGTATTAATAACGGCACTTGGCAAATTTCCGTCTGTGCTCATAAAGCACTTTACGCAATGCGGGCCAGGCCAAAAAAACATGAGAAGGGAAGTGCTTACAGTATCTATAAAATGGCAGAGAGAGAGAGAGAGAGAGAGAGAGAGAGAGAGAGAGAGAGAGATAGAGAGAGAGAAAGCGAGAGAGATGGAGCTGCATAGCTAGCAAAGGGAATTGAAACGAAATAAACAAATAAAAATTGACAAAGTTAGCATTTGCATGAGGAACATTTTTTATCAGTGGCAGCCGCAGCAGAAGGCACAAACTTTTTGTCCCACTGCGTGCATGTGTGTGTGTGTGTGTGGGTGTGTGTGCGTACGTGTGTGTGTGTGTGTGCCCAACTGATATATGGTTTTTATTTAAAAGCCCCTCTACATGCTGCACAGTTCATGGCTTTTTATCGCTCTGTTGCTGTTTGCGCGTCTGCCTTTATGCCATTTTATGACACACACAACATTTTCGGCAATAAAAATAACATTTGTTAACGCTTGTATTACATTTACACACAAATATTAACAATTTAATATAAACAGGATATGCTTATATATATATATATATTTGGCATGTGGCCAGGCCAGTGCACATATTGATTAAGCTAAAAGCTAGGCTAGGTCAACGTGACATTGGCTTAAAGTGAAGTGCAAAACGAAAGAAATTTTAAAATGAGAATAGTCTATTGAATATATAAGATATATGGGCTTATAAATATATAATAAATTATTTTGTTCTAGCTTTAAGTAAGCTAAATTCTATATATATAGACCACACTCTGCTTTAAGCTGACCTTAAAACTACGAAACACTTCCAGGAAAATACAATAAAAACAGATATATTGTTCTACGTTCCACTTGAAATGCCGCAAAAGCCTTTTCAGTGCTGAAGTATATGTTGAAAGGATTTATTAAATTTTTTTTAATATACTTGAAGCTACAATTGAAAACAATACGATTTCGTTTCTCAAGGCTCAACAATAATAATAATTTTTGCCATAAATCCACTTTCATCTAGGCTCGTTTATTAAAGAATTCAGAATTTTCACTACGCTGAAGTTTGGCAATTTAAATTATTCACAGACCAGAAGGCAGACCGCACGAAAGAAAGGCCTTAACATAAAAGCAAAAGTTCAAATTAGCAGCAAATCGAAATTTAATTTATGTTGGCATACTTTCAGCTCGCATTGGAGCTATAAACATAAATATATAAGTACGAATATATACATATATATATATATTTATTTACGATGCGTTTAACGCGTCAAATCACAGACGCAAATTGTTTGGGCCAGAGCCATTGTAGTAAATGCTGTTGGTAATTGCAGGCACGTTAAGCTGCGCTGCGCTGTGCTGTGCCGGACATTAAAGGACCTTGTATAGTCCTTGTCGTCGTCTGACGTGCATAAAAAGCATAATGAATGCCCAGCAAATTATACGCACACACCGACACGTAAGCCTGGCTTCGATTGTATGCTGCAGCCAATTACACACACACACACACACGTGGGGCACTATGTAGTTGCCGTCCTGTTCACTTTAATCTAACTCATTAGCAGCGACACTTTAATTAATATGCCCAGGCGACTCGCTCGACCCATCAGCAGACAACGCGACGCATCACATGACAGCATCAGCATCAGCTTCAGCATCGCAGCATCAGCAGTCAAGTCCAGCAGGAACTGCCTCCCACACTCTCTTTCTCTCTCTCTCTGGTTCTATGACCACCAAATGAATTTGCTGCCAGCTCGCCATAAATGCAAATTTATGGCAATCATTACGTTAACGTCACGCTAACGTTAATGTTACGTCAAGTTTTAATGCGCATTAAAAATCTTTAGCAACTTGATTTAATTAGTCCGATTTGCACGTGACAGCATTTAGCTTGCATTGACAAATTGAGCGAGAAAAGTGACCAGAAGGCAATACTAAATGAATTAGCTTAAGGTATGATAAGGCTGACTGTGAGAAGACTAAGCTACTCTGGATACTCTGTCTTATAGTCTTGTATAACGGGTATATATCCTTCTTATGTTCATCTATATCTAGAAGTTATTATTAAAGGATTCAACTATAATCTATCATTATCCATCTACTTTTGTTCCTTCAAGTCTTTACATATTTATTAAACTTATCTCCCTCTACCATAACTCACTTAAATTCTTAAAGATCTGCCCATCTCAGTCCTTTAAAATCCCATTTCAATTTCAATTTTTACTTTCACTTCGAATTCTTTACAAATATTTCCAGATCAGTGCGCTGCGAAATAGTTTATGCTCCACACGCCCCGCTGGCCCCGCCCAAATCCATTGTTTGTGGCTTCTGTTGCTGCTGCTGTTGTTTTTGTTGACTTTTTTTTTGTTTCGCTATACCTTGGAGGCTTTCAAGTCAATCCAATAAGCGACAGAAACAACAGGAGCTGACAGGCAACATTGTCCTCGCATTGGATATTGAAGAGAGAGAGTAAGAGTGAGAGTGAGAGAGGGAGAGAATCCGCTTAGCTCGCGTTGCAATTGTTGTAAAAGCAGCTCTGATTGAAAGCGAGCCATAACAAAAACACAACAATGTTGTTACTATATCTACAGAGGTGTGCGTGTGTGATAAAACAAAGCGCCAGCCACACATATGTGTGTTGCATGCCACAAGCTGGTGGCAAGCTCTGCAAATTTAATGATGTTTCGCAGCAATCGAACCGCAGACAACTTGTTAGCATCGAAGAAGTGCTTAAATACACTCAAACAGAGAGAGAGAGAGAGAGAGAGAGAGAGAGAGAAGGAGAAAGGTAGATATGAATAATGAAATGTTATATAATAGCTGGCATCAAGGATACGCAGGACCTTCGCCTGCATTTGTGCTTTGTATCCACAAGTTATTTGTGTAAAAATTGAATTTCAATTCTGTTCGCTATCGATCCAATGCCTCGCAACTATTTGTCCAGGCGGCTGTGCACAAAAAAAGTTTAAACGATATACATTCTTTTTTAAGCGGCTTATTCAGCCTTTCATTTCGCTATTTACTTTCTAGTCGGACCGCACAATTTCCATACAAATTATGCGGTTGAAGCTGATTTATGCTAAGCACTTGAGATGAAATTAAAGATAGACAAAGAGCAAGAGTTTCATTCTTTCTTGGTTACTTTTAATTGTACGCTGTATCTAAGGGAAGGTGAATGAAAGGGTAGTTCAGCATAGTCAGAAGCTATCCATAACTGATATTTCGATTAATATAATGATATAAAATAAATAAGAGTATATAAAGCTGTATTTAGTTTACATTACAGAACCTTCCTTGCTGGCAGCTTAGTCTATACTCTCTCTAAACATCTTCAGCGAGGCACAACTTCTTAATATTTATACATCCAATATGCTAACATTTCGTTGAGAGTGCATTTTACTTTGGAGAACCAGCGCACCTTTGGCACCTGTGCGGCAGCACGTTTACATGGAGCTTTATAAAGAATCCCTTGGCAAATTTTAAGAGTCCCTTTAGCGTTGTCCTCAATGGATTGCCAAGTGAAGTGGAGAGTATGTAAGTGAAAGCAAACATATTTGAATCTCTTTTTAATGAGCATGGGGACCTGTTTAAAGGAATTGTAGGCAGTCGCTACAGTGAAGACTCTGAGCATGTACTGCTGAAGTGATGAAACTTAATATGTAATAATTCTATCTTTATTGTCTCTCTCTACATTTCTATATTTTCTCATAGCTTACACAGTATCTTGCAGTCAGGCATTATCTTTTCATATATATATATTTTTTTTGGGCCATTTCATTTGAATTCACTTTTCTGGCCATTCGACAGGCAGCAGCAGCAGCAGCAGCCATTAATTTCCGTTTAGTCGCAGCATCCGGTCTAGACGCAACCTCGATATTGGATCCATTGAAGAAATTTGCATTTGCTTTTATGCAAATTAACAAAATTTCGTGCGGAATGTTAAACGCATCAAATATTTATGCAAATCATAGACAATTGAATTGAATTGAAGGCGAAGGTCGTTAAAGTGCATTTGTCCAACTACTTGAGTAATTGCAGATGCATTACAATTGTGCAATCAGCAGATAAATGTTATCCCGAGTGTCGACAGCTGTCAAAGAGGAAGCACAAAACACGTGTTACGACAACACCCACTGGGATTCGTGTATGTGTGTGTCGAGTAGATGTGTGTATGTGTGTATGTGTGTGTGTGTCGAGTGTGTCTCTATTGCTTGTGGCAATTGCATTCGCAACTAGCGCCAAAAAGTCAAAAGTCATCAAGTCAACGTTGTCGACGCATTGCATTGCGCTGCGTGCTGCCAAATGCTCTCACACACACACATGCTGAGACACACACGCACACACACACACACACATATACAGCAAGAGATACGCATACAACTCTTATGCACACACACTTGCACAATCTTTAACGCGTCAAGGGAAATGTTCATTTTCACTTCAGAAAACAAGTAAAATTTTAAGATTTAAAGTTAAACGAAGCGTAGATACCCTGTATAAGGCAAATAATTCCTTAGATTGAACAATAAACATTCGAAAACTATTTCAAAATTATGTTTTTCAGTTAAATATATAGTTATAAATATACATTGTAAACTGTTTAAGATGTCTGTCTAAAAGATATCAAGTTCTTAGCTTAATCTATGTAAATCCAGTTTGCAAGCTTGCTTCAATCCACACTTAATTCTCATTTATTTTCTACCATTTCTTTCTTTTCTCTCCTTTCATTCATTTGCATTTGACTGAAAGTTTGTATGCTTAAGAAATTTCCAGGGTATTAGATGTCAAAAGTTGAATTTGCAATTTAACTTTGTTGAGTGCAAAATTTAATTTAATGCCGAGCTCGTTCGCTGCTAAACGAATTAACATTTTAAATGCATTTTAATTGTGTCGAAGAAGTTGCTAACAAGCAGCGACACACATGTGTGTGTTTGCGTGTGTGTGTCGTTGAGGGGGTGTGCGTGTGTGTGCGCATTTAAAATTTCCAGCTCGTGTGAATTTAATATTAAACAAGTAAGAGTGCTCTAGTCGAGACGGCTCGACTACGAGATACCCTGAACCCTGCGAAGAGCCAATCTTTCCATTATGCTATGCTTCTTTTATATATACAAAGATTGCGAGCAACGCACACACACACACACACATGCATACGCACGCACGCATAAGCACGCGCTCTGCTGACTGCGCAGTCAGCGCGGCGACTGCGCTCGGGCTGCAATATGCCTATTGCATGGGAAATTAAATGTTTAATAACTTTTTTTGTGGATAGATTTTCTTAATCAAACTTTCACAGCGTAATCATGTCATTCATATGTATGTATTTGCCAAAGCACAAGTCTCTAGTATTTGAAATACGAATTTTGCAAATTGGGGGCGAAGGGGGCGTGGCATCCAAAATCCAAAAATTACAAATTGTCCGCATTCATTACACGGATCTACACAGTGAATTTGGAGTCTCTAGCTCTTACGGTATGCTTAACGGAAGAAAAGTTATCGATTTTTATCGATAATAAGGAAACGGGATGAGTTATCGAAAATCTAAAAAAAACTCGTACTGCGTAGGATACACACGAGTATATACTGAAAATTTCAGATCTCTAGCTTTTGTGGTTTACGAGATCGCTGCGTTCACACGGACGGACGGACGGACGGACGGACGGACGGACGGACGGACGGACGGACGGACGGACAGACGGACAGGGCTATTTCAACTCAGCTCATCGAGCTGATCAAGAATATATATACTTTATGGGGTCTGCGATGTCTCCTTCTGCCTGTTACATACATTTCCACAAAAACATTATACCCTGATTTCCCATTTTCAATGGGTTCAGGGTATAAAAAGATTCTATGCTGCAGCGACAACAGTCGAAGCGTGAACGAAATAGAGGCAAAAGCTAAAGCAAATAAAAATTGTAATAAATAAACACAATGCACAGTTACAATATTTGAAAACGTGTGTGTAGGTGTGCAGCTGTGTGTGTGTGTGTGCATATTTGACACGCCATGAAAATGAAAAATACGCGCAGCCAACCAACCCTCCGGGCCATACGCTAAAGGTGTCAAAGTGTGTAAATGCAATTTGGCAGCTTTTATGCTGCTGTTCCTGCTGCTGCTTTTGCTGCTGCTTTTGCTGCTGCTTTTGATGCTGCTGCTGCCTTTGCTCCTCCTGCCGCTGCTGCAGTAACTTGCAGCAATGTTTGACAGATTGTGTGACGCAAATTCAATTGCAGCAAAATATCAAATAACGCAATTGAATAACACTGCTGACCCCTGCTGGGTGCTTTGACGTCATAGAGCTGAGTTGGAAAAAAATCATAGCATATTTTTCAGCGCATTATTGTCAAAGGTTTTCTTTTCATAAATCCACGTTGGGGAAAATGGCTTTAAATTGTTTCCTTTTTTTTCCTTTTTATGAAACGTGTTGCGCATTGAAGTATAGCAGCTGAAAACAATGGAGCATATAAGACTTAGAGCTGAATATGTTGTCAGTTAAGCTAAAGAGGCTTTCAAATGTGAATGGATTTTGCTACTGGGAGATTATAAGGTTGTTTAAAGATTTGGCAATGAAATTTTGTTTTACATATACTTATTCTTATGTTATGAATATTTAAAAGAAAGCTTTCTGCTATAGTTCATATCTAGATAAAGTTAAAAATGTATGGGTAATATACAAAAATATTGTAAAAACTTAAGATTGAAGAAACATATTGATAGTTACATACGTTTATTGAATCAATAACAAAATGAATCTTCGAACAATTAAAAAATATATATATCTTAAAATATACACACACATCTACATATATATAGTGAAACGTGCAAATACGTGCACACAATACAAGCAGAGCCAAAAAAAAAAAAAATAAACTTTTTCAATTTGAGCCAAGTCAAAGAGAAGCTGCCACAAAAGTGCAGCCAAAGTCAAATATGTGGCAATGATATACACATAAATGCATGTATCCATGGCGGTTTTGTTGTGCGAGTGTGTGTGTGTGTGTGTGTGTGTGTGTATTGTCTATTTGCACATGACATACCAGCAACCCCCTCTTTCTCTCTCACTCGCCCTGCATTGGTGATAACGCCTCATATTTTGTTATAGTCGAAACTTTGCGCTCGCGAAACTTTTCGACTGTCGGACTATAAATACCAAAAATATTCCAAGCAGCAGCAGCAACAAACTAAACACCTAACAAGCCTCTACAGCTCCCTCCATCTCCTTCTCTCTATTCTTTTTCTTTCAGTTGTAACACCCCCTAACTATTGAAAAACTTTGTTGCGTTTCTGTTGCAATTCGCATTCGCAAAGTTTTTGCTTGTTTGCAACTTGTTTCTGGTTTCTTGAGCCGCATCAAACCGCCCTAGCACCAGCACCAACCCTAGCCCCAGCCTGGGGCTTTTCGCTGCCAACTAGCTAGCTGCTCCACGATCCCCGCTTTGCCTCTCACCCTCTCTCTCTATCCCTAGCTAACTGCGCATGTCATCAAATATGAGTAGAAATATGCATTTCAAGTAATGCCAAGACATGCCGCTAAAAGTTTAACGCAAAATATAAAAAAATAAAGAAAAGAAGTTGTTGTGCATCAAGGATTTTGCTTTATGCCATTTGAAGTTGCAATTTATGAGTGGAATTCAAAGTGTTGCATGCAACGGCAGCGCAACTGCTAAGTGTGGCAACAACTAGCTGTCACTGTCTCTTTTCTTTTTCTCTTTTTTTTTTTTTATAAAGAATTCTAATAACAAGTTGACAGTTAAATTATTTGACGACAAATTATAAATAAAAAAGTTTTTTAAGTATAACTAGAAAGTCTAAACATAAAACGATTGCATAATACTCGTTCAAGAAAAGAAAATAGCTAAATTCAATTCAAATATAAAATGTTTATAATTTCCAGTCCAATTTCAAGTCTTTTGCTTCAGTAGACACAGATGGATATTATTATATTATTATATTAAACTGATATATTCATTTCACTTCATAGGCAAATAAAGCAGAGTCCGTTTGCTGTTTATGTTCTTCCTCTATCATCACATGTTACATTAATTTAATTATCAACATAAAAACAAAACCAATATATATAAAAAAAATAAAAATAAATAGAAGAAAAACTTATCGAAAACTGTCTAGAATATCGACTTATATATGAATTATAACATAAATTTTATAAATTAACACATATTTTTATTAACATTTTGGAAATTTTTATGTTTGCTTTGGCTACTAATTTACCACATGAAAAGCATGAAACATATCGGACTGATAGACATCAGCGCGTCGTTGTCAAGGGCCAGAAAATCAATTTAGAATTTACAATAAAATTTTACTTTAAGTGTGTAGACTGAGAAGATAAGCGCTAAATTAAATGTCTAACAAAATCGTTAAACAATGCTTAGATGGTAGTCTTGTTTAAATTAAAAACTATAACTAAGCTAAGTGATTCCTATACAAAAAATGACAAGCTGCAATATTATAAGAACAGAGAAAAAGTTTTTAACCTTTGCGTTTTGTTAAAGAAAGTACATCTGATTGCAATTTTGATATTATTAAAATAACTTCTCTAAAAACATTAAGTCTTTTAGAAACTAGGCAATTTTTATCTATTTTAACAAAATGTTTTGCATCAGAACATGTTACTCACCATTATCCTAAAGTCGAAATTATATAACATTATATTAACTTAGTTTAAATGAATATCAGCATTGATATTAACAGTGTCTTAAAAATTCACTTAAATGTTCTATGCTTAGGTCGCTATTATTGTACGCATTATTGTTATCATATACATACATATGTATATGTATATGTATATGTAGCATACAGCATTATAATAACATTAATATAACTATCAACATAAAAACAGAACCAATATATAATATAAAAAAAAAAAAACAACAAAAACTTAATGATCATAAACACTTAGATCATTATATTATGACTACAGTTATTATAATTCAAACAATTGCTTAAAACTACAACAATTCCACTTAATATATTAAACATATTCTTAACTATTAATATAAAAAAAAAAAAAGCAAAAACAAAAATAAAAAAAAAACATTATACCCTGATTTCCCATTTTCAATAAGTTCAGGGAATAAAAACACAAAAAAAAAAAAAAAACAAAATAAACAAAAAAAAAAAAAAAAAAAAAAAAAAAAAAAAAAAAAAAAAAAAAAAAAAAAAAAAAAAAAAAAAAAAAAAAAAAAAAAAAAAAAAAACAAAAAAAAACAAAAAAAAAGCACCAAAAAAAAAACAAAAGGCTCCAAAACAAAAAAAAAAAACAAAAAAACAAAAAAAAGCACCAAAAAAAAACAAAAAAAACAAAAAAAAAACTTAATGATCATATAACTACAATTATTTAAACAATTGCTTAAAACTATGCTTATAACAACTACAATTCCACTTAATATATTTAACATATTCTTAACTATTAATATACAAAAAACAAAAAAAAAAAAAACAAAAAAAACATTATACCCTGATTTCCCATTTTCAATAAGTTCAGGGAATAAAAACACCAAAAAAAAAAAAAACACCAAAAAAAAAAAACAAAACAAAAAAGCACCAAAAAAAACAAAAAAAAAGGCTCCAAAAAAAAAAACAAAAAAAAACACCAAAAAAAAAACAAAAATAACCACCAAAAAAAAAACAGAAAAAAAAACTTACTGATCATAAACACTTAGATCATTATATTATAACTTAAATTATTTAAACAATTGCTTAAAACTATGCTTATAATTATTACAATTCCACTTAATATACTTAACGTATTCTTAACATTTAAATACTTACCACATTCTGAAGAAGTGGTGGACCACTGCACTTTACTTTATATCACTTCACTTTACTTTACTGCACTGCACTGCACGACTGACCACCAGCAGGCCACAAAGACGACTGAATTTGCGCAGAAACAGGCGTCCTTTATATAGGCCAAAACTCCCGCGCAAAGCACCCGCGCAAAACGGAGTTCGACTCATGAAGGTTTGATCTCAGTCGTTTTTTCATTCGAACATTGAGCGAAAACTACGTCCCGCGCAAAACTGAGTTCAGCTCATGGCGGTTTGATCTGAGTTCACTCAAACGTTGAGTTCTGCTCTAGCAAGAATTTGAGCTCACTCGATGTAAACACTAACAGAATGCTGCTGCTAACATTTACAGACTGGTGGACCAGCAGCATCGATGTAAACACTAACAGAATGCTGCTGCTAACATTTACAGACTGGTGGACCAGCAGCATCGATGTAAACACTAACAGAATGCTGCTGCTAACAGAATTCTGTTTGAGCTTGCATCGAGAAGAGTAAGATCAAATTCTTGCTAGAGCAGAGTCGCACTCCGTTTTGCGCGGGTGCTTTGCGCGGGAGTTTTGGCCTATATAAAGGACGCCTGTTTCTGCGCAAATTCAGTCGTCTTTGTGGCCTGCTGGTGGCCAGTCGTGCAGTGCAGTGCAGTGCAGTAAAGTAAAGTGAAGTGATATAAAGTAAAGTGCAGTGGTCCAGCACTTCTTCAGAATGTGGTAAGTATTTAAATGTTAAGAATTTGTTAAGTATATTAAGTGGAATTGTAATAATTATAAGCATAGTTTTAAGCAATTGTTTAAATAATTTTAGTTATAATATAATGATCTAAGTGTTTATGATCAGTAAGTTTTTTTTCTGTTTTTTTGGTGTTTTTTTTTTTTGTTTTTTTTTTGTTTTTTTTTTTGTTTTTTTTTTTGTTTTTTTTTTGTTTTTTTTTTTTTTTTTTTTTTTTTTTTTTTTGTTTTTTTTTTTGTTTTTTTTTGTTTTTTTTTGTTTTTTTTTTGTTTTTTTTTTGTGTTTTTATTCCCTGAACTTATTGCAAATGGGAAATCAGGGTATGTTTTTTTTTTTTTGAGCCTTTTTTTTTTGTTTTTTTGGTGCTTTTTTTTGTTTTTTTTTTTGGTGCTTTTTTTTTGTGTTTTTATTCCCTGAACTTATTGAAAATGGGAAATCAGGGTATAATGTTTTTTTTTGTTTTTTTTTTTTTTTTTTTTTTTTTTTTTTGTATATTAATAGTTAAGAATATGTTAAATATATTAAGTGGAATTGTAGTTGTTATAAGCATAGTTTTAAGCAATTGTTTAAATAATTGTAGTTATAATATAATGATCTAAGTGTTTATGATCATTAAGTTTTTTTTTTTTTGGTGTTTTTTTTTTGTTTTTTTTTTGGTGTTTTTTTTTTGTGTTTTTTTTTGTTTTTTTTTTTTTTTGTTTTTTTTTTGGTGTTTTTTTTTTGTGTTTTTATTCCCTGAACTTATTGAAAATGGGAAATCAGGGTATAATGTTTTTTTTTTTATTTTTTGTTTTTGTTTTTTTTTTTTTTTATATTAATAGTTAAGAATATGTTTAATATATTAAGTGGAATTGTTGTAGTTTTAAGCAATTGTTTGAATTATAATAACTGTAGTCATAATGTAATGATCTAAGTGTTTATGATCATTAAGTTTTTGTTTTTTTTTTTAATTTTTTTTTTATATTATTTATTGGTTTTGTTTTTATGTTGATAGTTATATTAATGTTATTGATAATAATGTTATTATAATGCTGTATGCTACATATACATATGTATGTATATAAGAACAATAATGCGTACAATAATAGCGACCTAAGCATAGAACATTTAAGTGAATTTTAAGACACTGTTAATATCAATGCTGATATTCATTTAAACTAAGTTAATATAATGTTATATAATTTCGACTTTAGGATAATGGTGAGTAACATGTTCTGATGCAAAACATTTTGTTAAAATATATAAAAATTACCTAGTTTCTAAAAGACTTAATGTTTTTAGAGAAGTTATTTTAATAATATCAAAATTGCCATCAGATGTACTTTCTTTAACAAAACGCAAAGGTTAAAAACTTTTTCTCTGTTCTTATAATACTGCAGCTTGTCATTTTTTTTATAGGAATCACTTGACTTAGTTATAGTTTTTAATTTAAACAAGACTACCATCTAAGCATTGTTTAACGATTTTGTTAGACATTTAATTTTGGGCTTATCTTCTCAGTCTACACACTTAAAGTAAAACTTTATTGTAAATTTTAATTTGATTGCTGATTTGTGGCCCTTGACAACGACGCGCTGATGTTTATCAGTCTTTAACTAAAGATCAATATGTTTCATGCTTTTCATGTGGTAAATTATTAACCAAAGTAAACAAATTTTCAAAATATTAATAAAAATATGTGTTAATTTATAATATTTATGATATAATTCAGCATAAGTCGATATTCTAGACAGCTTTCGATAAGTAGTTCGTATTTTTAGCCCTGAATGACGTCTACTTCTAAGTACTATGATATACAAAAACATGTTGACCGATCAATACGTATATTACGAGTTTAATGCAGAGTGGCCCAAATCATTCGTGGCTTTTGGACGTAAGTTGACAGTTGATAAGACTTTCATATTTTTATCTAAATTACTAATTAATTTACAGTTTTATAATAAATATGCTAAACATCCATTTGGCACAACCGTGAACAAGGAGGTCCATCAAACTGGTGCTCTGCCTTCTGATTCGGACTTTACTATATTCAAAGATCACATTCCAGGTAAGTTGAGAACAATTTTTGAATCGAAAATCAAACGTACAAGATGTTATCTCTGTGTGCTTAAAGGTTTGGACCTTGGTAAGGCTTTTAATGGGTTTATATACCCCATACCAAGTATGATGTGTTCGACGTTATTCCTCGAAAATCCTTGCAGAGCCTTATCAAATGCAACCGAATGAAAGGACATGGATATATTTATATATAACATATTATGAAGTCTATAACAAATATATATTCCAAATTTCTTTCATAAGTCTTTCTCTGATTAACTTCACATGTTTATATTCATGCTATTAGCATACTTAAAGCACCCAACTTCTACAGCTCCACATACAAAGCAGAGCAGCAAATCGTTGCACTACACCAAAAAGCTTTCAGAGCAACAAAGCTCACACATATATATTTCATTAATTAACAGCTTCTACATGCTGCAGCAGCTGCCTCACAGACCCCCCCCCCCCCCACTAAAACATATTTCCAAACACAAAACATATATAATGTCTACCTGTATAGTTCAATTTAAACTTTGACTCCCAGTAGAGATAATCGTCAAACGAATGACATTGATAACTCACTTGATTATCTTCACACAATGAATTATGAGCTCACATAAGCTTAATTAATCTCACAAAAACTGAAAACTTTGCAGCACAGAGAGGGAGGGAGTGAGGACCAGCACACAGGTATAAATTGAGCTATCTAAGCTGACCTGCAATTACAGTTACAGCTATCTGGACACACACACTAAAGGGCTGCACACTCTATGCGATTGACTCTGTGGTCAGGTGAGCACCTGCCTGGATGCCTGGCTGCCTACCTGTCTGTCTGCCTGTCTCTATAGACATGTTCAGCTGTACATCCGGTTGCAATAACCAAACAGCACTTCCGTTGCGGCTAACCGCAGACAAACACAAAGCAATGCAGATACCAGGATAGAGATACAGAGATATAGAGATACAGATATGCGAGCATAGAGATACATCCATTGGATCGTTCCATACAAGATTTTAGTTCAGCTAATTTGTGGCCGAAAACTAATTCGCAGTAGTTAAGTCGCGTTCGTTCCATGTTGGGGCAATTGAATAAATATAAATAGCAAAACAATTCATTAACGCCAGGCGATTTTTGCATACCAAATGAGCCAAAAGTGCCGCAGTGAAAAGTTGTCAACGGAATTGTCAATTTTCCACACGTTAAATTTCGTACGCCAAATCGTGGCCAAAAATCACGTAACGCATTTTAATTTGAATTTGTTTGTTGTTGTCAAACTGAAAGAGCAGCACGGATAACCAACGAGAACAAAGCAACTGAATAGCTAGCAAGGGCAGAGGGCGTGGTCTGCGCTGTTTGAGTTCACGAGCAACAGGAGCGGCAGCAGCGGAAATGACGCGCAAACAGCAAATGGCCGCCAACCGGAAATTGCTTTTGCTTGCAGCCCTTTCGAAGTGCTTTTCCATGTCCAAAACATTCGAATGGACGAAAGCGGGCGGTGTAAGCTCGCTCCAGACTGGGGAACTGCATTGCAATGGAACGTCAACAAGTTCAGTTCATTCTTATTTGTGAGGGGTGCAGGCGGGGGCTTTTGTTTGTTGTGGATACCCTGTAGTTAGAAATTAACAAGGGTTGTTTATGGGGTAATTATGAGGGCTAAGCGACAATCAATGTTTATTAGATTATATATGATCATCTCTATATATTAATATACAGTTAAGTCTCGATCAGATCTTAGCTTAGCTGATCTTAAGAAGATTTGCAGTCAAAGGAAAAGACTTCCCTTTAAACAACATAAGCCTCTTTCTTACTTTCTTACAGGGTATCAGCTAGTCATTCATGTCCCACCCCGCAATTAGGGTTTCGTAAAGTTGGGCAGCTTGGGTCATTATGTATGTACTGCGACGCGGGCGTCAGTTGAAGGCCATTTGGTGCGACGTTTCTCGCGCCCGAACAGCCGTAAACATTTGCATTTTATACGGACAACGCCACCTCAGCCCGGATAAAAGAAAAAAAAACAACAACCTCAGTACGCTGTGGTGTATGCCGGTCACGTGCTTCACTTACACGCAAAGCAGCCGACATTTGACGTTTGTTTTGCCCGTCATTTTCAACTAAATATATTTGTTGACTACAATTACGCCCAAAGAGTCGACGGGTGGTTGGAACTGCGATTGTGATTGCGACTGCGACTGCGACAGAGACTATGCCGGAATGTCTTGCTCCTAAGCCCGTTCAGCAGTTCATGCCGTAAATTGTCGCGGGCTTTTGGGGCCACAGACTCAAGCCTCAACGGGCGGCCTGACCAATTTCCAGCTTGGGGGCGGGGGCATTTAAATGCTTTTGCCAAAGTAAATATAAATAAAATACTTTCGGTTCTCTCTCTCTCTCACTCTACGGCTGCTTTCTCATAAATTGGCCAGCTAATGCCGAGGCGATTGTTTGTTTATGCTTCGTGGCTTAACTCAAAAATAAATGTGCTGCAATATGACTTTGTTACTTCTAGTTGAGATGCGTTTGGCAAATTTCAATGTGGGTTTGCTCGTAAATTGAAAAAGGGATGAAAAAGTAGTTTGGAAAGTCTTTAAATGTGAATTTTACAACTGGATTTGGGGAAACTGAACGAATACTAAATGTGCTTGAGCAGGGTGTATATTTGGAAGAATTCATTCGAATCACTATCAGTATTAATCGGGCTCATGGTTTGACTGTGTTTCTACATAGTGAAACCATTGGGAATGGGATTTCAGGTTAAAATGGTTTTGTAAGAATTCATGTAACAGGCAGCAGGATGCGTGGCAGACCCCACTCCTTCCTTCCTATTAATATACATTTCCTTAAGTACCTCGAATCAAATAGAGATTCCTGTATATTACTTATATAGTTCTATATTTAAGCACAAACTGTAATTCTTAATTGCAGCCACACACTGAACTTTCTCTACTCATTTTAAGATCTTGAATTAAATTCATATGTATTTTTTTTAAAACCATATATCAGCTCTTTTGTTGTATTTCACTTTACATCTAGTATTTTCTTTTAGCTGCTCATTTTACTACTATTTTTTCTGCCTTTGAGTGCAAATTGAGATGCAAGCAGCTTACAGTGCAGCAATTGCTCTTTGACTTTATGCTTGGTCATTGCTTTTAGAGAGAGAAATGGAAAGAAAGAACTGATGCTTGATACCATGTGCTATAAATACTTTTAAAATGGGTATTTTGGGTACACAACTCATGTGGAATTGTAGCAGAAACATATGTGAGTATTAGAATTATTAGAAAGAATAAATAAATAGAAAATTAATTTATCTTAGTATTATCTACTTAACATCTTAATATCATATTTCATAGTATATATATCATTTACACATGTATATTTTCAGCTAGGGTATTTAAGCTCTCAACGAACTGAATACTTGCTTTTTGTTCACTTGCTGTTTTAATTGCTCGCTTTTGGGTTTTCACCTCTTTGGGTGCGGCATTCAAAAGGATCGCAATGCTGACCAGAATTCTTGTTTTTGTTGCCATGGCAATGCTCAACACGTGTGGTGTTGTCGTTGTTGTGCTCATGTGGCTTGTAGCTCAACGTACAAAATAAAAATTGCTGCGGCGTTTAATGAAAAGCGAAACGCAAAGCGACAAACAAATTGCAAAATGAGCGCAGCTTAACAAATAGATGAATGCAGGCCAAATGCAATGTGTGTGTATGTGGGTGTGTGTTTGGGTGTGCCACTGAGCTAAAATGTCAAAGGTTTAAAGCCAAGGCATTGTGTACACTTAACACACACACAGATACAGACAGACAGAAGGCGTCGCATAAATTTCAATAAGTTGCCTACTTTGCGAGGCGCCGCTGCACTAAACAAGAGTTGCCTGTGCATGTGTGTGTGAGGATGTGTGTGTTAGGGTGTGTAGGTGTCATCTAAATTCAGGTCACTTTAGTAGTCAGCTGCGAGTCAGCCTTTTGTGCAACGTCTCAAGCAGCTTTCAGCTTTTTAGCAGCCCCTATCGCTGGCAACGTTTTATTGCGTATACGTAATGTTACGTATACGCCATGTTATGTGCAACCATTTTTAAAGGCACTCTCACACACACACACACACACTAATGAGCGTTAAGTGCGCGTGTGCATTGAATATGATTTGGCACTTGAAGTATGAAAAAACAACCTGAAGGCAAAACTAAAAGTCTGCCAGGGCAAAGTTTAAAGCTCAACATGTTTTTAGTAGCTGCTGCTGCTGGTGCTGCCCTCTCATCAGAGCTGGCTCCGTGTATTCGTTGGAGCATGTTTAATAAGCAACGCCATTTTTCATGCGCAGTCAACAGAGCAGCAGCTACTACCCACACAGCTGCCAGACGAGATGACGAGCACCATAGCGCACATCAAGAGTATTTTTGCTACACGCCATGCAAAATGTTGGTGCAGCACTCTCTCACCCAAAAAAAAAGGGCAGGACGATTAAGCATAGAGCTTAAGAAATCCATTTACTCAATTGACAAGCTTATCTAACGGATGATTAGGCAAAAAAAAAGTGTAAAGAAAATTCTAAACTCTCAACTCTTACTGTGCATAAATAAACATGAAATTTAATTGAAATATAAAACATGAACTGGAAATATACTGCAGAAAATGCCAAGGAATTAATAAAGGATCAAATATCAATAGAAAATAGATTGCAGACAAAAATATTTGGGGTAAAATATAAAATAAATAAAATTCATGGGAAAAGTGAAAAATAGCAAAATGCTATAAATAAATGGGAAAATCTATGTATACATACATATAAGGAGTCAAGTGACAGTAAAACAAGAAATAGAAGACGATAAATCTAAAACAAAATTCATTACGCAACGATTTATGGTTATTATTGCTTTGCCAACTCATCAATATAAATTTAGAATTTTGTGTAATATTTCAGGCAAAGACAATATAAAGAAGAGCAAATATCATATTTCTTATTATTTTTATTGCAATGAAGACTAGAAAATTCATATGAAATTTTATACTTTCAATAAAAATCAGTTGGTAGAAATATAAGAAAACTAATTGAAGTATCTATGTATATCTAAATATATATATATATTTAAAGTTCGTCCTTTAATATATTTTTATTTAGAATTTAAGCTTTATTCATATTGTCAACTCTCAGTTTATACGATATCAACTTTATTTTAGAATTTAAGCTTTATTCATATTGTCAACTCACTCTGTTTATACGATATCAACTTCAACTATTTTCTCTCTTTAATAACATTACTCTAATCGCATTCCTTTTCCATTTAGCCCACTGGCAACTGGCAACTGGCAAAAACATCCTTATCCATTTGCTTTGGCTGTATGAGTGCGCTGGCACATATATATGAATTATGATGATGCTGCACAAAAGTGACATGCCATTTCATATCATATACGGAGTATCTACATATTTTTATGCTGTTCTAGACGATTTTGTTGTTTTTGTGCTCTGCGACTGGTTTTGGTTACACTGGGCTATGGCGCGAGGTGGGGTCTGTACGGCAGCTCAAACGAATTTGTCAACTCAGTGAATCATAAACAAGCGCAGTTATATGCTGCACGACATGGTGAGCCAGACTACGAGATAAACAAATAAACAACCATAAAAACAACCGACGACGACGACAACGACGACGATGATAGCAACATCGAAATGAATGTAAAAATTGTGTTTGCATTGGAATTTGCGCGTGTAGATTTTCAATTAAGCGCCGGCAGCCAACGCTGCGTATGTGCAATGCCAGCACATTTTCAACTTTAAGGAGTTTGAGCTGAATGCGAACTGCACATCATGCCCAACAGTTTTTGGGTGACAAATGGCAGCGAAAAACGACACCCTAACAGAGTGGGAGAGAGATGAGTGGGTGGTGTAGAGATTGGGCTGTAAGAGCTGTGACATTTGTTAGCATTAGGCACGTAGCTAAAACTGGGCAAGAGCTGAGTCTGAGTCTAAGTTGGGGGCTGAGTCAGAGAACAGCAGCAGTCAGCAGGACGTGTCGGAAGCAGCACGTAGTGCCAGTGGACATGTTTGAGCGGCAACTGTAGACAGTTTCACGTCTATTTAAGTGTATGTGTGTCTATGTGTGTGTGTGTGTGTGTGTTTGTGTTTGTAATAAATTTTACCTGCACATAAACAACTAGCAGCAACAACAACAACAACAAGCTTCAGACTTATTTAGTGCAGCAGTCAAGAAAAACTTTATTTTTTATCTAAATACCCTGAAGGGCAGCATTATAATTTGTTCATGCAAGTTGTAACAGCTTAAAAAGCAATAAAGCTTAACTCCATTGTTATAGCTAAAATACAGAGTTATTTCAACAAATTTGAGATGGGGCAGACATTTTTTTAATGGAGTTTGTTAAAGCTTTATATATTTTGATTTAATTTAAGATAAAGGTCGGATGTGGATCTTAAAAATTTAAGATGAACTTTGTTTAAGTTAGATATTTTGCTTTATGGATTTTAGTCAGACTTTATTATAGATTTTATATATTAATTTTTAACTATTTGATGTAATTGAGTCTATTAAGAACTTTATTTTCGATACAACTTGAATTTTTTGTTTACTTTACATAAATATATAATTTTTAAAATTTTCCCACTTTAATTTCCATTTTAGAGCATTCAAACTTAGCCTACGCCAAGTAAAATAATTATATTTATGTCCCTGTTTTGGTTTACTTCTCACTTGTTGTTTTTACTCTAAACTTTCTTACGGCTGAATTAAGTTTAATTTATTTATGTTGAGCAACGCAAACAAGCGAGAAATAAAAGTAAAGTAGAAATTATGTTCTGTTTTAGACAGTGGAAATTAAATTCACGTGTGGCATGTGGCATGTGGCAAGCAGTTTGAAATCATTGCAAGCTTCACTTTTGGCGCTGATTCAATTATTTAAAATGCTGCATGCAATTTTGTGCAGCAAAGTACTTAAGGGAAGCAGCTCCCGTCGCTCCCACCACACCCACTCCGCCCCCAAGCCCCAAAATGTAATTTGTTGCTACATGCTGCATATTTGTATAAAGTGAAGCGGCACACACAGACGGAGATGTAGCAGAGCTGCCTGCAAAAAGCATTTACCTGAATTACTTTAACCTGAGCAGCACCAACAGCAACAGCAACAGCAGCAGCAACAGCAATAGCAGCTGCTGCATTAACCCTTTAATGGAGCTCAACGAAAATTTCATATTTAAGAACTCCAATTTTCTATGCAAATTGAAATTGCAAAATAAATTGTAAATATTTTTAAGCAACAGAGAATTTATATTTGAATTTCATGTTGCTCTCTCGGAATGCAGCTTAAAGAGATTTTAATAAATGAAAAACTTTTAGTTAATAGTTTCAGTTGAACTATTAAGCAAGCAAGAGTAAAACAAGTAAGAGTGCTCGACTAAGAATGAAATTTAAGTCAATTGATGAAGATATCTCCATCAAAGGTGGGAAATAGGTAATTTCTTTAGAGTCTTAGTTATTTATTATAGCATACATAATATAAAAGTATAATATAGTATTTAATTTAAGCATCCCTACATTTCCTTTAAACTATATAAATCCGATTCCCATTTCCCCCCTTTACTATTTACAAATAAATCTTATATTTACTTTCCCTGAGCTGCCTTGTATGGGTTAAAAGCTCAGGAAAAAGTTGCCTTGGCTGTGAAATGTATTGCGTTCGCCTTGGCTTCATTTTTCAATTCTCACCTGTGCGCGCGGGCAACAGACTACTAAGAAAACGAACATATGCAGCTAGATGAGCAAATATCTCATGCCACCCTCACCTGCCTGCCCCCATCCACAGGTGTGTGGTGCGTGAACGGGCACATAAATAACCCTAAGCTTAAAGCAGCTTTAGAGCATATGTATTTATCGTTCAGTCAAATCAAAAATGAACGCAAGGAATCAATAAAGTCTTCTAGTTTATGTTTATGAGTCAGAGAAATGGAATGAAAGTTTAGTTCGAACTTACCTCAGTGCAGAACTGGCAGCCGCATTGCAGCAATGTTGTGGATTCGGCGGCTAGCTCCACGTCGATGAGGCAGAGCTTGCAAGTGAATTGCTGAAATTGAATGGGCGTGGCCGGTGTGCCCGCAGATGGCGTCACATCCGCCGAGGCGAGCATTTCGCGCCGCTTCAGTGTGATGCCATCGCGCACTGAGCAGGCCTGAGCCGCCTGATTGGCATTGGCCATGGATTGCAGTGAGCTGACAGTTAGTGGATATGCGTGGGTGGTGCCAAAGGCGCCTAGTTCGCCGCCACCGCCAGCTGTGCTGCTGGGCGTAGCCGGTTGCTCTTCACTGTTGCAAGTGTTGCCGTTGCTGTTGTTGTTGTTGTTGTTGCTGTTGGAGTGCATCGTTGCTGTGGTCACATTGGACGGCGGACTCGGGCTGCTGACACTTGGCAGGCCAGCGGAACTTTTGCGTGAGCCACAGCCAATAGCAGCTGCAGCAGCAGGAGCAGAAGCAGTGGGTGTCGTTGCTGCTGTGCTGCTTCCATTGCTCAGTCGTATCTGCGCATTGACATTGATGTGCGTCGGCTCCGACAGCTGTTCCTCCCCAGCATCCGCAAAGCAAGCGCTTGTGCGCCGCGGATGCATGCTCAGTGACAATGCCGATTCCGGACGCGGCACAAAGCCATTGGCCAAGGAGTAACGCGATCCGGTAGCTGCCAAGGATAATAGGCTGGAGCATCTCGAGCATGTGCCCGCTCCATTGATGCTGTTGACACTGTGTCGCAGTCGATTTAACGGACGTATTTGCTCCACGCCACCAGCACTGAAGATGCCGCTGCCGCCACGACCGCTCGGCTCATCACCACAGCCCATGGGATGCAACGTGTGACTCTGGTGGGTCAGAGCCAAGACCGTTTCGCATTTGCGTAGTCCCGTGTACTGCACTATCGACTGTGACTTCTCGTGGTGCAAACTGCTGGCGCTGCCCTCGCGACGCATCATGTGCCACAGCTTCTGCTGCACCACATTCAGCGAGCTGCTGGAGCCGCTAATGCTTAGCCGACTGCTGCCATGACCATTGGCTAGCTGTGTGGACTGTTGTTGGTGGTTGTGGTGGTGGTGGTGCCGGCCAGCGGGATCGCGCAACACCACATCCTGTTCCGAGGGCGTTCGCGTAATGCGTATTTCCGGCGAGGCGGGTCGCTGATTCGTCGGCTCACGCTCCCGTTCCTTTTCCTTGTCGCTGCCACGACTGCTGCTGCCCTTGAGCCCCACCAGCGACTTGAGAAAGTTTTCGAAGCGACGACGGCGTGGCAGCTGGGCGCCTGTAAGTCCCAGCGAGCTCTCCACATCCGGCGCGCCAGCTGTAACTGTGCCAGCGCCGGCGCCTGTTCCAGTTGCAGCGGCTGCAGCGGCTCCATTGCCCAGGCCGAGGCTGCTGACGGACAGCGAATGATTATGATTGTGGGCGTTGCTGGGCAGGGAGAGGGAGATGCGCGTCGGCTGTGCCTTGCGCTCAGCTGCAGCGTCGCTAGCCGAAATGATGTTGATCTTGTTGCGCGCCTGCGTCTGCGTCTCCAGCAGCGCAACTGTCTCGTTTGTGTCCGAGTCGTTATGCTGCGGCGCGGCATGCGAGGCAGTGGCACTTTGCTGGCTGCTGACGCGTGTCTGATGCTTTGTGTTGGCCAGATTGTGAATTGGCGAGGAATCCTGCAATGCGTGCAACCAAATTGTTATTTATATAACGTTTCAATAATAATCTATCTCTGCTCAGCCTATAAACCAAACAATTTCCGATCAAATCTTCGCTAACACACACAACTGAATCGAAACGTGCTTTATTCGAATTTTTTTTTAGCTTCACTTGAATTTTGAATTTGAAAATACACACTAAATAAATAATATGAAAAATCTGTTGTTGATTGATAATTCGAATAATCTGTAGTAAAGTTGACTTCATAATATTCGATCACAGTTTTCCACTTTCCAATAGGCTAAGCATATAATTTATAAGTCTGTGATCTTTTTGCATAACTTGTTGATCTCACGTCTAAAGCTGTTCTAGATATAGTTGTATTTCTCTCTCTCTTTCTCTCACTATCTCTCGCTCTATCTCTGTCCTGCCTTCTATATCTTTATCTCGCTCTCTCCATCTATCTATTACTTTATCTTTCTTAGTCTCTCTCTCACTTTCTCTGTCTCTGCAAATTTCTATCCTTTTCTCTGTTTCTCTGTCTATCTCTCTTTCTCTAACTGTCTATTTCTCTCTATATCTCTTCCTCTCAGCTTGGAATATTTTCTCGTTATATCGGCAAATCCAGTTTGTTTACATCTGACGTCAAAGCAAACTACTAAATGCAATCTAATAAAAGTCAATAAATCACAGTCAACAATCACGTTATTATGCCCTCTGTGATTAAAAAGAGAAAAACATTTAACCTAAATCACATCGCAGACAATTTCCAGACAAGATTAATCTATGTGCCATAGGTCATATGGTACTAGAAAATCAACTAAGCAAAGCTTAACGAGCTTTAACCCTTCACTATATTCACTAGACTTCAGTCACCTTCATGCTTTTTACCTCTACTCTGCCCATTCCCTTTCAACTTACCCTCGAATCCTGCTCCAGCTCCTCCTCGAGCGCACTATAGACTGGCGCGTACCAGGAGTAGGAGAGCTGTTTGCGCGCCGAGGCAGCGGCGCCGGCGCCGTTAGCCGTTGGCGATGTCAGCCCCACGCCGGCGTGACTATGGCTCTGACCGTGACTCTGGCCGTGACCGTGACCGTGACTATGTGTGTGACTGTGATGCTTGTGCGGCACAAGCTTGCCGCCGTTGGCGGCGTAATTAGGGCCAGCCGTGCCGGCGTTGATGCATGCAGCAGTGGTCACCAGATTGTTATTATAGTTCAGCTGTAGGCTGCGCCGCTGCTGCTGGCCGCGCGTGGGCGGCAGATGCTTGGTCTGCTTGCGCTGACGCTCGCCGGCGCCGTACAAGCTGTGATGCTGGCGTCGCTGTTGGCCAGTGCTTGGTCCGAGCTCCTTCTTGGTGAAGATGAGCGAGGCGCTGTTCTTGCTAAGTCTTATGGAGCGCTGTTTATCCACCACTGTGGCCTCAATGTGCGTCAGCAGTGGCACCGTCTCGGACAGTGGTAGAAGCGGCTGCAACTGCAGCGATGATTCAGCCGGAAAGTTAATGATGAAATTCTCAGCGGCGTCATCAAAGATGGAGGCGCGTGCAGAGCTCCTCAGGCAATCGTCACTGCGCGCCTGTGCGGAATGTCTGAGATCCTTGGGCTGGGGCTGCTGCTGCTGTTGCTGCTGCTGTTGATATGTGGCTGCTGAGCTATAGCTGAGTTTGTGCTCTACGAGCAGCTCGAGGGGTGGCAGTTTGGTCTGCTTTTGCTGCTGTTGCTGCTGATGCTGCGAATCCAACTCTAGGCCCGATGAGCTGAGCGGATGCTGTGTGGCATGTATCTGTGCTGGCTGTGTTGCTGGCGTTGCATGGACATGAACGTGCGCCTGCTGGAACAACGTTTCATTCTGCTGCAATGCTGCAGTCGACTGCATGGCCATTGGCGGCCGCATTTTGGCTCACAGTGGGGCACAGATCAAGAGGGCTCAGTGAACACAGCTCAGCCGTGGCTGGCCACAACAACAACATGGTGAGCATAGTAGCCTGCAAAGAACAAAGCAAAATATATATTAGAAATACTAAAAGCTTTTATTAGTTTACTTAATTTTTATTATTAAATTTAAATGCTTTGAAGTTCTGGCACTTTAATCAAACAGCAATTTCAGCTGTAAAAGCAGACCACTAGGCAAACGCTGCTCTGTGCTGAGTTTTTGGTTTGAAATTGCTTTGCACTTTGGCCACTGCTGCCCCAATCCTTTTGGCCTAACAAAATACCAATGCGCTACACTATTCGAACTGCAGCGCGCCACTGACCAGGCCAACTCGCTGCCAATTGCTTAGTTGGCAGCTCTCATAAACTAAAATACAACTCGGCCTAGATCGAAGGCGAGATAGCCTATAAAAAAATATAAGTCTTTTAATTTTCAAAATTTATACATTAAATATTCTGAAATTTTAAATATAACTTCTAAAAATGTAAGCATTAATATAATCCAAAAGTCCGCCATGCCCATAAGTGTTATTTAAAATGTACAGGGTATGCAAAGTGCTACCTTTACGAGCTGCATTCGGTTCTACACACACACACACACACACACACAGAACCAACTGATTTGCATTTTTGCTCTTGTTTGATTTATTGCAATTTCTGCTGTGCCGGAATTTATAAAATTTTTGTAGCTTTCAATTGGAAATCGAAATCGGAATTCGGAATATGCCCCATGCATTTGATTAGAGTGGAGCAGGATTGAGTTGGGAGCAGCCAAAATTGATGGCAACGTCACGTGGCCTTTGGGAAATTCAATTTCGTGCAGCTGCCCCGTTCGCGGTGAGAATAAAATCGCACATTTTCCTTCTTTTTTTTATGAGTTTTTCGCTTCGGCTCGGTTTGCTTAAACTTGGTGCCAAGGTGAAAATTTCAGCGAGAAGCAAACCAAATCAAATGGCCAAAAAATTTAATGTGTAATTAGAAACGAGAAGACGACAACTCAGCTGACAAAAGGGATGTGAGCGATTGCGTGTGGAATTATTAAATGAATTCCCACAAGACTGTCTGGGCCAAGTTAATTAGCAGCTGTAATTGCAATTGAGCAATGGAAATCGATGCTGTCAGTGTCTACTTACAGGCATCAATGTCAAGACGACAGCGTGAATCATAGCGTCAGTCGCTGTCTGATTTAATCTAAAGAAAAATCTTATATAAGAGATTTCGATTGCGATTGGAGTTGATTGAGTTACAACATAATCAATTATATTTGTGTGATTTCCATATGGAATTTTCCGATTCAAATCAGCTGCAGTTGCACGTGAAAATTAGGAGTTATGGCAGCAGCTAATCAAATTAGCCTGCAACAATGCGCAGCCAATTAATCGCATAATTGTCCAAATTACAGACTCCCAAAATTATGCTATACAAATGAGTTTCCCGAGCACACACACACACGCACACACACACACACACACGGTTATATGTAGCTAATAAGTGAAATGAATTGGAAAACATAAATTCAACAAAGCGCTTTAGCAGTCACATAACAGAAGGTGGCAGCAGGTGGAGGCGTGGCACTGCGGGCAGCCACATAACAGCAGCAAATCTCGCGGGATGGGAACGTGACCATCGCGCACACTGAAGTCAATTAAGCTATTTGCGCACGACAGTGTGACCAAATTTTCCCAATGGATAACCAAATGCAAATTTGAAATTTAGAAAACAGAAAAAAGTAGAAATAAACATTAGCTAACCCAGGCAGGAATTAAGACAATTAAGGGAATTGCGGCGGTGTGGCAATGGCATAATTATGCAACTACAACTAGATATATAGGATAACTATGTTATACTATATATATATATACTAATTAGACTAGGCTATACTGTATATATAAATTAGGATTTTCTACATAGCGTATTTAGTCATAAATCAAAGTAAAAATATATCCTATATTATCTTTGTAGCTCTCACCTGCTTCTCACAACTCTCAGTCTGATTTCTTGCTCACTTTTGCTTAAACAATCTAAGGTATTTAAATGAAGTTTCATTGCCTAGCTTAGTAACTAGTTTTTCAAGCAAAAAACGACAGCTGGCAACACATTTCTTATGCTCACATGCCACTTTTCTCTTGATAGAGCTGCGAAAAAATGCGTTAATTTTCGACTTCATTACAGAAAGGCAGCTGTCGAGTGGAAGCCCTAAGCGGTTGGCTCTGCATGCCAACGAAGGTATGTCAGTATATTAATTTTTGGTATGTGCGCAATATGTAAATGTGTGCGTGAGTGAGTCAATGTATGCTTGCGTGCGTGTGTGTGTGTGTGTGTGTGCGAGGGAGAGTAGTAAAGCGAGCGCACAAAAGTATGCAACACAAAAATGCGCGACTCGCATAATTTGCCCAGCGCGCAAGAGGGATAACGGAAAATGGCTAGCAGATAGAAGAAGAAGAAGACGAGGCAGCAGCCGAGGCAGAAGCAGATGGCGAGGCAAAAGAAAGCAGCAACAGGAGCAACAGCAAAATGCCAAAGATAAATTGCTTCTCACACGCCCAGCGAGCAGCCAGGGGCCAGTCAGCCAGGGGCAGGCAGACAACAAGAAGGCGACATTTTGCTGCCGGTTTCGGTTTTGCTGCCACGCCCAAGTGAGCGCAACCGAGCTACACACATATTCTCAAATTAATCGCTTTTGGCGCACATTGTGAACATTCATTTAACGTTATTTAAGCAAGCCAAGAACAAGACCCAAGCAAGACAAGTAAATTGCTTAAAAAAAACCGAAGTAAAAACAGAATAGCGTCAAAGACAACGAAGATTAATGCGATCCGTTAGTACGTCAAGTTTAATAGACAAATGCGGAAACTTTTGCTGTAAATATTTTCCTGTGCTTGCCATTGATTTCCGATCTATGAAAAACAAGTTAATAAATATAGTTTGAAAATGGAAATCTCCCAGCTATGATTTGCAGTGCTTTGTCATAAGCGAACTCTCCCAACTACTCTACTTGAAATTATGAGCATCGGATAGAGAGGCGATAAATTTCAAGTATTGCACAAGTCGGTAAAACAAAACAGATTCACCACAGAAATATATATGTATATTAGTAAGTTAGAGTGCTCTGATGGGGAGTGCCGGACTAGGAAATACCTCGAATAACAATTTGTTTAAACTTTAGAATCATCTATATATTTAATTTGATAACTCTATCATATTTCTCTACTCGTAACATTAATTTGAACAATAACAGGGTATAATAAGTACACATTAGATATTAATGATTGATTAAAGCCTTACATTATTGAAGGTCACCAAAGGTTAGGTAAGAAAATGTCAAGTCTCGATGCCATTTGAATAAAACATATTCTTGATTAGCAGAACACGTTCTCTAATAGGCCAACATTGAGTGTTAGGAGCAAATGTTGTAACTTACAACTTGCATGAATTTACATATTTGGGCAATAAATTGAATCCAAAGTCAATTGGCTTGAATGGCTGTGCATTACCCAAGATTTAGTTAGCTATTAATACAATAATGTGTGCATAGAAATACGTGAGCAAACAAACAAACAAACAAGCAAACAACAGACTTTTATGTAATATATTAATTGACTTTTGAAGTTCTCGTTCCACGCAAAAATTTCAATGTGAACTTTAGGTAAGCCCCATGAACCGTGCCCAGCTAATTGACACACGTCAATTGGCCGTGAAATTAATTAGCCAAATGTCAACGACACGAAACATGGGACAAGGGACAAGGGACACAAAACAGATAGACAGGCAGGCAAAGAACAAGGGACATGTAACACATTCAGGCAATTTGGAAGCGTCAGCTGTGTTGAGTCAACATAGAACAACTTACCATTATTAAATCTGCATGCAAATGCTGTCCAGTTCCACAAATTGTTGCCACTGCAATAGAAATCAAAGACAATACATTAAATAATTATATATGGTTAGAATATCGAATTTAACTAGTTATAGAAAATAATTCAATTTACATACGTTGACAATTGCTATTTGATTGGATTTCAGTTTATTTAAGCAAATCATTTATTCATACAAATATTTTGTGAAGCGTGAAAATATGTTGTTAATATACAAAATTTAAATGTTATTTTGCTGTTCTATTGTTGGCTGAATTGATTTAAATTATGTTTATGCACTGATAAAAGGGGCATATTAACTTTTGAAAGTGTTTAGGCCGAGTTTTAGGAAAGGTTTTCAGATTTATTTAATGGAATTTTAGTTAAGTTTTTATTGAAGAATTTTAATTTTTTATTTTTTATTTATATTTGTTAATGGTTCAATTAAAATATATATTCAAAAGTTTTCAAAAGCTTTCAAGGAAATCCCAATTAATACATTTTTGACCCTAATTTATTTGAAATATAAAATAAATACAAATAATTTTGTATTATTCTCTACAATTATTTGTGAATATAAAAATAAATTTCCTGCGCTTGTCGGGTTTTCAATTAGCTGAAAATAAATATAATTAATGCCTCAATTGCGAATGGCTGCTGCACTTGCTTTATAAAAAGCCAGCAGCCAATTAGCAGAGCTGCCGCGCCATGCCCCAATCGAAATTCCCAGAACAATTAAAATGGCTTTTGAATGCAGCAGCCAAATCAATGCAGCTAATAATGACCAGCCACGTGCCGCATGCGGCAGCATGGGGCAGCATGAGGCAACTGCAAATGCAAATGCAAATGCACTCAACCGCATTGAGAGCTGCACAAAGAAATTGGCAATTTGCGGGAGAGAGAGAGAGAGAGAAAAATTGAACTTAAATGAAACTCACTGGGTAGAGTATCTGGTTAGCCGCAAATGCTCGACATGTGTGACAAGCGCCTTTGGGGCCTGTGTGGCATGAGTGGTGGCAAAGGAATTTTAATTGCAAGACTGTCACGGCTAAAGCCAAATGTCGGCCTCAATTATGGGGCTAATTAGACTTGGCAGCACTTGGCCACAGGCATGCCACTCCCACCTCACTAACACACACACATACACATATACAAATACACACTCATACAGCTGTCAGCAATGTTATGGACTTGTAAGCGCCTGCAACCACAAACAGCTGGCGCAATTGAAACTAAATAAGATAAGGAAACCGTAGCTAATTATAAATAAATTTAAGGATATTTAGACGAATTTACAAATTTATATATATATATATAATACACATTTATACTATGCTTAGCATTAGAGAACTTAAACGAATCGCTTTAGCTTAAGTGTAAAATTTCTATTAGCTTAGATGATTGACTTGCTTGAGTTGCTGCTGCTGCTGCTGCTTTTGACACCTCACTCACTTGGCCAATAAATGCAATAACAACAACAACAAATTGACTTCACTTGCACATGGTAAATATACTTTTAGCTCAAGTGTATAAGTAGCCATCAATCACAACGATATTTCTCTAAATAAATATATTTCAGCTGCATTTCACATTTATATTTTGCAAAATGTTTACACTAATTGCAACTGCAACAATTTAAGCTCATGTTTTGACCTCTGTAAGCTGTCTTGTTTCAGGCTGCTTGTGGTGCACAAGCCGCTTAGGTCTTAAGTCCTGTCATTTGGTTAAACAGAGAACATGATGCGACATATGCGCACTCAAATGCAACTAATGGAAATTAACATAATCAGGCCAAGCTACACGCACGACAACAACAACAACAACAAAATTATAAAAACAAACAACTAGCCACAGCATCTGCTTTGTGTGCATTAACAGACTAGAGCTACTGTATATGAAATGTTTAAGAAACTAGAACAAGGCGACCATTAAAGTTGAGGATTTTATATGGTTATATATCTTTCATGGATTAGTTTCCTTTCAGTTTCAGTGCGACCAAATAAGAGTATTAGCAAAAGAAATTGCCATATATTGAAAATGTTTCGAAATATTAGTTTGTTTGTGGTTTAAGTTTGAAGTTGCATTGATGCCATTAGGTATAGAACAGCACAGCAATCAAATGGCCGCCTTGGCTGCGCTGGGAGTGCCTCAAGCTTATGGTTCAATTTGAATGACATGATTCAATAACAATAGCAATAGCAGCTCGAAGATGCGCCTCGAGCTGTGCCCAAGTGCCGGACTTGTTAGCGTTAACTAAGAACTGGACGTTGCCCAAAAGATAAAGCTTGATCATGATAGTCAAATGATGGAGATGACAACTGACTCCTCCTAAGAGCCAATAGCAAATCTTATTGAATATTTCAACAGCTGTATGTTATCACTATCACTTAAGCAGCTGCTGAAATATATTATACTATATCTTATATAACATATAAAAAAAAGTAAAGCTATGTCAACTATAAATTCTCTCTGTAAAGTAATAAAATTCACTCAGACTTTTAGCTGCGATGCTGGGCTGCTGGCAATCTAAATCTGATTGCAATTTACTGCCCTGAGAAGTAGATTTTTCTTTTATTATTATTATGCAAGCCGTTGCAACTGGCTCAAGCTAACTTAGGTCATAGCAAAAATAATCTTGACTTGGCCAAGTTAAGGCTAGAATGTGGCATATGCGCTCACACACACACACACACACACGCACGCTTACCACAAGTAATACCGACACAGACAAGATGCGACAGCTTGGGCATAGTATAAAATATATAAAAATAGAATCAATATGAAATCGACAGAGAAAACGAAAGAGACAGAGAAATGGAGACTGGGGAAAAGGGAAAAGGGACAGGACACAGCTGAGGCATTACCGAGCGTAAAGTGCAAAGTTGAGGCCAGCAGCTGTCATCAGCGTGAAACTCATCAGCATCAATAATCAAATGGAATTTCAATCAAATACGTGACGCATTCGCATCTACAGACAGAATTCACCTGGCTGGAAAATAAAAAATATATCACAAAAGAGAGAAAAAAAACGAAAAGAAAAGAAATTGCATAAAATGACTGCAGTTGGGCGCTCGCTAAATGAGATACAGCATGAGATGAAGCTACAAGATACAGTTGAAGAGTAGGTGTGCGTGTGTGCGTGTGTGTGAGTGCGTGTGTGTGAGTGCGTGTGTGCGTGTGTGTGAGTGCGTGTGTGCGTGTGTGTGAGTGCGTGTGTGCGTGTGTGTGAGTGCGTGTGTGTGAATTGCAGCGAGTGCAACACTTAAAAGTCTAGACTGAGTGGCTGTGGTAAGGTTCTTTTATATGATATGATAAATAAATATGATATGCATAAAAGGGCGCATAAGAATGAAGTTTTTTTATCGTTGTAGGGGTAGAAATTGTACAGGTAAAATACAAGTTTCTTATGTGTTTTGTAATGCTCTTTTATATAGAAGTTAATTCTTCAACAGAATTAAGTTAAGTTGAAAAAGCAGCCTAGTCAACGGCGGATAACTGCCACTGCTATATATATATATAATTTTGTATATATATATATATATATAAGCAACTGCTTAAAGTCCTTATACTCTTTATCACATAATTAAAAAGCCATTCAAAATGGAGTTAAAAAAAAGAGAAACTCAACAAGCAGCAGCGGCAGCATTTCTCGCATTAAGTATACGCCCAGTTGGCCGTCATTGTTAGCCTGGCTTTTTTTCGTTTTTTTGTGGCCCTTTTGTGGTCTCGTCTAACAGCAAGTTGCCTGCTAAACTCTTTCTAATGAACGTCTTTAAGTCATGCCATAACCAGATTGCAGCAAATGCAGCTCACGCAAAGCTTATTATGCACTTTCTCTCTCTCTCTCTCTCTCTCTCTCTCTGTGTTCAACTGTAATCAGCATTTTGTTTGCTCTGTTGCAATTATACAGTTAAATTGGCATTGTGGCAGCGCAACTCATTTCGCTATGCGATAGCCGAAAAATTCACAAGCGCCGGAAATGCTGTTGGCCGCCTTCTCAGAGTACACGCAAAAGGCAAGTGGCTGGCAGCTGGCAGTTGGCAGTTGGCAGTTGCAGCTGCCGCCATTTTCATGTTGCATGTTGCAACAGACCACAAAGAGACGAAAACAAGCCCGTGGCAAGTTACATGGCAAGCAAATTGACTTGCAACCAGCTGCTGCAGCCCCTCAAGGAATCGCGTTGCTGTTGCCTTTAACATGTCATTTTAAAGACATCAAGACACACAACGTGGCAACTTCTTGTTGCAGTGTTGGAAAAACATTTGTTTGGTATTAAAACGACAGCAAAAGCAACTTTGCAAATTAGCAGAAGCAAGCAGCAGCAGCAACAGAATAAAAAGAATACACAACATTTGCACTAAGTACTTTAAAGGGACTTGCAACAATTATCTTGTTGTTTCAGTAAACAAGCAATGTTACTCGGCTGTCATTGAGGCAATTCATTTGAGTGTTTGGTTGCACGCATTGATTTGTATTTATATATTTATATAAGTAAAACAAGCGAGAGTGCTCCAGCCGGGAATGCTCGACTAGAAAATACTGTGAGCCTTGCGTAGAGCTGCTATGCTAATCATTCTACACAAATTGAAATACAAAATGGGACGGACACATGGACTGGACTTCGCTTGTAGTCCTGATCAAGAATATATGTATATACTTTATGGGATTATATTTCTAATAGATTTTTTCCAATATGCCCATTTAATATATATAAAGAAAATTCCTTAAAAAAGCAAAGTTCACGTACTTCTCAAACTCTTATTGCATTCTTCAAGCTCTTCTTCATCTTCTTCTCCTACCAGATTGGCCGTGTAAGGAGCAACGAAATTAAATTGTGGCAACAAATTTTTCTCGCACTTTGTCAGCGTTGTCAGCATGATTGAAGAAGAGCTTGTTAAGTGCGCTCGCTAATTAAATGGCGAGCATGCGAGCTGAGCGACGTAGACGGACGGACGTGTGGCATGTGGCATGCGGCATGCGGTATGTTGCATGTGGCAAATGGGGCGTGTGTTAAGCACAAAGTTGGCATGTTAAGTCTTAACCCTGATGTGCCTGACAAATGAAGGATTTTCGGCAAGTCGGAAACTTTTTGCCAAAAGCCTTTCAGTTGCCAACGTGACAGTGCGAATATTAAGTGAATGCGAAAAACTAACAAAAATTGTCAACTGTAAATGCTGTTGTTACTGTTGCTATAACAATTGTAGTTGTAGTTGATGTCGTTGTCGTTGTCGTTGTCGTTGTCATTGTCGTTGTCGCTTGCGCATGATTTCCGTGCTTAAAATTTCCTGTTCGAAACTGACATAAAAGAAGGAAGTGCAAGCGACAGAGCACGCAGGCAGTTAGACAGGCAGGCGGTCAGAGTGACTGAGTGACAGACAGAAAGACAGTCAGACAGACGGATGTGTAATACAAATGCAGATGCACAGAGACGGAATGAAAAGCTGTGCCACTTGTGTGTGGGCGTCTTTTTTTCTTCTTTTTTTTTCGCTATATAAATATATATGTTATATATATACGTTTCTATATGTAGAGTGCAGCAGGCATTGCCTGTGCTATCATAGAGAAAGCCAATGGTAAAAGAAAACATGACGCAGCCACCTTATGCCGGGGGGTTACCAAGCAACCAACCATCCAGTCGAGCATTTAATGACATTCTGCATTCACGTGCTTTTTTTTTGCCGTCTGCACAGTTGGCTTTCAAAAATATTTACGTTGATATTTGTTTCGACTCGACTGCGGCAACAAGAGAAATATTATTACAACTCCCTTTCACACACACACACACACACGAAAGGGGGCTAGATAAAAGGGAGCTCTACATACGCTACTGTGCATCACATATCTATGTGATTAACATATATATAGAGAGCATAGCTAAACAAGCGAAATATGAGACTTTAGCTTTGGGCATAAATACATATATATATCAAGGCATATTTAGCTCATGCATATGTGATTTTTCCCATAATAAGAGTTGATAAGGGCTAAGAACCAATTACGAGATATTAGACAAACAGAATACTAATATAGACTAGACTAGAATATGGACTAAAAGATTAAACTATTAAAGATAATAAAATGCTGTCATGTATCATATAAAATGCATTCAACAATTATTTATTGAGAGACTTTTATCTTGAAAAATATACAATAAAACTTGAGAATGCGTTAAGGGGTATTTATAAGTCGATCAACTACTAAAGAGCAGTTGTTCAACAAAAATGAATATAAAAATTCTGCTAAAAAAAAAGTTTTTATAATGGAGTGTATTTAATCTTTAAATCATATAAATAAAATATTAAATAAATAAATTTAATAATAATTAAAATAGTTATATACTTGTACATTTAAAAATTAGTTTTAAATTTAATTCCAAAATCTTTTCAAATAACAAATTTGTATATGTATATAAATTGGATTTTTCATTATTTTGTTCATTCATAAAAAATTGTTTTATATATTGAAGTCTCTTTCTACCATTTTTTGCAAACTATGTAGTAAAACTATTTAGTATCAAAGTGCCAGTTCCATTTGCATCCATTTATCAATTTGGCAAAGTTTTTATGAAAACAAAAACACAAAAAAATATAAAAAAGTAAATAAATCCAATGGCAACAGTTCTCGTGATTTATTGCACACCAAATTAATTGAGAATACTTGAAAAACAGGCAGCAAAAAAAATACGATGCGTTGCGATTACCAAAAGCAAAAAACCAAACAGCAAAAGGGAACGCTTAAAAGTGAGTACTACAGAAATTAATTGCACTTCTGAACTTTTGCCGTTGTTTTTTTTTATTTTATTTTATTTTTTGGTTTGCTTTTTGGATACCCTTTTATGAAGCAAGAAAGTTGCGTTCGCAAAAGTTATGGCAATTATTTATAGATTTTTGATGGGCAGATAAGGACCTATATACAAATGCCTATTTGTTTGGATTCCATTTGAGTTTTAATATTGAAAACATATAAAGAAAACATTTCCTGCGCATTAATAAACGAGTAAAATATGGAAGAAATATTGCTTAAAAAACATATAAACTAACCAAAAATGTATATAATATATTTAAGAATCAGAAAAGCTAAGAAAAATATATAAAACATAATTTTTAAGCCTATTCGTGAGAGAATGTTGAAATATTGCTAAAAGTTTCATAAGAATATAAAAATTTGTTAAGAACGAATAGTGCAGAGCGTATCTGGCAGTCTAGTACTCATCTCTCAAAAAAATATATATAATATATATATATATATTATATATATATGCTTATTTGTTGTTCTCACACACAATTAAAACATTTATATCCGGGATTTTTTTTCATGTTTTTTTTTTTTTTGTTTGTTTGGCATTTGTTACAGTACAGCAAATTCAATTAAACAATGCAATCGCATAAACAAATCTACAGCAAATACACAAGCACACACATACACACTCACACCACACACACGCATTTAGAGCGCGCGCGCGTTATATTCCATGGGGACCTCCCACAAATTGCGGGGCATTTGTGTGCAAGTGTTTTTTTTTATACTCATTCATTTTTTTTTGCCTTTTTTGTTTTATAGTTTTTAATTGAAAAATATGCAATTAAAAGTCGAATGCATATGAAATGCACTGCAGTGCAACTGGGCGTATGCACAATTAATAATCTACGTAAATGGCATGAAAAGAAAAGGCATAAAAAATATTAAGAGTCGACGACAAATTAATTTAAGCACTTAATTATGCCATAGATTCAATTAAATTACATGTCATTTAATTAAGCGCATGAAATGTACACCGCTTAATCAGATACACACACAGAGAGAGAGAAAGAGAGAGACATATACATGTAAATATTTTAACAAAGAAGTGTAAAACAAGGAACAATTGATGGAAATACGATATATATTGAATAAAAAACAAGGCTTTGGATTGCTAAGTAAACATACTTTCATTAGCTGGCAAACTTATTAACCAACCCTCCCATATGCCCTATATAAACATAATTTCATCAGTTTCATAGTAACTTAACTAGCCCTCCTATATATCCTATATAAACATAGTTCAATCAGCACCATACTTAAGTAAGCTTAAAATACTTCAACAACTTATTAGCTAACCCTCGTATATACATACATAGACTAGTCTATTCCCACATATTTCTCATTTGTATAACCCTCGCAAATAAACAAGAACCCTGCAGTTGGCCAAGCCAAGTGATAAGCAAACAAAGGCGAACAGGATAACGCCGCTATTGCCCGCATGCCAGTCACAAACTGTTGCACAAACATACACATACACACACATATATATATCTATATACACATACACACACACACATAACATGTACATACCATAATTTGGCACACGCCATTATAAAATATTGACAGCAGAGCAAACAAGTCATGGACAAGGGTCCAAGTTCGCAGCATGTAGAACCAGGCACCAGCTTCACATGCCAAAAGTCACAGCTCAGCATGTGTTCATGCGTGTGTGTGTGTGTGCGTGTGAGTGTGTGTGCGTGTGTTTGGCATGTGAGCTTGTAGTTGTAGCAGAGAGTTACTCATTCAATTAACAAATCCAATTTCTCAATTAAAAAACTTGATACTCGCACAAAGTTCACGCATAGAGTTGAAGTTTTTGGCTAAGGGAAAACGGATATTCAGAACTTGCTTTAAAAGCTTTAACAACTGTTGGCAAGTTTTGAAGGGACTAGAATCGGTTGGCAGTGGATTTTGATGTAGTATATAAAACATTTTCAATTGTGAAGTAATATAGCATAGCAACATTATGAAAATCATAAAAAAGGAACTATTATGAAAGGAGGAAAGTATTCATAAAAAGAAAATTTGCACATTTGGGACAAAAAATTAAAAGCCAAATTTAAAGACCCAAAACATCTTAGCCCTTTAACAAATTTTGAACTGAATTCCGATTTTAGAGTATCAAAAATATTAAATCTTATTCTAAACACTAACCTATACATTTTTACAGGTTCCCCGCACTGTCTTCTGCACAAGATTTGGCTTTTAGCCTTTAGGCTCTGGATTTGCAGTTCTGACTTAAATTACATTTGAAAAACTTTAACCAAAATACACTTTCTACAGCATCTCAATGCTGTACACACACAAGGTGTGGTTCTAGGCTGACCAAACACACACAGAGATATACATATATAAACCCATACACAGACTCTTCTCATCTCTTCTCTTCTTTCATTATGTTGATTTAGAAAACATATTTTAGACAAATTGTTACATTTTTGTTCAAAGTTAAGCTTGAGGTGCAAACTAACCAAATGTTTGGTTAACTTTAAATTAAATTTATGAAAAATCTGATGCAAAAATAATTGGAACAAGTAAGAACGTTGCAGTCGGGCGCTACCGACTGCGGGATACTCATTCACACCCCCACAGATCACGCCCATTGCCACGCCCACAATTGGTTTGTTCATATATAATTTTTTGGAAATCAATAGAGGAGATCAGCAGTAATATCTGTATATAATTCTGATTTTCTCACTGAGAATCGGAAAAACGTATAGTTTTTCCCGATTTGCCACGCCCCCAGTAGGCGTAGACATATAATTTTTGGCCAGTTCTTAGAAGTAGTGAAGGGTAACGTAAGTGTGAAATTTGGATGCTTACACTCAAAAAATGCGAAAATTACAGGGTATTTTTTAGCCGGGCATACCCCATAAGGGGCGTAAAAATTATTTTTTGGTCATCGATAGAGGAGCTCACCAGTAACTTACCATCCAATTTTGAAGCTTCTAGCTCTAAAACTGTAGGAGCTACAAACTTTTGCGGTTTGCCACGCCCCCTATGGGCGTAGATATATCCGCCATATCTTTTCCAACTTGGGTTGTCAACCCGAGTATATATACCAAGTTTCAAGTCTCTAGCATCAATAGTGCTCAAAATATTACAGAATTTGAAAAATCACTATATAGTCAGATCCGATTTGCCACGCCCCTAGTAGGCGTGGATATATAGATTTTTGGTCGATCTTCATAGGATCGTATCAGTAACCTACGTGCCAAATTTGGGCGTTTTAGCTTTAAAACTGTAGAAGATACAGTTTTACCCGATTTGCCACGCCCCCAATGGGCGTAGATATATCCGCCATAGCTTTTTCAACTTGAGTTGTCAACACAAGTCTACATTCCAAATTGCAACTCTCTAGCACTTCTAGAAGTAGTGTTTCTGAGATATGGGCAAATGCATTTTCCGATTTGCCACGCCCCTAGTGGGCGTATCGGGAAAATCTTGACACTTTATAATTCAAGGGTATACACGAGTATATATTCCAAATTTCAACTCTCTAGCTTCAAAACTGTGCAAATGGTTTGCGTTCATACGGACAGACGGACGGACAGCGTGACGGACATTGCACAAAACCAATATACTCATTTCACTTTGTGAATGAATATAAAAACTGGATTAAAGTTCAAAATCTGACTGCATTTGGGTCTTTGGTTATTTCTGTCATATGGAGACAGCAACGTATTTATTATAATTAATACTGCCAGCAATGGAATATGATAAAATATCAATTGAAGTATTACTCTATTGTTTGCGACTAACTAAACTAAACAATGGATGCATTGTCTATACGGATTACTGAAAAAACGCAGACATGCAATGCTTGCCTGCCTGCCTGCCTATCACACAATGCCATTCAGTTTGTGCAGATAATTACACGCAAGTTAAACATATATATAGTTTATATATATATATATATATACACGTTTATGTATACTTGCCACGCTCAATATAGTTTTGGAATTGATGGAATTGACCTACCTGCAAAGAGAAAGATAAAAACAAGTAAGAGTGCTCTAGTCGAGACGGCTCGACTACGAGATACCCTGAACCCTGCGAAGAGCCAATCTTCCCAACATTCTATGCTTATTTTACATATACAAATATTGCAAACAACGCACACACACACATGCATACGTACGCACGCACGCATAAGCACGCGCTCTGCTGACTGCGCAGTTGACGCAGCGACTGCGCTCGGGCTGCAATATGCCTATTGTATGGGAAATTAAATGTTTAATAACTTTTTTTGTGGATGGACTTTCTTGATCAAACTTTCACAACATGATTATGTCATTCATATTTATGTATTTGCCAAAGCACAAGTCTCTAGTATTTGAAATACGAATTTTGCAAATTGGGGGCGAAGGGGGCGTGGCATCCAAAATCCAAAAATGACAAAATCTCCGCATTCATTACACAGATCTACACAGTGAATTTGAAGTCTCTAGCTCTTACGGTATGCTTAACCAAAGAAAAGTTATCGATTTTTATCGATAATAAGAAAACGGGATGAGTTATCGAATATCTAAAAAAAACTCGTACTGCGTAGGCTATAGACGAGTATTCTCTGAAAATTTCATATATCTAGCTTTTGTGGTTTACGAGATCGCTGCGTTCATACGGACGGACGGACGGACAGACGGACAGGACTATTTCAACTCAGCTCATCGAGCTGATCAAGAATATATATACTTTATGGGGTCTGCGATGTCTCCTTCTGCCTGTTACATACATTTCACAAAAACATTATACCCTGATTTCCCATTTTCAATGGGTTCAGGGTATAAAAATTGCATTAGTTTTAAGCTCATTGTTGCACTTGAGATAGAAAGTTAAATATTTGTTTGTTGTGAATAATCAAAATGAAAGTGTGAATATTCACTTTAAGGGATTTAGCTTTTGTTAAAGTCGACTTCAACAATTCAGCAAGTCAAGTAAATGCTAAAATATGCATCCCTTTGTCAGCTTTTGTACACACCTAACAGAAAGCTAGCTAATAGCACAAACGAATAAATTTGAATTAAGCTAGTAATAACTCGAATAGTATATATAGAGATATAGTCTATATAAATGCCGCTATATATGTAACAGAAGATCGTAACCTCTGGCTATTTGAAAACGTGTAATAACACAATGATTTATCATCCCATGCACGTCGCATTTAATTGAATTACGAGTACGCAAGGAAGTCGTTTGAACAATTTGCAATTTGTTGCCTCAACTGCCGCCGAGTGGGTGTGGATCAACAACAAGGTGTCAAGTCTTATCAGCTCATGTGTATGGAGCGACAGCAACTGGAACAATCTTGATTGATGCTGTTGTAATTCGGTGGCAGCGACAGCAGCAGTCAAGACAAGTAAAAGCCACTTGATAGTCAAGTCTTGTGCTGAGCACTTGCAACTGATTGCAACTGAAATTGATTAAGCATATATATATATTTATATATATATATTTTCAAACAGAAAAAGATATATAAAATTTCATTAAAATGTAAAAAGTGCTTTTAATAAATTTTTATATATTATTAAAGACACAAATAAAGTCGGATAAGATTTAATCTGCTAGTATCTATTTATTTAATGTTTCGTCTTTGTCAACTTTGTTTAAGCTTTCTAAATTGTACTCCAAAGTGAATCCCCAAAACGTAATTTTGCTTTATGAATAAAAAAAAAAACACTCAAAATTTTTAGCAAGCTTATAAACCATTAACAATCACTTCACAGCATTTCATTTTGTCAAGTAAATAAATTAATATAAATAATTATTGTGGCTTTTAGCCAAAGCGGATATCACAATGCTGAGAGTTATGTCAACTCGACTTTTTATTTGGGTTAAATAAAAACAATTAGCAAAAAGAGCATTCAATAAATTCAATGGTCATCAAATATGTCGAGTTGTTGTATAGTGTTAATGGAATTGATGACCAAAAAAGACAACTAAATTGATAAGTGCTCAACTTGAAGATACTCTTTAAGCAGCAACAAAAAAATATATAAATATATTTTCTCAAATTCCAGCCTAGCTTGGAACACACACAAAGGTCTTTGCCTTAAACAAGTTGCATTAAAAAAAATAGGTCTTTCAATAAAATAAAAAAAAAACACAATATTTATAATTGTCTGAGCCCACTTTCAATATTATTATTCATAAATGCAATTGCATTTAGTCAGCAATTTTGTTAAGTGATTTGCAAGTGCAGGCACGCAAAATGCTGCACTTGAAGCATATCTATATAAATATATCTATATATATATATATATATACATATTTATATATCTGTAATCGTAGCTTAAGGCAGCATAAAAATCATTCCAAATTGAGTGCATAAAATAAATACAAAAACAAAATTGAAGTTGCGTCATTGACGCCTCAATAGGCATTCGATAGGCATTTTCATTGCAATTTTTGTATTTTTTTTTCTTTATAATGGATTTTTATTATCTTTACTGCGGATTTGCTATAAAATTTATGATGATTACATAGTTGCCGTAATTGTTGCATTGTATATGTTTCATGTGGCTGCACCATTATTTCCACGCGTCTCGATAAGCATTTTTTTTAAATAATTACAGTTAATGCTTAATCGAGTATGCATATCGATCAATTAGTTGGAAAAAAAAAATATTAAGACTAGCCTATAATTTCTCTCGCATAGCTATTTTCTATTATTAAATATGATAGCTTTTATTAAAAAGAAAACAACAAAATTACACATTTTATTTACGATTTACGAGTCGATCCTATACTTTTGTATATATGGATAAAAGCGTGCATGTGATGTGCATGTGATATATATATTTATATAAAATTTCCAATCGGTTATAGCTTTGGAAGAATAGCAAAATGATTTGATAAAAGTAATAGATCTATCTATATATGTATTCATACATTTTGAATTTAATTTTCCCTAGTTCAAGATTCAATAAATAAATTTTACACCAAATTCGTAAAATTGTATCTATGAATATTCTATTTCTATCTAAATTTGATTATCTTTTATTTTTTTTTTTCGTGAAATTTATGAATTGCTATTTAAGCACGAACTACAATTACATCAAATGATTTGGCAAAATTAAAAATATACACGCAATATAATCAAAATAAACTACGTGCTCAAAGTCAAAGCGCTAAAAAAAAATAACCAAATGACCATAAAAAGTATTAAAAATACTTATTTAAAAATATATGGCGCATATAAAAATAAATGTAAACCGCAAATATTATTATTTATCAAAAAGCTGAGTCACATTCGAAACAAAGCTAATCAATTATATTTTTGCGATTGTATTTCTGATTCAGTATTGTTTATTTCATGTAATCTTTAGGCCCTAAACGTTTTTAAAGCGTTTCTTTTGTTTAACTTAAGAACAGTTATCAGCAGATAAGATCCAGACAATGAGTTGCCAAATATAATACTAAGAAGAAGAAGAAAAACTGTTGCTGAGCATCTGTGAAGCAGAAAAAAAAACCAGAAAAAAACGTAAAATCATGCTGACATCTCTTGTCTAGACAGTCTAGAGTCTGCTCTGAATGTGGCCAGACACGGCGCTTATGCAATGCTGCAACCTTCAGCATTAGCATTCGAAACGCTTGGCTGCCCCCTAGGTTTGTGGCATAAATTTCGATTTAGATGCCCACGAAAAGCTAAAAACAATGCCCCAACATTGTAAAATGGCACACTAAAATGAACAAAATACAAGTTCAGTGTCAGGGGCTCGGGCAATAAACATCATAATGATTCCCCATTCAGCAACGAACAACAACAGATTTCAATTCACTTGGGCATCAATGCTAAACATGTTTAGAATGTGAACATTAAATGTGCTTCAATAAGAGTTAGGCTGAAAAGTAAAAGGTATTTATGGCTGGCATCAAAATTCAAATCTATGACAATCTATACTTATATCTTGTGCAAATCTATACTTAAATTTCATCTCATCATCTACTCTGTCCACTTCTCTAAAGGGCATTTCCACCAATACAAGGTTAATTCTGTTTTAATTAAAACACTGTGCGAACATGCATTCGTTTTTTAATTTCCTTTTGATTCGACTTAACCACATTGCAACATCTGCCCTTCTGCCACTCTGTAAACCAAGCCATGTGCCCTTTTTCTCTCATTAAAAAAAAAAACCAAAAACACAAACAAAAATTAAACATAAATAAAAAGCGAACAAATTAAGCACAGTAAATGTTTTCCCAGCAGCAGCACCAACAACAACAAACATCAAAAGTGAAACAGGAAGCTGCAAAATAATAAACAAAAAAAGTAAATAATAAAAAAGAAACTCTGATTTAATGTAAACACAGCATAAAATTGGCAATTTAATTGGGTTAATTGCATTGACGATAGCAGCGGGAAAAATTAAATTTAATTTATTTCCCAAATGTACACAGAGCTTAATTTCTTTTTATAATAAATCTGCCTCATTAACATGGTTTTTGGTTTCAATAAATGAAATTTTTGGTTTTTTTTTATAATAATTTTTTGTATATAATAGTAAACAATTATTATATATATTTATAGTATAAAATCACATTAAATAAAATAATAACAATATAAAAAAACTCATGCCGCTATTAATAGAATATTTTTGAATCAAAATTCAGTTTGTCGAAAATAAATTCTTCCTATATTTTTCAAGAAAATAAAAATATATTAAGGCATAAATTTCCATTAATTTATTTTTAATTTAATAACAATAATTTATTTATAATTACACTGGCAAAGAAGGCAATATTTATTATTAAAAAAGTCGTCAAGCTGGCTGGACAGCGCACCACATCGATAACTCAATCGAATAAGCAACAATTTTCGTTGTAAATATTTAAGAGAAAAATATCAACAAATGTGAGCAAATAAACATTAAGCCTTGCCGCGCCGCGCATTGTAGATTTTATATATTTATTATTTATTTCTCTGCATATTTTATTTGTATTTTTCAATTCGTTCGTTTTTGCGTTTGCGCATCGAAATGTGCGCAACAAAGGAAAATTGTTTGATTGTTCGGACAACGCGGCGTATGCGTGTTACGGCGGCTAATTAGACATTCACAGCACGCGTATGCGCCATTGTTTTTTCTTTCAGCGCGCTTATTCATATTGTAATTCAGGCAATTCACATTTTTACATTTTGTATGCAAATTTAGCTCACGACAATTTCAATTTCAATTCTTTTTTTTTTTTATTTTTTTTTTTTTTACTTTTAGTTATTTTTATTGCCGCACACAGAGAGGGCTTGACTGGTGAAAAATGCCAAGCACCAAGTTTTTGCGCAGCACCTCAAAAGTGTCAACAGATTTGTAAAGGCGCTGGAACTGTAGAGCTGACTGGCTGGCTGGCTGTCTGGCATGGGATCAAGCGAACGGATTGCGACGCTTGCATTGGGGTCAGCACCCACTCAAACGGGCAGGCAATAACTGTCTCGCAGTTTGTGTGAAACACACATATGTGTCTGCATACCCTGCACTTGCAGCTAAACATGTTCGATTGGACAGTATGACAACTATAGCAATAGATGGGCAATAAGAGAAATTCTTACTCATGGCACGCTCTACAGTACTCAGTATCCAGCAATATTTTATGTGATTGCTAAGAGAATACATAAGACAATATAAAATCTCAACATCAAGAATACATTTGACCCAACTACAGGGTACTTTTGCAGTCAATCACTCTCACTTGGAACTTTTCTATTTTATGGTATTACTTTTGCGAATGGAAGGCAATAAAATATATTTATGGCATTTTGTTGTTGCTTTTGTTGTTGTCGTGCTGTTGTTGTCTGCCTCGTCATGTAATTATGTCAGAAATCGTTACAGTTCCGCTTGATTGAGACGCAATTCGCAGTTTTGTGAAAACTGTGAATATTCTGAAAAGCGTTAAACGTTTGCATTTTAGAGCGAACAATGCGCAAACGAAACCAGGAAGGTCAGACGTGAACAAACCCTCCTGCTCTTCCAACATCTTCTGCTGTAAACTTGGCCCCCTCTCGTTTAGCCAACGGGTTATTAAGTTTATGCATTTTTATGAGCACGTCAGTTTGGTTGCGTTGGGTTGGTCTGGGGGCGGTGGCCGTGGCAGGGTCTGCTCAATCATAAGTCAAAGGCTGAGGTTGGGTGGCTTCGAGCTTGGGCTGCGGTCCTTTACATTGAAGCCGCAGCGCACAAAGTGCATTCACCCAAATCTCCAATATATACATGGAGCCCAGACTGGGCAGAGGGTGCAGCAAGTTGTAAAGGGGTTGAGCAGTTGAGGTAGCAGTCACTCACGTGCAGACAAACAAAAGCGTGGAATACAAAAACTCTTTTGTTTGCTGCACTTCATTGCATTCACTCAAGAGCAGCAGTATGCCAGAGAGAGATAGAGACAATGGCAGCGAATGTGAGTGGGAGTCGGGCAGAAAGAGAAAATTGCTGGCGGCAAATGAAGCAATAACAAATGGAGCCAAGACAAAGCAACGACTTAAGCATACCCAGCAGCAAAAAAAAACTTGGCGAGCAATAAAGTTTCAGATTAAGCTAAAGTTTTATAATAATATTATTAGTATAATAATATTCAGTAGCAGGAGAGTGCAAAATTATAGACTTTCACAGGGCAACGAATGGTTGAGCAAAAATGATAGAAGAAAATGATAAATATATTAGAAAATACTTGGAATTAGAGTCATAAGTTTATTTTATCTTAAAAAAAATAATATTACTATAATATTTACTTATAAAACATTATTCATTGGAAGCAGTAGGAGTTTTTTTTTTATTGTGACAAATCTAGGGGGTGTACTTCATGTTCTTTTCACTTCTGTTTAATTATTGTGGGCGTAGCTCATTGTAAGTGATAAAATAGGTTTAGGTTCTTAACAAACAAATAGTATTGAAAATTGTTTTAAAAATTCTAATAAACATAAAACTGTAATATGATTATGGCAATTTTGTATCATTTGTTACTGAAGGCCTTATCAACGGCGTTAACACTGTTTGTATTGTCGAAGTTCTCAGTATTTGTTTTTTTGCTTGTAATTTGTATATCTTGTGGATTTGTATATCTTGAACAAACATATATGAATTAACATTTTTTAAATGCAAGTCACAAATGCAAGAAAATGATTTCATAAAAATAGAATTTTTAGGGATTACAAGAATTGATCAAATTATTAGATGAATATGTATTTTTAACACATTGAAGACATAGAAATTTCCTTTTTCATAATTTCTATACATTTTATAGTTAGTTCACTTTTCAAAGCCTTTCAGTGGACATATTTAAATTTTCCTCACTCAAACATCTATAGACTCTATGCTACCTCAATAGTTCAACTTTTAGCGACATTGAAGGCCAGCCAAAAATCAAGACTTGGTCTTAATTCAGCGAATGCGCCATGTGGCCATGTGGCAGTTGCGAAAACTTTATGGGCAAACTTGTTAAGCAAACAGAGCAACACTTAAATGCAACCCAGGGTGGTGGCAGAGCTTTTGTGGATGCAACGGCTGCAGCACCAGCAGCAGCAGCAACATCGCCAGCCGGGGTTTGAGATAAGCGCGTTAAAAGTTGGGCTGCTCGACGGAAGCGAAACTAGAGACAGGCAGCAGAGAGTGAGAGAAAAAGAGAGGGTGCTATAGCAGGCGAGCAAAAGAGACAGCTGTATATTTGGGCTAGCTTTGAGTGTGGGTGGCCCGCAGTTTAATTAGTTGCACTCCACGCGCTGCAGGCAGCGCCTGATAGTGTGTGTGTTTGGGTGGGTGTATGTGTATGTGTGTGTGTTATCGGCTGCGTTATAAACTTGACGCTGCCTTGCACTTTATGGCGTGCATCATTAAATATTTAAAGAGCTTTGTGTAACAAGATTTGCTTATGCCTCCAACCCAGCCCCAACCAGAAAGTCTACTCTTCTGCTCCACGCTGCTGTCAAGCACAATGTTGTTCGGCTTGAGCACATAATTGCATATTTATAAGTGCAGTCGACGCCGCGACAGCAAATTAAGCGGCAACAACGCGCTTCCCACTCCATCTCTCCATCCATATATATATATATGTATACTATATAGTCTATATATGTATATACACATCTGTTAAGTTGACTTGCATTGTGTTCGGCTATTAATGATGCATTTTTGTTGCAAAACTTTGAGCTGCAATTGAATAAACGTTAAGTGGCGCCTGAGACAGTGCCCAGAAGAGCTGAGATTTTGGCATTCCCCATTTTGTAAGCCACAATTTGGAAATTGATTTAAGGGCTCTCATGTCAAGTTTGGCAAGAACTCTTGTTGCAATCGAGCCTTTGTCATGGTCATGCAAGAGACCACAATGGATGGGAGAGAGCAAGAGAGTGTGAGAGTGTGTGAGAGAGACAAAAGTTTGACTGTTAATGAATAGCTTAGTCCAATCTATGACAGAACATGATTCAATTTATATCATAAGAGCCTATCCATAATAGTTAGTGTAGAAGAGTTGCATTTAAATATTGAATATACTAAGAGATTTAGAATATCGGAAGAATCGACAAACATCGACAAAACAACAAACATTTTTATAGCAACTTATTTGCGTATTACATTTTCCCTACCCTGACTTTGACCTAAAAACAAAATAATCTAGACAAAAATCAAAATAGAAATAATAAAAAATAATAAAAAAAAAACTACGCTCCATAAAGATTAAACCAAAAAAAAAGCAACTGTAAATTCTCTTTACTTAACCGACCGACTGATATTCCGTTTAGTTTATGGCTAAACAACTTTCTGGCTATTAAACTAGATTTTTGTTTTTGTTAATTTTTTCTGTCGCTTTTCACATTTTGAATGAAATTAATTTTTAACATTTCTAAATGCGCACATTAAAAGTTTTGATAAATCATTGAACTTTTTCTATTATTTCATAAATCGTTTAGTTTGTTCTTGTTTTTTTCATTAATTTTGTTTTTTTTTTTTGGTGTTCAGCCTATAAATAGTTTTGGCCGTTGTTGCATGTTGCATATTAATTACGTGAAATTATTTTTGCAACAGTGCAACAACGCCTGAATTGTGTTCCATTGCGTTATAATAAATTACTAGCAACTGCCACGCCCACACGCCCCCCAAAAATACCACAGACAAAAATCAACCGCAGAAACTTGCAAAGTCCATAAACAAATGTTGATTTTGCACAATTGCATTATTATTCCGGAGGGGGCGGAGGGGCAAGGAGTGGGAAAAGGGTTATAATAAAATGCCTGCAATGCCATTAAATGGGCAAGCAACGCCCTTTTTGGTGGGCGTGGCGCATGCAATTGAAAATACAGAAAATTACTTTTTGCAATTGCCTGACATTCGATGTTCGTGTAATGGAAATTTACACAAATTTATGATAATATATATTTTAGAGTTTTCATTTTTTGTTGCTGAATCATTGAAATTAAACATTTTTCGCTAAGCTGAATACATTTTTGGTGAACAAATCTGATTTATCCATTTAAAAAACGAATTATTTAATGATATTTTAGCATTCGCTACTTATTTGATATTTAGGAATGTGAGTTGCTAAATTTATATATTTGAATTCATTTTCAGATTTTATCCCATCAAAATAGTATTTAAGTGTTTTTTCTAAATACTAAATATGACTTGACAAGGCTAAAAATTTATAAATTTGATGTTATCTTTATATATACATTTTTGTCTGGATTCTAACTAACTAATTAACTAACTAATATATCATAGTCAACTGTTATAACTAATATATATTTAATATAATTTTTGTAAAAAATAAATATCAGAAAATATTTTAAAAATATATAATATAAATATGTTGATATATATATTTATATATATTATATATTTTTATATATATTATATATATTTATATATATTTATAAAGCGCATCCAACATTCGTTATTCCCGAATTAAATATTTCTTATTGTCATTTTTATTCTTTTGGGTTGGGTTTTTTAACGCCTGTCTAATGAGCTTTTTGTGTAAATTCTGCGCCGTGAAATTAGTCATAAAACAATTTGCTGCCTTCGCAATTGACTTTTTGCGATTTTGCCTTGAATATATAAGGCTTATATATATATAAATTATATATATTTGCTGACAACAAAAAAAAAGTGCACAACTTTATCTCTTTTGATAAAAAAAAAGAAAAGAGTTTTGCGCTAATCAGTCAATGATTCAGTTATAAGACAAAGAAACTTTAGAATAGAAAAGATTTCAAAATAAATTTATAAAACAGATATATGTTTGCTTTGATTGTTTAAGATTTTAATTTAATAGCTTTTTTCATTTCCTGGATTCTACTTAAAATTGCCTCTTTCTAATTTAGACATCATTTGTTTCGTACAGTGTACTTTAAGAAACAACTGTGCAAACAAGTTTCGAAAGAGTAATTTTTCCAGTTCTTAACGCAACATCAATAAAAAAAAAAGTCAGACAACAAAACCAGTCTTCAGGATGGACAAGCCAAATAACTAATGGGAACGTTTAACTAACAAAAAAAAACATAAACTGATCTGTAAATCTTGAAGCGCAAATGTTAACAAAGAAGAAGACGATTTCATTTCCTTATACTAAATGCAAAATATTAAATTTATTTTTTAAATAATAAACAATTTAATGCATTAGTGTTGATAACAACTAATCTCTTTATATGGCATTATTAAATGTCAAAATATATAGAGTATCTCTGGCACTTGAGCAGTGCATGAGCGATAAGCAACAAAATACTAAACAAAATGTATATATATATATAAATATATTTGTAACTTTGTCTGAGACATCGGAGCCATAAACTGTTCACCATAAAGTCAGCTAGATAAACAAGATATGAGCGCAAAAGTCGTTGTTGCTTAACGTTCTTAAATTGGCCAAGTTTCAGATATCGTATCTTATCAATGTGCTGTCCATGTATGTGTGTGTGTGCCATTAAGGCAATTGCTGTGGCCAAAATTGACCTTGTTACGAAAAGTCGTCTTGGCCATATTTCCAGTACTCGCTGCTCGCCTTCCAATTGCCAATTGCTTTGGGGCGTTCTCCGCTTTCATTTATCATCATATTTCTTGCATTTACCGCACATTTCACCAACTGCTGACCGTTTTTTCCCCTCCTCCTTCCTCTTCTTCTTTTTGGTGTCACTTACGTGTTGTACTTATTGTTGCTTTGCTGCTGCTGCTGTTGGCCCACTTTTGGCAACTGCCAGAAACCATTTCTCATTTCTCTCTGGCGCGCAAATTCAAACAAATGCATTTTACAGCTCTCTCGGCCAACTTTGGCTGTAACCAAACTGCAACTATGTATGTGTGTGTGTGTGTGTGTGTGAGTATCATATCTGTGGCCAAAGAAAGCCGCTGCCCGTTTGCCATTCGCTCTTGGCACTTGGCTTTCACTTGAAATCACGTTTAAACGCCCAGCTGCCTGCCTGCCTGCCTGCTTGGCTCTGTCTCCTCTCCCTCTCCCTCTCTCTTTCTATCTCTCACTGTGTGTGTGCGTGTTGAAAATGCTTTTCCAAACAATACACCTTACCCCCCTCTGCAACATGCCACGCCCCTGTTGGCTTTTACGCCCCATATTCGGTTAGGTATGAACTTTATTGCTGCACATGCCATTACACAGCTGCTGTAAATATTTTTTCGTAGCGGTCATAAGTACGCAGAGTATCTGAGATATATATATATATATATACACACACACATACATAAATGCTTTTATTTTATTATTCCTTGCAATTCTTCTGCTCATCATAAATTCCATTTGAAGTTTTTTCTTTTTTTTTTTGTTGTTTTTCGCTCAACATTTTTCATCAACAAAAATTAAAAACTTTTCCTTTACCTTATGAATTTTTATCATATGTTTGGCCACGCCCACGCCCACACCCACGACCTGTTACATTGTTTCGCCTGATTTTTTTCATATTTGATTTTAAATTCATTTTCATTACAAAGAAAACTTCTTAAATTTCGCTTCATTAGACATGGAAAGTGTATGGGAGACAGAGAAAGAGAGAGAGAGAGAGAGGGAGTAAGCAAGAAGTACCATAAATATGTATTATTTATTATTATTTTCCATACAGATCTAATCAGTTTGATTCGCTCATTTGCATAACAACTTCACACACATGTTCCAACTGCAGTTCACGATCTTAACTTATTCAAATCAACGGGTATTACGCGTTCGAGCCGCTTTAACAGGGGAATGCAGTACAAGTTAAGTGGTTTTTAGTACTAGAAACTATCTATAAGGAAACAGATCTATTGATTATAATATTATTCCATTTCAGATGAAGGAAGAAGCTTGAAAGAGCTGATTTATTAATTTAATTAAATGTATTATTCATTAAGGAAAATATATAGTATATATATACTAGAAATTGAATTAATATTTATATAGATATTTATCAAATATAAAATATATTGTAGAACAGTGGGATAAGTGCCGGTTGGACAAGTCAATGAGATCTAAGGCTTTAAAACTCTAGTCAGTTTATACTCTATCTAACTCTATCTAGTTTTCGTGTAGAGAAAATGTAATCAAGAAAAGAATTAAAAGCTATTCAGATTGATTATAAATCAAATGTTCGAGACCCTTCGAGAAACAGCTATATAAATTTGCTAGTTTAATCTATGATTAATATTAATTTATGCCATTGCTGGTAAACATTGTAAACTACGTTTCTAGAAAATAAACAATCAAAACTCAAACAAAACAAAGCAAAACAACAATATTCCAACACCCACAGATGATGTTTCGAGAATTGATTCTTTATACAACAGAATAATTGTAAAGTCAATCAAATGAGAGACAATAAAAAGTTAACAAACAAAAAAAAAACAAATATCAATAATTAGAAATTTAAATTCAATAAGCGCCAAAGCCAGGAATAATAATTCAGTCAAATGGATGAAAGCTCATAAATAATGCCGCAAAATAAATAATAATTAAATGCAAACATATGCCCAGACATACATACATAAGTCATAAGTGTGTGTATGTGTATGTATTTGCATAGATTACGGCGTAGGTAGAAACTGAGACTGTGGCGCACATGAAGTGAAAATGGTAGAATGTGAAGAAAAAAAACAGAACTGACAGCCAAAAAGCAAATAACAAAATGGGCAACAGTTGCTAAAAATGAAACGCGTGCAAAAAGAAAGAACAACAAGAGACCCAGAATATCAACAACAGCAAATACAACGAGCAACTGTAAATAGCTCGTGTTGCCAACTTCCTCTGTCAGACACCAAACGCAGCGAACATTTGACACGATTGGCAACGCTGTGCGGCTTTTTATACCCTGAACCCATTGAAAATGGGAAATCAGGGTATAATGTTTTTGTGAAAATGTATGTAACAGGCAGAAGGAGACATCGCAGACCCCATAAAGTATATATATTCTTGATCAGCTCGATGAGCTGAGTTGAAATAGCCCTGTCCGTCTGTCCGTCCGTCCGTCCGTCCGTCCGTCCGTCCGTCCGTCCGTCCGTCCGTCCGTCCGTCCGTCCGTCCGTCCGTCCGTCCGTCCGTCCGTGTGAACGCAGCGATCTCGTAAACCACAAAAGCTAGAGATCTGAAATTTTCAGAGAATACTCGTCTATAGCCTACGCAGTACGAGTTTTTTTTAGATTTTCGATAACTCATCCCGTTTGCTTATTATCGATAAAAATCGATAACTTTTCTTCTATTAAGCATACCGTAAGAGCTAGAGACTCCAAATTCACTGTGTAGATCCGTGTAATGAATGCGGACAATTTGTAATTTTTGGATTTTGGATGCCACGCCCCCTTCGCCCCCAATTTGTAAAATTCGTATTTCAAATATTAGAGACTTGTGCTTTGGCAAATACACACATATGAATGACATAATTACGTTGTGAAAGTTTGATTAAGAAAGTCCATCCACAAAAAAAGTTATTAAGCATTTAAATTCCCATACAATAGGCATATTGCAGCCCGAGCGCAGTCGCTGCGTCAACTGCGCAGTCAGCAGAGCGCGTGCTTATGCGTGCGGGCGTATGCATGTGTGTGTGTGTCTGTGTTGCTCGAAATATTTGTATATGTAAAATAAGAATATAATGTTGGGAAGATTGGCTCTTCGCAGGGTTCAGGGTATCTCGTAGTCGAGCCGTCTCGACTAGAGCACTCTTACTTGTTTTTTCTTCGCTCTCTTCGCGCTTTGCACACAAAACCCGTTTTCAAAGCTGACGCACTTCACAGTTGCCTGTGAAGGCAACAACAACAACAGCAACGACAACTGAAACAGCAGCCAAAGTGATAACAACAACAATAAGAAGCAAGCCGAAAAAACCAGCAGCAGCAGCCACGAAATAGACAATTTTTGAGGTTACCATTTCGATCGTTTTTTTTTGCTCTCGCTCTCGCTCTCTTGCAAAAACGAAAAACTAAACAGTTGTTTGCCTATTGCTTGCTCGCTCTCGCCTATGCATTTGAAGGGCCATTCGAGTGTTGTCTGAGCGCATTTGGTTTGCCATTTTTGTTGTTTTTTTCTCGGCTTTTTCTGCTCTATAAAATCGATGGTGCAATCGTCTCTGCTTACTCTTCTTCTTTGCGCTCTTTGCTTTGCTTTTGCTTTCTAACTATATTTTTAGCACTCGAATGTAAACAAAACGCGTCGCCATTTTGGTTTGGGCATGTGGCACAGTGTGTAAACACGGCGTATACACACACACACACACACCCAGACACACACAACGTTAACGTCTTTACCGGCTTCTGTAGCTGTTTTATGGCAAAATTGACCTTAGCTACGGTGATTAAGATGCAAAAACAACAAAAAAAACAACATCCGAAAGATATGTGCAATGCTAATGAGCGCTAATAAGATACACGCCAAAGCACACACACACACACACACATACACACACATACACACATGCACAGCAAACAGAGGCTGTATCTGTTTTTTACGTGCGCTTCACTTAGTGGAACAGCAGCACTCGTGAGCATATTGATGATAATCTATATAAATATTGATCAGTTGCTTAAGATTTGCATAAAGCGTTTATTTTATTGATTTTTAACATGCACGAGGTGCCTGCCAACTCAGACTGTGCCTAAATATGGTATAAATTTAGAAGAACAGTTAACTAGGCTAAATGGAATCACCTTGAATTAGATGTCAAGATTGAATAGAAATGTCAAACATCAGCTTCCCAAATAAAAGGAACTTGAGTACGTTACCAATCTAGAAGTCTTTTGAAGTCTTCTTGATCTATAAGTCGATTAGCTACAATCAGCAGGCAAATCTCAGAACTTGCAGATTCATTAGTAAAACTTATAAAAATTAAAAATTTTCAATCATTCCACAGAACCCGTCTAGCCCTCCGGCGACCTCTACGAATGTCGTTAAGCATTTAACGGTAAACGGCAAACGGTAAAAATAATTAAGTTAAATTGCATCTATTGTTCATATCGCTCACATTGTTCTAGTGTTATTTGCATTATGGCAGGTCGTGTCGTCTGTTGCCGCTGATTTGTTTACTTATTTTTACAGCTGCTTCGCAATTACGAGTCAAGCGCAATTTTCTCGTTGTTTTTTTTTCGATTATTTTTCAAATTAGAATCGAAGGGTTTTTTGTGATTGTTTTTCTTTATTAATTTTTATGACACATCGCATTAGGCTTATACGTAGAGCTTTGAGGTGCGGTCAGATTAGATAGGCAAACAAACAAAAAAAAATAGTTGAATTTCCAACGTCTTATGGATTTCTAATTGCCAATGTGACTATAATTATCAACTATCAATTATTGTTGCGGCAATCAATCAAGAAATTACACATTGCTGATATGATTGTTACGTGAAACGATTGTCAAAAGAAATATAAACAAAAGCTTAAGGAATATAAAAAAATATGATAATAACAATTCTTTATATTCCCAATTTATTACCAAATAATTTCAGCTGTATTCCAGACGAGTTTTAGGTTTATTTTCAATCAAAAAAGTGTGTACATACTTGTAAGCAAGAAATTTCGCTTTCCAATGCAGCGTTTTGTTTACATATAAGAATTTTAGGTAAACCTCTTCCTTTTATAAACCAATCTGCATAGTTTTTAGGAAACAATAAACAAGTAAACAAATGCTTATACCATAACAATAAATTTCGTATACTCAAATTAAACGATCCGTTTCCGACTAATTAAAATAAAAATTTGTAAACTGGTTCAATCCAATCATCATTGCTTTCCAGTTAATAAGATGCTCACGCTAATCGTTTCTGAAATATTTTCGCATATTAAACAAAAATATTTTAAGTAACGAAAATTTTCGTCATGAATCATCAGTAGAAACATCTCGGCCCACACACACACACAGTTTGGGGGGGTTTTTCAGTCAATGCCAAAAAAAAACACTTGGGAATTTTCTCACATTTGTTGCGTTATTCTTTTAATTGATTTTCTATATTTAAAGGAATCGAATGAACAAGAATTTTAAAGAGAAATACCTTGAGGGGTCAGCTTTGTGGATGATGCGGCACAAACAAAACACGGAAAACGGAAATATAAAATAAATGCGTATGTACACACTTATACGTATATTTATAAACATAAATATATACATATGTTAATGCATTAACTATAAACAAAATTGAAAATTCACTGAGAAAAATGTGCAAAATGCACAATGTTTAATCAGTCAATAAGTTATAATTATTTTGTTGTTTTTATTTGTTATTTTATTTTTTATAATAGAGCAGCTGGCGCCAAGTAGCTAAATATAGGTCTAGAGCGGGGGATTTGAACTGTTGGTGTTCGAGCAAGGGGGGAAAAATTTTCAACTAGTCGCTCGGGTTCATGTGCAATTGTTGCACTTTGAGTGACTTTTAAAAACATCAAGAGCGTCACATATATAATTAAAAAGGCAGCTATCTATAAATATAGTGTTGTAGATTATCTACGCAATAGAGATGAGCGCGTGTCGAAAACGAACTAACATTTTACAAATTTTTATTTATTCATTTTTTGGATATAAAGATTTAATTTGTAATCTATTTAATATTTTTATGTTTTTATATTTATATATATTTAAAAATTTATTTTAATATCTATTTATTACTTTATTTATTACTATATTTATTACTATATTTTTATATATTTTGTTAACTTTTAATTATTTATATACCATAATAATTTTCGTGAGCAAAAACACGCACGATATTTGATTTCTCCACACAAACTCGTGTGTTTTTTTCCATCTCGAAAGAAAACACGAGTTACGCACAGCTCTAGCTCACACACACTTACATGCCTGCCATCTGTACACACACTAATACTCACACACTCTCACTCACTCACCTAAAGCAATTCAAATTCAATGTCAACAAGCTGAGCTGAACAACAGCTGGACTTCAAGCAATGCACCAAATTTGAAGCCATTAATGGACGTATGTTTGTTTGGCTATAACTAAAATCAAAAGCGCAATTTGTGCAGCTGATTCAGCAGTTTTAGTTTGTTTGATTAATGCACGAATATAATTATTATAATTTTGTTAATGCGAAATTTTCGCTAAATTAAGTGAGCGCGCGCTTAATTCGCGATCTGGCAACGCTGTCGGAGAGCTGAGCAGCGGCAAGGTAAGCGGTTGTTGTTGTTTTTTATTTTTTAGTTTTTTTTTTGTTTTTTTGCTACTTTAACCATAATGAAAATTTATTATTGTTTAAAAGTTGTACTTCGTGTTGTTGTGCACTTTAGTTTACACTTGACTTGTTTTTGTTTGTGCACATTCTTGAAACTGAAATTGTATAATTTTTGCTCTTTCCAATCTGTTTATTTGGCGCGCTGCTGTTAAAAAATAACTTAACGGATACAAATGCAAAGTCAATTAACAGGCTTTATTTAAACACCATGACGACAGTCGCACTCACACTTTACTTTGCTTATTATTTATTTGTATTTTACCAAAAAAAAAAAAACAAAAAATTAAAACGTGCTAAATAAACTCGCAGCAAAACAACACGAACGAAGGCGCACAGCTGACGCCTGTTTGTGAGAGCGAACCGGAGTCGGCTCTCCCAGTCACGCTCGCTAGTGATGAGCAAGCTGGTCAAAGTGCCAACGAGTGAGTACTTATGTGAGTGAACCAGCTCAATGCGTGTGTTTTATAAGCCAAATGTTAAGTTAATAACTATATTTAGATAATTATGTTTATATTAAGTGTCGACTTGTTTAACTCATTAAAATATTAATTTATTATAACAACAGCTTTGATATTATTGTAGGTTACATATCAAAACGACTGCAGCTATGCAAAACTATCGCTCATCTCTAGCTGCCTCTCTCGCGCGCTCAGCAAGTGGTACCAGCTGAGACTTTGCGTTTGTCTTCGTCGGCCATTGAGACAAAATAAAACACAACAAATACAAAAAGAGAGAAAAAAAAAACAAAACAAAATACAAAATCAAACAACAAGAGTTTTGCAAGCGCAACGACTGTAAAAAAAAAAAAGAAAAAACTGGCAACTGATGACGACATTTACCTATTTTCTTGTATTATTTTTTTTAACAGGCTTCGCTTTAAAATAAAAAAAAAATTGATTAACTTACATTTCTTCTTGTCGCTGATGCAGTTGCTCCACTTCGAGCACTTCAGGAAGAAAACATAACACAAACACAACGCAAACGAAGAGAAAGATAAAGAGAGGGCGAACTTTTCACTCTTTCTCTTTTCGAGCTATTTTCTTTTGCTTTGCTCACTGTTGGGCTGTTTGCTTTTGTTGCACTTTCACCGCAACGGACTGCGTTTGCCACAATTTTCACGTGTTTTCTCCACTTGAGATTTGTAAGTGAACTCTTTATGAAAATTTTACATGATTATTTGCTGGGTTAAGCAATATTTTTAAGCACACACATACACACACGCGCCCGAGACTACAAACACGTACATAAACACACGCACACGAACACACACACACCCACAGGCAAGCAACACTCAAGTACGTGCTATTGCTGCTGCTGCTGCTCTTGTGCTTCTTTTTGCTTCCTTTTGCTTTAGCCTATTTACTTTGTTTTGCCATCACAATTCATTCATGTATTTTGAGCTACGCGCCCGATGCCGTTATTTATTTAAAGCTTTGCTTTCTTTTAATGCGAATGCGTTGTTGCACTTCTTCAGTGTGCGCAAAAAACAATGCGAAAGATTATTTATTCTGTGTGTTATTTTGGAAACAAACGCTCTGGTCGTAGCCCGCGACTTGCTCGCCCGCTCTTCCAATTGGAACTGAGCGCAGCCACTTGATTTGGAGTGAGCGACGGCGACGGCGCAGTATTAAATTAGCTGTGAACAGCCAACAGTGTTGACCACACAATTGTTTTCACGCTAAATATAGCTATTTGCAGACCCTTTTTAACTTTCGACAATTCGTGCAGGTAAATGTTTTTAGCAAAACGTATGCCAAATAAATTACAATTGTTAAAAGTATTGCAAAAGTTGATATATTGTTCAGCACTTAGCACGAAACTTATGTGACTTCAGCTCAAACAGTTGCGCATATCGCCTTTTAGCTTGTGAAGCGCGAGCAGCACTGAGAGCGGAGCGACGTTGTAGTATGAGAGTGTATAAGTGCACTCTCGGGCTCTCGAAGTCGTGTAAATACTCGATTTTTGATCCAAAAAAAAAAAAACAGGCAATATTGGACAGATGTTTTGACAGCCTAGTATGACAACTTTCAATGATTGAGAGTTTTTTTTAGCTAAATAATAATGCTGCGAATAAAACTGCATAATCATATGTAGCTATCGATAAACGCAGCACAGATGTCGTTCAACGTCAGCAACGGTTGTGCAACTGTTGGACTGACATTGGCCTTGGCTGTTGCCTACTTTTAGGCTGACCTTGCAAACGGTCCAGCCAAAGGCCGTTTGAGCGATGGCCTGAAGAAGAATATGGAAAGAAACGTAATTAGAAGCATAAAATATTCAAGTAGTATAATATTTAAACAACTGCTTTTGATGTTGTTTAAGGCCTTACGCTCGCAGGCCCCATTTAATTAGCTTCATTAAGACTTTACGAGTTTTGCAATCAAATCCATTAAAGCTCGTTAAGTTCGCTCGACTGAAAATTCTCAGATACGAGCGGAAAAGTTAATCCCTTTAGCTTTTTAACTGCTTGCCAAGCAAATTGAGAGTCCTTTACCAAAAACTCACATTTAAATAAATATTAACAAGCGTTGAATTTAATTACGACGACAAGAAACGGACGGGCCAAGTGAAGTCGAAGCAAAAAAAAAAAATAAAGGTCCTTAAAAGCTGTTACCCTTTTTTTCCAGCTAAATGAGTCAACAGTGTGAAATGAAAATCACAGCGGCGATATCTTCATTCGAGCAGTCGCTTCCCGAAGTCCTTTGCAATAAATTGCTGCAATAAAATTGAAAGCAAAGACGACAAACGCGACAGCTCGCAAATGTTTTTTGTTGCTGTCAAGTTTCATTTGTTGCGTTGCGCTGATTACCAAAGCCACCTACAACTACCCCACCCAACTCGAGCCCTGTCCTTGAAGAAAGTGCGCGGCTGGTCCTGCCAAGCGATAAAGTCAAGTTGAAAATAATAGCAACAACACTTTCAACAAGAGCAGCATCAGCCGGAGCAACAGCAGCGGCAGCAGTTGATGCTGGACCACCAGCTCCTGTTTTTGATGATGATGACAGCAGCACAACTTGCAGCGATAATGATGCCTCCCATCATCTAACCAGCACAGTGGGCGAAAGCTGAGTGTGCATTAGAACAATTGTATATATATGGAATATATAGCTTAAATTATGGTTGGGCAAACTGAATGCTGGAAGTCGAACATAAATGTGGAATATGATATGAGAAGTTGAGAGTGGAACTTGTTTATCTAACTTGCTTGCTGAAATTATGTAAAACTTGCATGTGGATCGTGTATGGGGAACTTGCATGTAGATCGTGTATGTGGAACTTGTATAAGAAAATCGTATGTGGAGCGTGCATGTTGAGCGTGGTTGTGGAACATGCCTGTGGAACTTGTCTGTGGAACTTGTATGTGGAGAGTTTCTTTTAAACTCTTACGTGGAGCGTGTCTATGGAACTTGTTCGTGTAACTGGTATGTGTAACTTATATGTAGAACTTGTATATGGAACTTGCGTGTGGATCGCGTATGTAGAGCTTGTATGTGATATTCGCATGTGGAACGTGTATATGGAGCGTGACTGTGGAGCTTGTCAGTGGGACTTGTATGTGAAGTTCGTATGTGGAACTTGCATGTGGAGCGTGTTAGTGGAGCTTGTCTGTGGAACTTGTCTGTGGAGTTCCTGTGTGGAAATGATGAGGTTTTATGATTGCCTTTCTCAAATGTTACGATTCCTTTTTACATTTCGTAAATATTGAATATATAATTAAATATAGAATCAATAAAATATATTATAAATATTTTATTCAGCCAACTCGCTTTTGAGTCACTGTAGATGGTTCATTATAGAAGAAAAAGTGTTGCCGAGTTATAATGAGAGCGCAGCTTGAACAGAAATTTACGACAAGCGCCGCGTTAAGTGACAGCCGGGGACAGCAGCAGGCGAGGCAGCTTTACGAGGTGGGCGGGCAAGAGTCCTGATGCGGGTTAAGGGTTGCGGATGGTGCATGGACCAGGGGCAGGGTATAAAGGGAAAATGGACTTGCTGCAAGCGCGTGCAAAAGTTTTCCTATTTAAGGCTCAATGACAAAACACCAGCAAAGCGCACCGAATCGAATTTTCAACTCATAAAATATGCACATTTTAATTTGCAGGCTTTAAAGCGAAGTCGAAGTGTGGCAAAGAGAGAGAGAGAGACAGAGACAGAGTGATATAGAGAGAGACCCTAAGTAATTGCCCAGCAATAAGAAAAAGAATTAACAGAAGGGTAGCGTAGGCAACAATACGAAATGAAAAGCCAAGCGCCGAAAGGCCACAAAAGGCAGCACCGGCTGAATGCAGACAGCACACTGGCCGCAGGACATGGCCCAGGAGAGCGGAGATCCTGGGCTGCAGCTGGAAGGCAGGGCTAAACAACTGCCAACTGATAGATGACAAAGCCGCAGTCACAGATAAGAGACAGCCACCCACGTCCTGGCCAAGCCCAAGCGTTGACATCGCATCAACACAACTAATCCCGGCCATTCTCTAAATGATGGACACACAGCAGCTCGAAATCCTTGACCAGCCCAGTCCAGACCAGTTCAGGTTCCCTTACTTTTGCTTGCTTCAACTCTGGACTGTGGTCGGCTGTGCGGGGTGGGGTTAGTCTGTGGATTTGCTTAGCCACTGATTGCAGCTTCTTTTGCTCCGTATATATGGGGAGGCATAGAACAAGTTTTTCATTTGCCAGAAAGAGATGCAGAAAGAGCGAGAGAGAGAGAGAGAGAGAGATGGGAAGAGTGTGAACTTTCCTTTTATTTGCTTTTGCTGGCTCCAGACTTTTGCTGATGGCATCTGTATTTCGATCTTAATGCCTTGGCACAGAATAAACAAATATGAAATGTTAAAGGCAGTCTTAGGATTTTCTATGTTATTTATAAATTGTTACTGGGAAAATTTGATAAAAATAAGGAATAAAAGAGAAGAAATAAAATTTAAAAAGATAAATGAATGAATAAATAATTGAAGGAAATTTTTATCTTACTTTATAATTAAATACAAAATATATATAAAAAAATTTATAAAAAATAAATAAAAATATAAAAAAAATATATAAGTTAAAATAAATAAATAAATAAAATATTTTAAGCAAATTTATTAATACATTAAACAAAATATTATAAGAATAAGAAAAATATATAAAATAAAATAAATAAATTATATAAAATATTAAATTTTATTTTTTTTTTCAAATATTTAATTTTATATCTTTTTGTACTCATTTATTTATTTCATTATTATTTAATTATTTGCTCTTTTGTATATATATATTTTTTATTTTAATGACCTATAAAATATAATTCAATATCTCTCAGACTATTTAATATCGAAAACCTAATTATATTTTAATTAAAAGCTTTGGCTTAAATACAAAAACAACTTTGTAAGCTATTTAATTTATAGCTTCTCTACTCTCTCTCTCTCTCTCTCTCTCTCTCTCTCTACTCTCTCTGTAATCGCCCATTTTCCGGTTCGCTAGTTAGTAACGCAAATTCTCAATTTTTTGTATTTTATTTGTGTAAATTTCCGAATTGGCTATAAATCAATGGGCAATTAGATGCTTGGTGATTGAATGCAATTTGATTTGGGATTTAATTTGCCAACGCAATGCTCGCGCCCATTTGAATGTGCAATCAACAATTTAGTGGGCATTACGCTGAATGCATTTGCAGCATGCAAGCGCCAAACACATGGCGTATGAGTAATGCGTCATAATTGCAATTTACTCGCGAACAGAAAGTTGGCTTAAATCACACAGATCGATGAGCGGGCATTAAACGAGTTGCAAATTACGTGTTTGCCCATAACATTCGATTGTCATCAATGAGCAATTTCAGTCTGCGTTAACCGCTGAATTTTACAACTGTGGGCGTGGCAGCAAAAAGGGGCGTTGCTCGATGGTTGTGAAAACAAGTTTTGTGACGTAGAATACAAAGTGGGGAGATTGGCTATAACTTTTTAAGGTACTCTATAAATATTTTAAAATATTCATTTAGCTAATTATATTTGATAAAAATTTTATATATATTTATAAATATTTTAATATTTATTTTTTTTATTTTATTGTAATTTTAATTATTTTATCTGCACTACATTTTTTAATATTTTTTTCATAGTTAAAAAATACTTCCAATCCCATTAAAATTTATATTAAAACGATAAAAAAAGAAGTAGCCAAAGAATTTTCCACAAAATCAATCAAATTTATTGCAAAAACTTGTAAAAAGTTGGAATTTCATGGGAAACTTTGTCTGTGGCTCTACAATTTCCAGCCACAATAATGAAAAGCGAACCACAAAATGAAGTTTAATCATAAAAAAAAATACTAGTTGAGTGGCTAATATAATTGTTAATTGATAATGAGAAAAAACGAGCTTTTAATTATTTGCAGCGTAAAATGAAGGAATTGTAATTGAAACCTCTGGCATTTGGCATTTTTTTATAAAATGTAATTAACACGACAGTTGTTAAATATTTATAAAAAACAAACAAACACATCAATTTTTATAATGTGAATTGGTCTTAACTAATTCATTAGCCAATTGCCATGGTTTTTTCCTGACCCTATCGAAGAGCTTAACAGACAGACTGAGACAGACGACAGCACCTGAAGTCGTGTTAAATCAATATTATAATACTATAATATTTAATGCGGCTACAGCAAATCGTGGCAACAGAAAGCAACAAAAAAAAAAAACAATAAATCGATGCGGCAGCTCACGTACGACACGAATAAAGCCAGAAATAACGCTGAAAGCATGCAAATCCTCAAGATTTTCATGCCAGCCGAACAGAAACCTTCAACAGTAATGCAAATAAAAGAGATAAAGAAGCGTACGAGTGTAAGAGATGGCATTGCCTGACTAGCAGATACCCTAAGTGCCATTATCTGGAAAGAGTGTCACAGTTAGCATTGACTGACTTGCCTATACCCGAACCGCCAGTCAAGGCTAGACTCTGCTCATGACCCAGATCAAGGAATATTCTACATTATCTCTTGTGAGCCTCAACAGAACCAATAAAACCTATTTACCCATTTGAAAACTCCTGCAGGGTACAAAAATAGGTAAAAGCGTTGAAAAATTTCACGCGCAGCACAGGCAGCTGAAAGGCGAGGAAATGGAAACAAGTTAACTGCTAACAAAAAATACACACAGACAAAAGTCACAGTGAGCGGGAAAGCTGGGCCGGGCATGGGACGAGGGAGGCGCGCAGCGACGTTTGCAGTGCGATAAATTCATATAAATCGCGTTAATTTAACCGCAAACGCAGTTTAAATAACTCAAATGACTTGGAAGCTAGCCAACCCCAAGGATTTTAGCTGCCAAACAAAAAGGAAACCCAATGACATTGGCTTAGATTTAGGTAATCTAAAAACTAACTGAAAAATTAGATAATATAGTTAAAGTCATGAACTTAAAGGAAGTTTAGTTAGATTTTTTAATAATTAAACAGACCAAAAATCATAATTAAATATTTAAGCTTTTCCTTTTTAATATTAATCTTAAATTACTTTTAGCTAAGTAAAGCCTTTACTTAGTAAACAGCTTTAAATGCAAGCTTTCATTTTATACATATTAATTGAAAAAATATTCACTGGATTAATCTTGCGATTAACTAGCTTCATTTCAGCTCTTGTCATTTTGCGCTAAGCCTGATAAAATGTCGATGTAACTTTAAAAGACAAACAAACAGAGCGTTATTTTCACATTGCCATTGTCTTTTGCTTGAATGGAGGCAGCATGAGGAAGCTAAAGACGAAGAAGTAGAAGAAGAAGAAGTAGAAGAAGCTATTCATAGCTGTATCTGAAATTACGTTGTGAAATGTTAGCCGCAATTTGTTTCGCTTTATAATGAGTTGTTCTGTACGCTTGGCAAGGCGTCGACAGGGACACCAGATAGCAGACAGACCCAAAAGGAGCAGCAGCCAGCCACAACAGGAGCAGCAGCCTGAAATATGACCTCGTCTCGCTCGGATTTGAGAGCTACGAATTCGTAATGTGAATGTGAATGTGAATGTTAATGGTATCCTGAATGTAGCTGGTATCCTGAAGCATTTGCAAATACTTTGGCAACATTTCATTTTGCATGCCCCAATAAATCGCCCCATGTTAATTGCTTATAATTAATTTGTTGCCTGTTTTTGCTTTTTTTCTTAATTGGGTCAATTAAGAAGAAAAAAAAAAAAAGACAAACAATTTCAATACGAAAATCAATTAAAAATGCGCACTAAATTAAATTTAATGGCTCCACTAAGCTCGATCAAACTAAGCCGATTAAAGCAAATATGCGAAGGGTTGAATAAGATGGGGAGAGAGGCGAGGGAGAAGGCTTGGAATATGTAATGAATGAATATTTGATTTTAAATATATTCACGATTAAGCATTGGAATTTTTATGGCTTATATTAGACTAGCATAATTGCTAGGATAATGCGGTCTATTAATGGGCAAATGTTTTTATGCAAATGTTAATGTTAGCTGCAATCGAGATATGTTAATGTTAATGTGAATATTACTGCTAACTGTTTGTGCAGATAGAATTTTGGTTTACAAAAAGGTTTGTGGGCATAAAATATAGTTTCAGAAGGAAATGGGAAGGCTTTTGTTGGGAATGCTCCACTAGCAGATACCTTATCGATTGAAGTGTTAACATAAGTTGAGCAATCTGGAATCTACAAAACAGATTGATTGATAGATTCTCTTCAAATACCCCCTGTTATCAGCTACATTATCTTGGTGTCTGGCAGCGCTTCTCCAGCTGCTGTAAATAGTAAATAAAAAGTTGTGCAACTATTGCATTATTTATTTATTAAGCAACTTGTTTTTCTGTTTGACTTTTAGAACGCTCAGCAAGAGAACTCATCACGCTTTCAGTTGGTTGTTTAGTGCTTAAAAGCAAATGTCTATTAAAGTTCTCAACTATTAATAAAACTTCATTTACGGCCCATATTTTATTTAATTACTTAACAGCTGAATGTGTTGAAGAGAAACTGCTGTTAAATATAGCTCAACTTAATGCAGCTTAGCTATAAAGCAATTGCTTAAATAAATCTTTAAGTGTTGTCGGAAAGACTTTAAATTATATAATTCTGAAAGCACTGTATTAACAGCTGCATGAAATTAATAGATTGCTTAGCAGCTCGTTAACATAACAAGTGCAACATTTCTAAACATAAATGTTAACCAAAAACATCTGTTAATCGTAATGAATCAAGATAACAGCTGAGTAACATAAAGAGAAACTGCATAACAGCTCATTAACATAAGATAACCCACATTTGTAGTCATAAATGTTAATTAACAACTTCTGTTAATGTAAATGAATCATGCACTTATTAGATCTCTCTGCATATGTACATTAAATATAATATCAACTAAAAGCTTCATATATTATCTAGATAATTGTTATAAATTTCCCCTTTCTCCCCGCCAAATGTGATTAGAGAGCGTAGCAAATTTATATTATATCTTTTAGTGCATTATTAATTACGCTCACTTTGCAGCTAGCAGAAATGGGAAAAAAAGCTCATTTATTCACGCTACATGAAAAACTACTGAGAGAAAAACTCAAGCACAAAGCACACACATAAGTGAAATGTCTTCATTAAGCTTTAGAACTCCATTTGCACAACATACAAATGGCTGGGCGAAAAGGGTGCGCAGAAGGTGCCGCGGTAGACAAGGAGGGAGGGTGGAGGGAGAGGGAGGTAGTGGGGCCAACTGGGCGTTTCAGTCCGCAGACCGCAGCAAACGAAAGCAAACGGCTCATTGCGTTTCAATGGCAATCGCTGGACTGTAAAGGACTGAGGAGAGCAAAAAACGTGGAGAGACAGAGAGAGAGAGAGGGAAGAGGGGTAGGGGTAGGGGTTGGCCAGGTCTGCGGCTGATTCGGTGCCTCGACTAGGCTGTCATTTCCGTGTCCGTTTAGACTTTTCATTTGCGGCGCCGCAGCAGCACCAGCAGCAGCTGCAAAAACCAATCGAGGCCAAAAGTTTGTTTTTGACTGCGTTTTGATATACTCTATGAAAGGAATTATGATGAAATGAGAATTGGATGAAGTATAGAAGAAGAAGAAGAAGAACTTGTTATATTTATATATATATTTTGTACACAAATTTTAAATGAGAATTGGGTAGAGTATAGAAGAAGGAGAAAATTGATCAATTTATATATATTCGACCCAGCTAGAGCAAGTGCAAAAGAAACTGCAATTAAAAAAAATTGGTTTGGCTTATATAACTGTTTTTAGTTTAATTTTAAAGTAACATTCATGCCATTTGATATAAAAATAGTCAATTTGACTTTGCTAAAAATACCTCAAACATAAGGTTTCATTCTAAATGACTCTGTTCATTATATGACTTGTTATTCCAGCAAAAAATCACTCAAATGTTGATTTCGAGCCTCGTCAAAGTCTTGACTGTTTCATGATTCATGATCGAATGACAAAGCTCTTAAAGTATTTTAATGGCTGAAAGTTAAACTTAAACAGCTGCTGAAATATAGTTAACGGAAATAGTATTACGCTTGTTTGGTCATCGACTTCATCAATAACCGAAACATTGTAGCCATGTTGCACTGTCTCAAATGGCTTTGGGATTCTATGGAAGGGTAGCCACTCGAATGCTCTGCCTCTTCTTCAGCCTTGTTTTCATTTACCACTTTTTTTTTTTTTTGCTTTTGCCCCAAAATCGAAAAAACCAACCTCTACCCTCTTGACCTTTTGCCACAAAAAAAAGCCAATGTAAAATGTACAAAAAAAAAAACAACATAAAGACAACAGAAAAAGTGTCAGGGAAAAGTGTCTGGCTCGGGTTCATCGGGCTTAATAGCTCATTTGATGCTGGTCAGCTAAATGGAATGCCAAATGATGGGCACTTGGCTCAAAATGAAAGGACCGAGAGAAAAGAGTCAACAGCCACGCCCCGAAGCAGAAAAAGTTTCGATTATTATGTGCTTGTTAATTTCTTTTTGTTTCATGCTTTTACTTTAATGCGCTCGCTCGCTTCATTTCATTACAAAAACTTCACAGAAAATTTAGCCAAATTTTTCTTAGACTTGCCATTGCATAAGCAGTTGCCTTTTGCCTCTTTTTTGTAGCTCTTTATCCTATATAAAAAATTTTACTTCAGTCCGTTTTGTTTAGATGCCTAAAGAGGTCTTGAAACCAGCAACCCTTGAAATATTCATTGCATAGCTTGCAGCAACACAGGACACGTCCACAGGACAGGACAGGACACACAGCGTTAATTGTTGCTGCTCATGACAGGGGCAGAAGCAGCAGCAGCAGTAGAAGAAACAGGCTAAAATGGCCATGAAAACGGCCAAATGACTTGGCTGAAATTGAAAAATTTCTGCTGCATGGCGAACAACAACGATTTTTGCATAAATTTTGTTGTGCCTTGCGAAAAGGACTAAAAAGGACTAACAGGCACTGGCAACAGCACTTGTTCAATGGGGCCTCTTAATGAACTTACAAGCATCCCACACACACACACACACATATTGAGCAAAACAAATGTACAGCACTCAAATACAAATACACACGCACACACACACACACACAGACACACACGCACACACACACTGGCAAATAACCTCAGCCACAGTTGAGCAAACGAGCAAATGCGCGGGCTGTTTCGCTTTTCATTGCACAATTTGGTTTAGTTCAGTTCAGTTGAGTTCAGTTTATATATGTATGTAACTTACACATATATATGTATCAGTTAAAGAAATATATACAGATATATATATCTACTATCACAAGCATTAAATAACTTAACTTGCATGGAACAACTTTCAAAATAAGTTTACAAAAGAATTAGAGAAATCTGACGCAGAAAAACAGAAAAAATACATAAAGGACTCCTTGACAATAAATAATAAAATTATAAAATGTATAAATAATAAAATAAATTAATAATATAACTCTTTTAAATAAATAAAAATAAAATAAAAATAATAAAAATCATTGAAAGAACATTTTTAAAATATAAAAAAACTTTTTTATAAAAAAATTAATAAAAATATAAAAAAAACGTTTTTGTTTGCTTTAAGCAAAATAAAAAAAAAAAAGAAAATAATTTAAAAAATGTATAAAAAAAATACTTTAAAAATAAAATAATAATATAAAATATAAATATAAAAAATATATAAAATATAAAATTATATATTGATTATTATATGAAACTGCCCTCGCAATTTGAACGCCTTTTGGACTTGAGTTAGTTACGGCCCAGCAGGAATTTAGTACAGGATCAAGCGAAGCGAAACGTTTTTGTGTATGAGGCCTAATGAAAGCGACAACTGTGACGCAAATGGAACGATTTCAAAATACAGCCACATATATCAGAATCTGTTACCATATACACACCCACACACACCCACACACGCACACACACGCACACACACACATGCTAGTGTGAACTGATGAGAAATGCGCTGCAAAAAGAAGGTCAAAATGCAGCTGAATATTGCGAGCGCCTATGAATGAATAGATGAATGAATGAATGAATGGATGAATGAGTTGGTTGGTTGGTGGTTGGCTTGGATGGATTGAAATGAATTGAATTTGTTGAAAACGCATCAATTCAAATTCAATCAAATGAAAATAATCGTTGTTTAACTGAACTGGAAAATTAAATTTTGCCTGCCAACCTTTTTTTTTTCATCTTCTTCTTCTTGTTGCTTTTGTTTTTGCTTTTTGTTTATATGGGAATTGACAAATATTTGCCATTTTTGTTGATTTGTGAACTTTTCGTGTCTTTTGACTTCAATTAGTTTTGCATATGCAGATTAAGAGCTTGCTTTGTGCTCGTCTAATTGGCATTTGAGGCAGAGCGAGCACAAATGGAATTTGTCTTCAAAATAGTTGAAATATTTATATAAATAGAGAAAGAAAAAGGAATCAATGCAATTTATGCAAAATTATTTTTAGATTTTATTTTAGTTTTATTTATTTTTTTTATTAAATATTTATTTTTTTTATTAAATATTTATTTTTAAAATATTTCTTTATTATATAGCCTTTATTTTATATAAATATTATTTAATTTCTTGTGATATTATTTTTTAAATCAATAATACTGATAACTGATTGACTCTCTGAATCCGAGTCAAGAAGTCTACAAAGGATGCCAGATTAGTGTATGGCTATAACATAGTCTCAGCATTAGCTTTAGCCCATCTTTAACATGCAAAGCTCGAGTGACGTTGACACTGCAACAGCCATTCGAGGACGTGTGCTTGCATAATCAAGAGGTGCGTGCAAAAAATGAAAAGTTAGCCAACAATCCAAATGCCATGTAACGAACTATAAAAAAAAAACACACACACACACACACAGGCCAAGGGAGGGAGGGAGGTCGGCTGTGGGTGTGGCAGAGATAAGGGAAAGCCAAGCAAATCGATGATAAGAGTAAACAAAACGCATGTGGAAGCCCTACGTAAAGCCAATTAATCTTTGCTTTGATGCACACACACACACACACACACACACCAGCACAGGTGGATAAAAGTGGAAAGATAACAGAGCAATGTGTATGGGACGAGAGTTGCAACACAAATACGCAACAAAATGTTGCATGATTGTGCCGCAATCTGCTCTCGTTCTTTTCTCTTTCGTAGCCAATGCCAATCATAATCCTTTTCATTTCCCTGGTATTCGTCCAGGTTCAGTCAGCTGTGTAATGTGCTTATGTGCTGATTGCGACCAATGGAATGTGCTTATATAGCTATGGCTATTCTGTGTGTGTGTGTGTGTGTGTATGTGTGTGTGGCACTCTATTGAATGCCATATTGAGTGTACGCAATCATTGCCATAAGCTTTGACAGACCTTAAAGCCGGTTATGAGATATGGCTATTAAGACCTGAAGCTTAACTCATTGTCAGGCATATAGTCATTGTAGTATTATGCTCGATGTATTTAATTACTATGAAACAAGTTGAGAGAGGACTATGAAAGGTGATCATAAAAGGGCATAGAAGTCCTGCAGGTTGGGACATGGCCATAATGACTCTTAAGTATACCAGCTACACCTGGCTGCAAAATTCCTTTTTGTTTCTTGTTCATTTAGTTGAAATCTCTTATTATAACTAAAATACCTAGAACTCTCTAATTGTTTTAATAAGTCTTTATTGTGCACCTGGTTTACCCAATTGTCTCTTTGCTATATATATTTAGTCTCATTATTGAAATGGTTCCTCCATGGTCTATTTACTTGACAACATTTTACAATTAACTGCAGAATTTGTAGCGTGACAAAGCAGCAACTGTACTGACTGCCACGCCCCCGAAAATAAACTTTAGCTGTGTCTATTTGTTTGTTGTGTCAAGGTAGACAAGAAGTGCTAAGCAGCTAGGGATAGAGAGAGAGAGGGAGTGATAGAGTCAGAGTCATGTGAGTGCGACATGTCAGACATTAAGTGAAATTTAAACCTGAATGTTTTTTGGCATGTGTGTGTGTGTGTGTGTATTCCGTTATTGTTGCCTTAGTGAAATTTAATTAATGACAAACAACTTTTCATTGTTTTTTATTTTCTTTGTGTATTTGTTGTTTGTCTTTCGCTTTGCACGCGCCGGAAATGTATTCACATCCGTTTGAACAACAAAATTTCCATTGTTTCAATAGGGGGAAGCCTGGGTGGCTGGCTGGCTGACTGTGTGTGTGTGTGTGTGTCGTATGGCATAATTACAGACACATAAAAGGCGCCTTGAAGCCATACAATATGACCATGCCGTGGCTCAATAAAGGACTCTCTTTTGCCTACGGCCTTTGCTTGGCCGTCAGCTGTTAACGGCCCTGGCAAAGGGTCTGCAGCGATTAGGACACATAAAACTTATGGCCAGACATGGGCCAGCATTAGGCCCCAATGGACTGGCCATAATTGACAGCTGCGCCAACGATTCACTTGACCTCGCACACAGCTAAACCCCATCCCCAACCCACCCACACAGCTGCTCGCTTTGTCCTGCGCGCGTTTGCATATTAAGCATTTAGCTGCAGTCACACCCAACCTGTACAAACACACCCACTCACACACACACACACACACACATGCACAGAGACGACGGGCACGCACACAATTGCAATTGACCGTGAAATTGTTGGCAACTGCAAGTTGGCCATGATTGAAGTGGCCATCGTTGGCTTTCAACTTTGCGCCATTTACCTGTTTTATTTATGCTCGCTCAGGAGACTTCAAAAAGAGTTTATTAGTTGTGTGAAATGTCTGTCTGTCTGTGGTTAAGAAACATAATCATATGGAAATTGTTGAAGTTAGAGACTCAAAATATCCACGACTGGCAAATTGAAAATTACTATATCTACCATAGCTTTAGATCTTGATTAAAAACATATTTGCAATTGGTTTACTGTTGACCTGCTTAAGAGATAATTTTAATAAATATTTTATATATTCTCATGCATAATATCAACATCTAATTCAATTTTATTCCTTTTTTTAAGCCATCAATCGAGTATCATGTCGTCAGTTACGCCCGACTGCAAGTTTTTTTCTTCGCTGCCCGCACAGTCGACCATAAAATACACACACTCTCTTCCAGGTAAGCTTTTAAGGCGAGCAAAAGTAAAACAGTTTACGGCATTTAAAAATAATTTATGATATGCTGCATAAAACTTGTGAGAACTTTGCTAAAAGTGTAAACAAAGCCAGGTAAAAGTAGCTGAAAATACCCTAAAATATATATAAATCTACCATTTTTTTTTTTAGGTAAAGCTTTGGAATACAAATTTAGACGGTTTTCATAAATTTGTTAGTTAATGATGCTGTGACTTAATATGGGGCAAGTATCATTTTAAGAGCTGTGAAAACCTTTACTCTTTATCATTACTCCTTAAATGTCTTTAATGGTTTCTGAATCAATTAACAGATTATTTATTTACAGAGGTGCTACAGAGCTACTACAGAGGTCCTACAGAGGTCCTACAGAGGTCCTACAGAGTTCCTACAGAGGTACTACAGAGATACTACAGAGGTCCTACAGAGGTCCCACAGAGGTCCCACAGAGGTCCTACAGAGGTACTACAGAGGTCCTACAGAGGTCCCACAGAGGTACTACAGGAGTCCTACAGAGGTACTACTTTCAGTGTAAAAGAAAGAAGGTAAATACGACTTAAAGCATTCAGAAATATATTGAAATAAGCTTTATTTTAGTTTATATTTTGTAACTCCTTTAAGCACTTCTACAATTGCAGTTTTCTGCTTCTTTTTTATTAACTGCACTGAAGTTCTACTTTTCTAACTGCTGAGAATCGCATAGAAAGGCAATTTTAGAATGTCATGCAACATAGTTTCTTAACATCTCTCTCTCTCTCTCTTCTACCATCTTTTATAAACACTAAAATGAATTTATACAATCTTCAATCATCTTTTCTTAATGGGTATCTCGCAGTCTAGCTGGAACAGTTCAGCTTTTTGAAAAAACCGCATTTGATATGTGGGCATTCAAATTGCATTGCATGTAAAAGCCACAAATGGTAACAAGTAGTTTTTAGTTGTTGCAAACTTTGTTTTCCATGAATTTGCCATTTAGCAGTCCCTCTCCCTTACGCCCTCTTTTTCCCCCTCTCTGTCTCTGTTAATGCCATGGAAAAATTCCCCCATTGCATTCAATTATTCACACTTGGCCGCAAATCAAACAGATTTACAAATTATGCAAGCCGCCTGCGGTTTAAGCAACAGTAGGCGTGGCACATTTGTGGCTATGCTAATAATTATGTAGTTACAAAATAGAGCTAGAGAAGATAGAGAATAGAGAATTCTAAGCACCTTTCAGTCTCGACTTGGCCGTGGGCAGAAATTCAAGCCGAAAGCGTCACATTGGGGCTGTGAGCCAAATTTCACATGTCTGTTGGCTGGTAAATTAATCAGAATATTGGCAAAGTCATTGTTGCGGTTTGGCGCTGTTGTTGCACGTTGCATGCCCTCGGTACGGTATGTTGCACGTTGGCCATTGCCACAAATTGCAATATGCACATTCCTATGAGTTAGCTCACGGGTTTTGTATCCTATTCTGGCGTGTCAGAAGCATTTTAGCATTTAATTAACAAATAACAGTCTGGCCTCAAAATCGTATTTGTGGGCAAGTGATGAGCGTTAATAAGCCCATTGTCATCAGGAAAATACAATGGGGAAGGATCAAGACTCAAGACTCAAGAAGACTCTGCAGAAGCAGTTCAATCAAATTATAAAGAGAAAAGTCTTTGAATGAGTAGCGTGGGCAACGGCGTAAGCAAACAAAGAAGTTACGTGCAAAAATTGAACAGCTGTTAAGAGAAGGCAGCATCAGCGAAGCACCACAAAAAGTTAATCAAAAATGTGAGCAATGTAAAGCAAAGCAAAGGGAGAAGCAGAAGCGAGAAGCTAAACATGTAATGCAGGAAAGAGTAGAGCTTGAAGCAGGCTACAAGTAAAGCGTGAGTGAAACTAAGAGAAAATCTAATTGAAGAGAAGCACTACAAAATATAGAGAAACTATGTGAAAGCCAAAACTGAAGAGAGAAGCGTAGTGAGTAACTAAAGCACAGAGAAACTAAAGGAAATTGCTAATTTTGAGAGAGAGAGAGCAAAAAGAAACAGAGAAGCAAAACAAGCAACAAGATGTGAAATCAAATGTATGTAAAGCAAACAGCAAAGAGACAAGAAGCTCAAAAAGCAGTAAAAAGCGAATGCAGCTTGAGGAAACAAGAAAACAAGAGGCAAAACAAGAAGTCAACTACAAAAATCAGCTAATCAAAATCTATTCCTTATGCCATAATTTGCTTCTTATAACATAAATCCTATTCTAAAGTCATATATTCACATAGCTTGCTTCACGCTTTAACAGAAAACCTTTAACACTTCTCATTCGCTTCTCTTTGCCCAAAATTGTAGCAATCTGATTTCGCCCATATTAAAAAGTTTTGATTTATTATTGTGTCTACAATTTATCTTATCAAAATATCATTTAAATTTAAATAAAAACAAATCTGAGAGCACTTATTCACTTTCTATTCTTCCTCTTCTCCTTCTTCTTTTTTTTTGCAAAATGTTGTTTGCTTTGAACTTGTTGTATTCATGGAAATTTATCTATGACCTAAACATAACACCCACACACACACACACACACACACACATAGAGTCCGCATGATAAATGCGAGTTTTCTTCAGCTTTGTTTGTCTGCGTTGAAATGCCTAAAAATGTGTTTGCGGTTGCTTTTGAGATCTGAACTGAAAAAAGAAAACATTTGCCAGTCACGATGTTTTCCTTTTGCGTGCCTTCCCTTGAGTGGAGTATTATAATTTTATGATGGCTGGTGTAACACCCTCAAGGGTTATTGGCTGCGTGGTATTTCTCTCTTTTTGTTATGATTTGAAAGTTAGCTAAAAGGAAATTCTATTTCGATTATGGCTGAAGCTGGCTAGGCTCTCAACTACTTGTTGAACATGAAGGCCTTGCTCTAAACGCAAGTTTGTGAAATATCTAATAATGTTGAAGACAAAGTTTTTATGTTGAATATATTCTGATAACTTTATATTCTTAAATATAATTTCTATTTACTCTTTGCTTTGCCATGTTAACTAGTTCCTTAAGGCTTATTATACGAAACACCCTAAGCATTCCCCAACTCATTCCACCCTATCATAGTCATTCCCTCTCAACTATTTCCTTATTTTTAGAGCATTCAATATTCGCCTAGTCAACTAAAAAATTGTCATTATTTCTGGTTTTTGGATTATGTGGTCTTCTTCGTTTTGCTTACTTATGTTGGTGTTGCCACAGAAATATATTACCGCAAAGAGTAGAGGAATGTGAATACCTATATATATATATATATATATATATATATATATATATATATATATATATATGTATAGGCTGTTGCTGACTTACCTTGCCATGTTGATGATACGCAGCTGCTCACTTTTCCGTGCTCCCAAAAAAAAAGAAATAAGTAGGAAATTGTTAGCTAGAGCTGGAGGTGAGCTCTAATTTTTGGCCCTCGCAGTGGTTTCGGCTTGCCGCGTCCTTGAATCAGGCTCGAAATGTCATTGAGTATCTGGTCGAGGGGTGTGTGTTGGCATGTTTACAATGCTCAGGTCTTGGCCGCAAACTAAATCAACATTTTTTGGCAGCACTGCGGTGGGGGGCAAGCACGAGCCAACAGTCAAGAGAGTCAAGAGCGAGAGAGCGAGAGTCTGAGATAATGCTGATGATGATTACCGCAATGCTATCAGAGGCAGTCACTCGGGCTGGATATATAGCACAGCATCGTTTATCTCTGTCTCTCTGGTCTGGTCGCCTGCCACTATCCGATTCGAAGACTTTTAATCCTGATTGTGAATGAGGATAGGCTGTGTGCTACCTTGTTGCGTGATTGAGTTTGGATTTATGCCTTAAGTGTTGCTTGGGGATTTGCCTTCCAGCAGCCCGTTGCACGGCCTATGCGGCGTATGCTCTGCTATACAGATATATATATATATGCACACATACACACACACGTGTAACTGTGTGTATCGAGAGCTATTTGTTTTGCTTTTGCCTTTTTGCAAGCGTTTTGATTGGAGATTTGAGATTTGAGTCCAAATGAACGTTTCGAACGTTTTGCTCTGTAAAAAGAAAAGCAAAGAAACGAAATAACAATATATAGACAGGAACTTTATTTTAGTTATGTGTGTGTGTGTCTGTCTGTGTGTGGGTGTATTTTTCTGCTTTATTTGATTTGCTGCTTTACATTTACATTTGCATTTACATAAGCATCAACATCATTAATATTGCAAGAGCATATCAATATATAAGCACTTTGCTGCCGATGAGCATTGCGCATTAGTGTGTGTGTGTGTGTGAGAATGTGTGAGTGTGAGAATGTGAGAATGTGCGTAGCCCTGCAGGAAACAAATTGTATTTAAAGACAAATAGCTTAAAGCGTAAAATGCCTGATTTTTTTTCAGTTGTATGTCAAGCTTAAAGTCAGCAAGTTCACTATGCCGGCAGCTAAGTCAAAGAAAGATTTTAAAAAATATTAAAAAAATAAATAAAATTTATAAAAGGAAATAAATAGTAAATTTTTGTTTTTTATTAAAAAAAAAAACTAAATAAAAATAAAAATAAATAAAAAGAAGAAATTATATAGGTACTGTAGAAATAGTCATTAAAAGCGGCAAAAAGTTAATAAAAAATATAGAAATATTGTAAAAAAAAAATTTAATTCAATCTAAGAGCATTTTAAAATTTCATGTGACAAAATCATGTCTTTTTCATGCATTTCGGCATGCGTTTTATTTTTTCACGGAATTTTCTTCTTTCTTTTCTTTTTTTTTTTTGCTTTAAGCGCTTCCGTTATTTCATTTCCGCAACAAATTTGATGCGGCTTACATTTATCATACGCCGCGTGTGCTGTCACTTCATACACGCACACACACATGCACACACACACAGAGGCGCTCACACACATGCAGATTGAACCACATAAATCTCTCTTTGGGAATTGCCATTCAAATGGCAAATGCAATAATAATTCGCAGCTCAAACAACTCGAAGGCAGCCATAGCTGTGGGCGATGTCAGTGTTATGTGTTATATGTATGTATATGTATGTTTGGGGGGCGGTTGGCATCCCTCAAGTTCATTCATTTTGATTTGTTTGGTTGTTTTTAGTGTTGTTTGCACTGTCGAAGCGTTTATCATGCTCAGGTTCATGATTGATTATAATACGGGTATTGATTTAGCCAAAGGTCTGAGGCTAGCCCCACCCCAAACTAATCGAGGTTGACTGCAATTCGAGAAGCGACTGACTGGGTGGGTTCAATTGCAAAGGGTGTCAAAACAATGCACGCAAAGCTCAGCCAGGACGAAGCCCCCAAACCATGCCGAAATGTGAGGCAACATTTTTTTTTATAGCTTCCTCGCAGTCGGCCTGCTAGTTGAGGGAGGGGTGTGTGTGTGTGTGCGTGTGTTATCAGCTGTTTGCTGCTCGTGTTATGACTGTAACGGAAATGTACAAGCAACAACAACAACAACAAATAACAATAAAAATAACAGCAAAGCAGGAAGAAAGCAGCCCAAACGGAAGCGACGCCGCCGCCGCCGCCGCCGTCGCCGTTGCTGTCAAGCAACACTAACACACTAACCGATAAAAATAGAAAATACCAAAAAAAAAAAAAGAAAAAAGAAAATGAAAACAAACTCTAACTAGCAACCGAAAAGAAAGCAAACTACTCGACGTATACGTAATATAACAGCCCCCAAAAACAATGGCGACGAAGTTGGCGCAAAATAAAAAATAAAACAAAACGAGAAAAAATAAAAAGGGAACGGCTGAAGCCCGCCCCCTTGGCCAAACAAAAGCCCTTTGAGGCGCAGCTAGACAAATCAAACAAAACAACAAAAAAGGCAAATAGGCAGCTGGTATTACATGGCAGTTGACAAAGTAGGGGTAGTCCCTTATAAACTGCAAATCGTTAAATTTATTTCAGCTGAGCTGAAATTGGTGTGAAAGTTAAATTGAATTAAATTTAATTTTTTTAAATTGTATTATATATTTTTTATATTTTTCTACAACATTTTTAAGCTTAAGCGTTGAAATTTTAATATCAGAAAATTATTTTAATTATATATTAACTAAGAAAATTTTTATTTATTAAATAAATATGTATAAAATGTTAATAACTTTATAAAAATATATATAATTAAAAATAAACAAAAAGTTAAAAATAAAACTATATTAAAATATTTAAAAAATACATATATTTTATAATAGTTAAAATAAGAAAAATGTATTATAACAATAATTAAATGTTTTTCCCATAATAATAATAATTATCATAATAATTATTTTTTTAAAACTAATAACAATAACAACACCAAAATCAATAACTATAGTCCTAATTAACAATCATCATCATAAATATTCATTTGAAAGGCATACCCCTAATGCAGAAACTCGTCTGCGTACATATGCGAGCCCTTTGCGGCTTATTTAGGGCCATGCGGCGCTCCCTTTTTGCTGTCGAAAGCAGCTGCCATGGCAAACAGCAAAACAGCGACTCTATCAAGCTCAAATACACACAGTCACACACACAATCACACACAGACACACATATATATAACACAAACATTCACATTCGAGTGTGGCTCTGCCATCAGCGAAATAGTAGAAGGAACAAAGCGCTCGCTTATTAGTATGCAAAACTGATAATCAATACTGAGTACTCGATGCTCTCTGCATGAGTACTCAATACTCGGCTCTAAAGTGTGGCTATTATGGCACATTTATGCTGGTCTTTGCACATTTGCATACGTGTTTTGGGACACTGTGCAGCCCACCTAACTAACCCACCCAAACGACCAGCCGCCCAGCCCTGCTCAAGCTTATGAAAAAATGGAACTTTGTGTGCAGAGTCTCGAATTCACTTTTCTTTTTTACATTCGTTGGAAAATTTATGAACAAAAAAAAATGGGTGTGTGCTAATATGTTGTTGTTGTTGTTATTGTATTAGTTGTTTTTCCCTAGAACACCTTGACGTGTCGAGGGCAAAGCCATCCTGGGGCCAACATGATATCGCCTTAAATATCCTGTCAGAGCCAAGCAATGTGAAGCAGTTGATAAACAACAAAAAATATGTACAAAGAGCGCAATTTAATTGAGAAAAGATGGTTTCAATGGGAAAAGATATTCGATAAGTTTGCAAAATGAAAATTGAGAAAAAAAAAATGTAGAAAAAATAATTTTAAAGCTTAGTTAATATTTTCCTTGAAATTTGTAAAGTGTACAAAGAAATTTCAGAAAATATTTTTGATAAATTTTATGAAAGTATTTATGATAAATATTTATATACTTAAGAAGAACTACACAAATGGTATTATTTTTTTAAAATTCCTAATACTATTCAATTTGCTAAAGCAACAAAAAAACATTGATAAGCCCAGCATAATAATTTCAAACATATTCACGCCTTAAAACAATATTTATCTATAACATTTCTATAAACAATAAAACAAATGTTGAATTAGAGTCTTAAAGCTTATGGAATACTTGGCATGGAAAGCATTTGCTAGCAAATATAAAATGAAAATAAAGTGCGAGCCGCTTAAGCCGCAAAAGCTTAGCTAGATGACTGATAGACCACACACAAACACACACTCGCACACACACACACCCGCAAACCCATATAATCGAAAAAGGGGAACATAATTTTATCGATTCGAGTCGGTAAGCCTTTTCAGCTCAACAATCTGGCCAACAAGCTGCATGCCATCCATAAGAAAACATACACATGGACATAGCTAATGCTGGCTTATTGCACCTTAAGAGCATACAAGCACACACACACACGCGCACACACGCACATGGATGAGTGTGTGTCTGGCTGATGCCGAGTTAAAGAAAACGTAGCATACTTATGTGCGCTCTCATTGTACAATAAGACGCTTAATAATAGTAAGGCGCTACGTGCAAATGGCTACAGCTAGTAATAGGCATAGGCACAGCACAGTTAACATACACACACACATATACACACACACACACACACAGGCACAAAATTTGTGACAGCAAGTGGCCAGGGCCAAGACATGTAACTGAGTCGCTTTTCGAGTTGAAGTTGCGACTGAAAATTGGCTCATGTGTTATTGTTGTTACTATGTGAGAGTGTGTGAGTGTGTGTTAGAGTGTGTGTCTTCATGTCTTCATGTGTGTGTGCTAGTTGCCTTTTAGTTGTTGTTGTTGTTCTAGTTGCTGTTACTGCTGATGTTTTTTTATAATTAGTTGCAATGGAGGTTACGCCGTCTCTGAGTGTGCGTGTGTGTCACTGTGTTATTGTTGTTGTGGGCTTTGGCATTGTTGTTAAGCATATATAACGGTAATTTAATTAACATACATAAACACAAAAACACACACACATGTGCTATGTGGCACGCTTTGGGGCATTGTTATACTTACAAAGCGATTGACGAGCTTAGCCCCTTGTAATCGATATTTCAATTAAAGTTAGTTTTTATATGCACAAAAAGTAACTGTTTTTATTTTTATAAAAAACTTTATGCTATATATATACTATATGTATATGTTATAAACAATGTAAGCTTATATGGGCTTCATTTGTTTTCATTCAATTTAATTTACTGTTTGATCTTTGCACATCTAGACAATGAGAAGCATTTTTGTTTTTTTTTTGTTGACTAAATTATTGAGTATTTTTTATATAAATACAATATATATATATTTTTTTTTATAATATATATACTCAATTTGAATTTTTATATATATTGTTTTGCATTCAATTTTATTGTACACATATTATTTAATTAATTTTTTTAAGAAACACTTTTTTTTCAAACAAAAAAATGTTTTTTTATGAACTATTGCACTGTTTAAAGCTTAAAATTGAATTATAATTTTTTTTTAAAGCAGTTGCTATTTATTATTTACTGTTTTTTAGTGTTTTTAAATTTATTTTTTATATATTATTTAAGGTTTTATTGTTATATTTGTTTATTTTATTTTTATTATTGTTTTATTGTTATTTTATTAATATTTTTTTTATGCATAAATATTTTTGTTTAATATTAAGACATTTATGTATTTTTTTAAAACATTTTTAGATTGCATTTATTTCAATATTATTTTCCTTTTTTTTATACATTTATGTTAGATTTTATAATGCATTCACTTAAGCTGAATATTTCAAGTTCAAATTTTTGTAAAATATTTAACTATTGTATTTTAATTTATTTTATTGTTTATTTTGATTATTATGCTTAACTCTTACGCACCGTTTTTAAGCTATTTTTGCACTATATATAATTAATAATATTATTTAGAATATATTTTAAATTCTTTTTGATTATTTTTTTTACTAAAAATTAATTAATTTATATTTATTAATATTTTTTTTTAATAACACACAAATTTCTTTTATTTTATTTTAAATAACTATATTTTTGGGTACAAAAAACACGCGTTAATTGTCTAAAAGCGCGACGCATGCCGCCGCTAGTTGCACGTTGCGCCTCGGACGCAGTCCAGTTGCGGAAAATTTGTTGCGACACACAACCGTTAGGTGACGCGTTCGGCGAGCGAATAACAAACAAAGCCCGCAAAAGTACTACGACCACGGCTACTACGAAATGCCACTAGCAGTGTTGCCGTGCTGCAAGTGACGCATGCGCAGTGCGCGAAGAGCGCTAGCCCGCTGACAAAACATCTGTGTTTTTGTTATGCTTGCCGTTAGAGGCGGTGGGCGTGGTAGGCACACACATGTGTGGCTATGTGTGTGTTTGTGCATGTGTGTGTGTGCATGTGTGTGTGTGCATGTGTGTGTGTGAGTGAGTGTGTGTGCGTTGCGGCTGCCAAGACATTTCCCGGAAATGAAGCAAACAACAACAATTAAATTTGTGCTCAGTGTATGTGTGCGGAACAGTTATTTCAATTAAAATACATATATATATTTATATATATGTATATGTATTTATATATAAATTCGCTTACAACTTTTTGTAAATTGTCAAGTAATTGGAGCGGCAATGACAGCAGGACGAACCATGTCCTGCCCGGACATGTTTTGCGACACATTTTTGCTGCAAATGAATTAAAATGACAAAGTGACAAAAAGGAATGTTTGCTGTGCGCCGGATATGCATGCATGCAGCACAGGCACAATGACTTAACAAGCGTCAAACTGACACACACACTTACACACTCACACACACACACACACACATAAACTGCTGCGCCTAATGTCAAGGTTTTTTGGCTAACGTTCAATATTGGCGCTGGCACGTGGCGCGCTGCCGTTGCAGCATGTGGCATAGCTGCAAGCAGCCCACCAATCACGCCGCTCGCTGCCACATGCAGCGCATGAATGGACACAAAAAGCGGCAATGCAAAAAAAAGTGGAAAAAAGAAATGAAGCCATGAGCAGGGCAACAAGAAAAAAGGTCGCGACGCTGCCTGCGCCGCTTTTCCAATGTCAAGTGCAAGCGGCCAATTGGTGTCGCTGACATGACAAAAAGAAACCGAAAGAAAAGTATGGCAAGAAGAGCCTGAACGGCTGACGAGATACTCTGTTTACATTGCATGAATGTGTACAGAATGAAGTGGCTTACGAACTGATGTGTAATAGTTATAAGATTTCACAAAAAAAGAACTGTGAAATAAATTTAGAAATTCTGAAAATGAATATACCCCATTTAGTCATTGCAAATAGAGTATAGTAAGTAAAGTCAAGGCCAGTCTATGTCAGAAAAGAGAAATGCCAGCTTGCCTTAGGTGCCACACTGAATATACCCCATTCACCCAATCAAAAACAGTGTATAGAAAGTGAGCTATAGACAAGGCCAGGCCGGAGGCGGGGTGCAGAGGCTGGCTTCCACTTAACATGCAACATTGGCAACGTTTGCCATTAAGGACAAAACGGTGCAGCAAGTGACCCCCAGCAAAATGGACGCCAGCAGGCTCTCACGGAAATGGGCGTATCTATATTTTATGTGTCATCGATTGCATTCTCATATAACTTGTAATAAGCCCCCTCGCATCAACTCTTTTAGCCAACTTTCAGCTTGCAGCTTTGCAGCTTAAAATCAATTTGTGCATGCAATTTGTGCTAATTTGTTGAGTATGTCCTTTGACTGTCCGTAATGTCAGCAAGGATATGTATATATATATATATGTATATATATTTGGCATATTTAATGCTAATTGAGCTTTTGATTGCCATGCCACATTTACCTTCAATTGTCCAATCATAACGACAGGCATTACAGTTATTAAGTTATTTTTAAAACCGTTTACTTAAGTTCATGTCTGACGTGAACGGTTTTTTAATTCGACGGCATGACTAATTTACAGTTGGCTTATTGGTTTTTCTTTTATAGTTACGTAAAGCACAGGCATGATGACACATTTTCTAATTTAAATTTCATAGATTATAGCTATACTCTAGGGTATTATGTCATTTAAACGATGTGCTGGGCAGTAACTGTGATTACACAATGAGATTACACATGCTTAACATGTTTTCCCATCTTCATTGTAAATTTGACATGTACTTTAACAGGCAATAATTGGTAATATCTCTAAGATATAGTAATACCTCCAATAACGAACCCTAACATACTACACCTAGTTATAATTTCTCAATCAAATGATAGCTGCAATGGACTGACAAAGTTTTTCAATGTACTCAATCTACATTGTAAATGTTTGCCAGCAAAAAAAATCATTTGTTGAGTTGATACCTTAAGCAAATATGTAACTTAATGACAAAGTCATGGTGAAGTCCTAACGTGCTTAGCTTTAATGATAAGCTTGTTTGCGAAGCAAACCTAATGTACATTGTAAATTTAACATAGACTTTAAATTTAAATGCATATGAAAGCATAGACTATCTGACAACATTTACAAATCACTTTACAAACATTATAAATGCTGAAAAGAATAGCAATCTAATAGCTAAGCTTAACTGGCAAAATTTACAATGAACCTATTCTGCATTGTAAATATTTCCACGGCAACGCAAATGGCTTTGATACCTCTTTACCATTTGCTAAGCCACATAAGCAAGATTTTGTAAAATAAACTTAAATTTCTAAACTTCAAAGTAAACAAAATAACAGAAAAAAGTATATAAGTATATACTAAAAGCCTAGATTAAAGTTAACTCATTCAAAGACAACAAATAGTTTTTTTTATGTTTCAATATAATATTTATTCATTGTGTACTATTCCTTTAAGCTTAGAACATAGTTTTTAGTTGTATTAACAAAATGAGTCGTGCTTGTTGCGTTTAGTTTGCCACGAAGCAATTTGCTTTGAGTAAAGTCTGATTAAATCCATAAAAAAACACTCCATAAGATTAAAACTTAAGACTAACTTAAGAGTATGGGAGTGGGAGGGGTGTAGTTATAGATATTCAAATTAATGGCTTTCAGTTTTTGTCGGTTACCCATTTTAGAACATATATATCTTAAGGAACGAACATAGATGTGTTGTAATTGTAGCTATAATAAATTTGGGATACTCAAACTGAAACTCAATACTTAACTTAGGGATTGGGTCACATTGCATAAATTAATCATAAATAGACTTAAGAACTAATGTAAAATAAGATTAGAGAATACATATAAACAAAAGACACGACTCGATTACCACGTCTTGGGCAAACTGAATACCCCGTAACGATCGTGAGCATCGACGCCTCGTACGGCAAAGAAGTAGCGCTGATTCTCTTGGAATTGATTCAACGTAACTGCCATGGGCAGGAGCATGGCCTTCACATCGCCCACATGCCGCCAGGAATCGGTGCTGGGCGCGTTAATCGTCTCTTGATAAGCGTAAATCTGATACGTGACGCACTCGGCAAAGCGACTACCCGTATCCTCCAGTGTCCACGAGATGACAATGCCCGTATCGTGCAAACTGATGCGTATTACGGGCCGTGACGGCGGCAGCTTCCAATCCGGATGAAAGGTTTGCGCCGGCGCCAGCGGCAACGGTGCAGGATGCGAGAAACGAGCACGCGATCCACTTGGCGGCGTATTCTCCGACCGTATCTGCATGGTTACATTCGAGCCCGTCGAACCTCGCTGAACTGTTAATATGAGATGAGATTAATTGAATGATCCACAAATTCTTAACTATGATTCACACACGCTCTCAATCAGGCAATGCATTACAATTCTTATTCAGCTAATGTTTAAATATTTCCTATGATATTGATACGAATATCAAAATTTCCCTCTCTTTAAAGGATTGCAATATTTTACCTGTGACAGGCGAATGTGAATCAAAGTAAACTCCATATTTATATAATTTACCTGGTCCATTGACAATCTGTCGGGCCACAGCATTGGCACGCGGTATATTCATGGGCGAGACGCGCACCACGCTGCCACTACTGGGACGTCCATTGCCACCCATTGGCGACGTCTGCATGTTACGTTTGGCGGACGCATTTGGCGCTTGCCGCAGCCTCGAGTTGCCGCTGGCCTCCAAAGCAGCAGCGGCAGCAGCAGCCGCAGCATCATCCTCATCTGTGAGATCGATGACGGCCTTCTCTTTGGGTCTTGCTGGCGCCAGACTAGGCTGGCCATAACCAGCACCACTTGATCCACTATCCGTGGCATTGGACATGGGCACCGAGACGGTGGGCATGGCGCGTGCCTTGGTGTTGATGTTGATGGGCTGCTTGCCGGGACTGCGACCAATACGAACGCTAAAAGATAAAATGGAATTAGTCTTTGATATCAGATCGAAGTCGAGGTATAACTCACGGCAATGGCGATTGCTGCTGTTGTTGTTGCTGGTGTTGCTGCTGTTGTTGTTGCTGTTGTTGTTGCTGTTGTTGCTTCTGTGTCATGTAGGAGCCCGCGTAGTCCTTGCCTATGGGCTTAGCTGTGGTGCCGCGAGCTCGCATAGCTGCGGCAACAGCAGCTGCCGTTGCGGGTGTCACGCTGCCCGTATGCTTGGACGCGTACATTGGTCGTGATGTGACATTGGGCGTGCTTGGCAGACGCGGCATGCCCTGGCCGGAGGAGCTCGCCTGATGACTGTTGGGCGTGTTGTTAACTGGCCGTTGAGGCGTCACCTTCTGCATGCAGCCGCGACGCACAGGCGGCGTGCCACCGCCACTCGTCTGTACGTAGGGTCGAGTTGTAATCGACGGCGGTAACTGCTGCTGCTGCTGCTGGTGTTGTTGCAGTTGCTGTTGCTGCTGTTGGAGTTGATGTTGTTGCAGTTGAGGTGGACTGAGGCGTGGCGGTGCCAGCGAGCGCATGGGCGATCGCATTGGCGAGGTGCTCGCCTTTGGTGGCGTTGGCATTGTTCCAACCGGCGCTGACATACTGCCTGCAGTATGACTGGCTGAGGCGTGGTTGCGTGCCGCCTCCTCGCTGGGCTTCTTCATTAAGGCCATGCCCACTTGGAGGCCCACGGCCCGCGTTATGCGCACTGGCGCCGTAAACTGGGCATTCTTCGTTTCCAGATCTTTAAGCACACGCTTATGCACGGTCTCTAGATCAAGAAACTGCTTGGATACCTCGGCTATCTTGCGACGATAGTTGGCCAGCGTATTCTCGTGATTGTCGATCTGACGTCGGATCTCCGAAAATTCACTCTTTACCAGCATGCTTTCGACGATCTTCTGTAGTACCAGCTCTTCTAGATCTTGACGCGTCATCCTGTCGAAACTCTTGCGAAAAGTCTTCAGAAACTCCAAACGGAACGGATTGATGTCCATTTTGAGCTCCGGTTTAGGCTTTAGTTCGTACTCGAGTTCCTTTGATTCTGGCTGCTCGTCGCGCTTGACTGCTGCTGATCCTTCCGACTCTAGGGTATTGTCATGGGCATCGAGATCGATTTGCAGTGTGCCATCGTTTGAACTATTCGAATCGGAATCATCCGTTTTCAGTTTCTTGCTGGGTACATCTTCTTTCTCTGCGGGACTGCTACTGGCCAGAAGGCTGTGATTGCGTTTGGCAACTGGGGTTGATGCTTCCTCTGTGTTGGTAGTGCTGTTTGTATTGGTAGTGCTGTTTGTGTTGGTGGAAGCTGTTACTGTGGTGTTGATAGCGCTCTGGGAACTGCTGCTAGCCTCCACTTTATCATCGGTGCTTAGTCGCAAACGCTTAACAGCAGGCACACCAGCTTCAGACTCATCCTCTGCCTCATCGGCCACCATTTCCACATCGCCTTCATCAGCCTCCGCAGCGGGTTCGGCTTCAGCTTCTGGTTCAGCTGGAGCTTCATCTCTGCTCTTTTGTGAGGGTTGCAGCAAATTGCTCGAATTGCTGTCAATATCTTCACCTAAGCCAACTTTCGGTTTCTCTTGCGATTTTTGTTTCTCAAACTGATCGCAGGCATTGTCTGAGTTGTCAGCTAGCAAGTCTCTGATTAAAGATCCATTCGATTTCGAATCGTTTGGTTTAGTAGGAGCTGTTTTTTCATCGCTTTTACTGGATTCCTTCGCAGGTTTCTTTTCGGGAGGTTGCTCATCTTCGTCCTCGGACAAGAGTACCACCTCTTCGACCTTTGTATCAGGCGCTGGCATATCTTTGACAGCTTCCGTTTTACTCTCACCTTTTTCCCTCTCATTCACTCCTGGCTTCTCAATGGGCTCGAAAAAGATCACCTCATCATCCGATTCGGCTTCCTTTGCCTCAGCTACGTTGTTCTCTGAAGCTTTGCTCGTCGCCTGCTCTTCCATTTGCTCGACTTCCTTTTCTGGCTCATCGTCCAAGACTCCATTTGATTTGGGCTTGGTTGGCTCCACAACTTTGTTATTGGATGGCACGGGATCTTCATTGTCCACTTCTGGATCTGTCTTGGTTTCCTCTTCACTAACTTTGTCAGTTTCCACTGACACTTTGTCTAACGCTTTGTCATTCAGTTCTTTCTTTTCATCATCTGTTTTATCCACCTCCATTTCTGTCTCTGCTTCGGCTGCATCTCCTTTCGCAGGATTTTCAGAAGCGTCAGTTGTTTTATCTATTGCCAAACACTCGTCAGATGAGTCTAGATCAATAACTGATGGTTCTCTTTTGGCCTTATCTTCGACAGCATCCGATTTATCGTCTTTATCATAGCTTTCATCTGAGCTTATGTCTTCTAGATCATGTTTGCTTTCCTCTTTGGGACTTGGTTTGGCAGTTTCTTCAATTTTCTGACTGGACAGTGCTTCGAACTCATCTGCACTAGAGATGCTTTCCAAAGCATCCATAAAGACCTCATCATTAGAATTTCTTCTGTCTGATTCTCCTTGCGATTCTTTTGCTTTCGAGATTTTTGTATCCTTTTTAGCATTTTCTTCTGTTTGATCATTTAACATACTTTCATCAGTCGGCACTTCCTCAGTCAGCTCAATTTCACTTTCATTGATATTTTGTTTATCTTCAGTTTCCTCTAAATTCTCTTCTTGCTGATCTTCGGTTTTCTCTTTGATTTCAGCGAGAACTGAACTTTTAAGCTCTTCCACGCTATTATCATGCTCTTCTTTCTTTTGCTTTGCTTCGGCGCCGATCACACTCTTCTCTGCTTCATCGATCGCAGTGTTGTCTTCTGCCGTGTTATCGATATCGTCTGCAATCGGTTTGCTGCTAGCTTCCATCGTCGCATCCTCCTCATCGACGGAATCCTTGCGATCGCAACCTACGATCGAACTAATCTTATCCAACAGAGCATCCAGATCGGTGCCGGCATTGCGTTCGCTAGGCAATGCTTTGCTGGCAGTGTGATCATCGCTCTTGCCGATACTATCGATAGACGGCGTTGCCGTAATATCGTTATCTAGGACGTCTGCCGCCAGACCATTATGAATTTCCTCATCGATGGTTGATTTGCGGCTTCCCATTGTTGTTTTAATATCTGAAAAAAGGCAATTATTTATTTTCAGCTCAATTTATCTATTATAAATCGCGCATATACCAGGGCTGCTAAGCTTATCAACTTTATGGTCCAGCTCTGTGATACTTCTGATTAAATCATCTTCTGATGACAGCTCCCTTAACTCAACGTTCTGTGTTATTTCCATCATGTTCGCGCGCTTTATAGTTTGCCTTCAGTTGGAACGCATTGAACTGAGATGAAACGAGAAATGAAAAGTTTTTGGTTAAACACTTAGGTTTCTTGGGCGGTCTGGCAACGTTGCAAACAACAAGGTGGCAGCCCTAAGCATAATTGACCTAGGCCCTTGCAGCTAATCAATATAATGAAGAAAACAAAATTATAGAAATTAATGTAACGACTCCCACTTTAAAAAGCTTTTTTTGCTAAAAGCTCGCCAAAAGCTTTTCGTTGTAGTTTTTGCAGGCAATCAACATGAATTGAAAACTGAAATTTGAAATCAACTAAACCAGGTTTCTATTTTCAGAACCCTACCTGAAATTTTGGATGAACCAATAATTATGGATTTTGGTTGGGGGAATAATTTGACGTTACAAGAGAGGATTATCTATATTTGAGTTCAGCTTTTAGATATTGTATCAATCAGAGAGATATATATTTACGTATTTATATATATATCAACTGATTCTTGAACGATGCTATATACGCTATTTCAGTTTCGGTATGTATCTATAAATCTGCATACCTAACCGGTGTGCTTGTTGTTCGGACGGACGGTCGCCCGGTCGGTCGGTTGTTCGTTCGGTCGTACATATGTTGCCGACACGAACAACAACAACAACAACAACAATGAGAGCGAGAGGCCGCAGCACAAAGATGACTGCAACCGAAACACAAATACAAAGCGAACAGCGACAAAACGTAGAAGAAGAAGAAGCAGAAGAGAAATAAGCATGCATAAAGCAGGAACATATGATAAATGTTTGGAGAAACGAAACGAAATGAAATAGACAGAAACAAAAACCGTTGTTGTGACGCTTTAGGCGTGAAGCGATTTTCGACAAACAAAAACTGAAGCTAAGTTAGCAAAAGTGGGGTTAAGTTGAAGCGAGTTTGCCACAAACTTTATATAATCTACTTACAAGATGCTCAAGCTGATGGATATGAAATTCATTTAATGTTTCCGTTTTCCGTTTTACACTAGACTCGAAAGAAATCAAATTATTTGTAACTAGATTTCTGTGCGAGTTCAAGGCAACACTAAAAACAGTGGCCGAAGTGAACGCGAACGCGAGCGCAAAAAACCAGCTGATGGCAACGGCAACGACGACGACATTTAAAATATGAGAGAGCAAGTGAGAGAGAGAGAGAGTAAGGTTGCGAGAGCGTAAGAGTGGGCATGGTTAGGGGGCAGCGACCTAACTGCTTGGTTTAGGGCGTGTCAAATTGGATTCTGATAACGTTCTATAATCCATTTTCCAAAAGTTTTCGTTTTCTATTTTTCTTAGTGTCACATCTTGTGATGCGTCCACGGTGCGTGCGACCCCTAGCGCTGTGACGCCAGCAATGCTGGCAACTTATACTATATATATATATATACATATATATATATATGTATAAAATATAACAGAAAAGCAAATTGATAATGGATAGCACTAAAATAGGTCAACTTTTCAGTCATAGTTTTATGAATTTTTATAAAGACTTTTCGTAGCAAGTTGGCAGCGCTGTTAGATGAAAGATAATATTTATATACAAATCTTACGGCAAGCGGGGAGGGGGTTGAAGTAGCACAACTATTTTCAAGAGGGATCTTCGACTGGGTCACCATAGTTTTTCCAACAAACAGCGATAAAGAACAACAATAAGAAGACAAACAAAACAAAAGCAAAAGTAAAACCAAAAATTAAAGTTGCCATAAATTGGCATTTTACAAAAACGAGCAATGCTGTGTGTGGTGCGAGCGAGATGGCTGATGCGAGCGAGTTGGGCGTGTGAGCGGCACAGCTCTATGGGTTACAATGTAGCTGCGTAGGTAGGAGGGGGTAGATAGAGGAGAGGGGGGAGAGGGCCGAAGTGATTGTGTCAGGGAGTGTGGGGGGAGGGGGGTGGGGTATAGAGGATAAATTAAACTATTATTTGGCATAGAAAAAATGACAACAAAATGAAAATGAAAACGTGTTAAAGCAATGCAAATGCAGCCAGAGAGAGAGAGAGTGTGGAAAAGTGAGAGGGAGAGGGAGAGGTAGAGGTAGAGCGGGCGGCATTATTGTGGCAAATTTATGCGTCTAGTCTAAGATCCCCAGTTTTTTTGAGGACTTGAGCATGAGCCTAGGACTTTTGGCAGGATACCGGTTTGCGAACAGGTCTAAGGAGAGGGGGGCAGAGAGAGCGTAAGCGCTTGCAAGAGAGCAAGAGAGAGTGAGTGAGAGAGAGAGAGAGTGGAGGGGGCAGCGCAATTTAACGTTTATACGAGGTAAAAATATGTGTATATATATATATATATAGTAAATACCGTATACATATGCAAGTAATCTATAAAGAAAATAAAAGTTTTGCGCCGAGCCGAACGACAAAGTCGCACGACGAGCCGTACCGATTGAAAGACACCGCAGCAGCACAGTGAGAAGCAACAAACTAAAGCAGAAGCAAAAAAAAAATTGTATTTTTTTTTTTTTTTGAGGCGTCGGCAGCCATATTTGACATCGGGCGAAACAGGTCTTGGCCGGGGGCTATATAGAAGATATAGAAATCGGTGCAATTTGACAGCGACTATGTTCTGGATATATACAAATGACAAATGCAACTTTCTCTGCTTATTTATGGATATAAAAGTAAAAATTAAATTTATTTTTATATCTTTTTTTTTGCTAACTGATAAATATGTGCAGCATAGCCAACTATTGATGCATTCTTATTTATATATATATAAATAGCAATATAAATCATGTTTGAACTTGTTTTGGGAGTTATGTCTATTATAGCTGTTTCGCTCTCGCACACGCACGCACACAGCCATACCTGCGTTTGCTTAACTAGCCGTCTGAGTGTGTGTGTGTGTGCGCTTGTGTATGTATAACAAGGTTCGTATGTGTGTGTGTGTGTGTATAATTTTGCAGCGCATTCACATTCTTTTTAGGTTACGTATCGATTTTGATGTAAAGTGAGGTTAGTTTGAAAAACATCCAATCCCCCGGGAATATTACAGATCTATGCAGCGCAACTATATGCTATATACCATATTATATTATAGCATAAATATCTATAGATCTCGAACAGCGAGGTTTAGTGGCCAATGCAGACGGGGGCAACAGTTTAATTCTTTTAATTGTACAATTTAATATTTTTAGGGCTGCCAGGTGTTGGCAAAGTATATATATTTTATTATTTTCGTATATATATGTAGATGTGGGCGTTAATGCATGATTATGCAGCTAATTACCATGCACATGGCATACAATAGAGTTGCCATCACCATCAAAACTCTCTAATTTGCATTATCTGGCGCAGCCTATGCCACGAGGTGAAAGGACAAACGCAGCTATGCAGTGCCATAAATCGTATTCGGTGTTTACATTTGGCCGGCGGGCAGTTTAACTAACAGATTATTCTTTTTGCCGGCTGCCGTGCGGCCACCTGGCAACCCTACGAAACTCAACTCAAGCAAATGCTTAAAAAGTTTCTGTTCATATGCCCGAAACCTAATACTAAGGCCAATATGCTGAAAACCCGCTAAAACTATGGTATATATATATGCAATATGTTATAGTAAAATCTTAAAAACAACAAAAATAATAACAATAACAACAATACGTTCGGTAGAGCACCAAAAAATAAGCTTAATTACTTTCTGGCGACTTACCTGTGTGAATATTTCGTTAATTTCTTATTGTTCTTTCTTATTTCACGTTTTTAGCATGTCCTGCGTCTGAAACAGTTATGTTTTCAATAGTTTAAACGGTTTTTAGTCGATTTGTTTACACCGCAGCGTGTAGAGTGCCGCCCTGAACAACTGGAATACCAAACACAGACTAAAATCTGAGCGGGGACAACAACAATCGTATAGAACCACGAATCAGTTGGAATGCGGCTGGTTCGTGAACAGTTTAACTAGCTCAAAAGCACTGCAACAGCTAACAAGAACTATATGAGAAATATATAGAAACTGCATTGGGCGAGGAATGATTTGAAATTGAAACAAATAGGCAAGAATCAATTTGAAATTGAAACAAATAATTATTAGATAACAGCCAGTCATTATTTGCATAAAAAATAAGCTAATTTTGACAAATGTGTACTTATAAAGTGCATATAAATTTTAAAAACTGCTTGCAATTTACTTAATTACATTTAATGCAAACTGTTTGAGATATTAAGCAATAATTTCTTACAAAATATATATTTTCGTCAAATGAATATTTCCAGCTCAAGCTCTACAGCTTTGGTTCACTGCACTTGTCAGCCCTGGTAATGTTGCCCAAAAAACCAGTTCGTGAGCGATGGACAAAAAAAACGAAACAAAACAAAAACATCTGTGCGTTAGTTTTGTCTTGTAGGTTAGTTTTGTTTTATAATAAATGCAGTAGACAAATTTATCACTTAAAATGAGCAATTTGATCAATTTTGCGCTCAGGCAAGGCGCCAATTACCTAAAACGACACACACTGCAAAGCCTACGCAGCACGGTGCCAGCCATAGCCAGCAGACTGCCGGCCGCTATTGCGCCTATTCGAAGCCAAACGTCTCGAGCTGCGTACGACGTGAGCACAAATGTGCAAAAGGATATTATATTGTTTAAATATGAGAATCCGAAATTCTATAAGATGCTCAACATCTTTGGCGTCTGCCAATTTGTGTTCTGGACATATTTGTCGCATTTCGCCTTTACGACGCTGAAAGATGCGCCCGTTGTGGAAAAACCGGGCGAGGAGCTCAAATGGTTTCAGCGCATCAATCTGGGCGAGAACAAGTATAAGAATGGTATTACCATATGCTGTTTCTTGATAGGTGAGTGGAGGCACTGAAAAGGTTATACTCTATTAAAGACTTTTCTTTTTCAGGCTATGGCATTTTGGCTTCCGTTTGGATGTTTACGCTGCGCTCGGTCAGATTTCTCATTCTGCGCAAGGGCGGCGACAGCGTTTCCTTCGTGACCTACGGACCATTTAACCGCAATCGCATCATGACTGTGCCGCTGAAGTGCATCTCAGCGCAAGAGTCGCGTGAAATAGCACGCGTACAGCTGCCCATTAAGGTGAAGAACAAGACGCTCTTCTATGTGCTGGATATGCGCGGCGAGTTTCGCAATCCCACATTGTTTGACTATACGGCAGGATTAAAGCGTCGCATTTGAAAACTTTTGTTTTGTTTTTTGTTTACTTAAAACTTGTAAATATACATATGTAAGCTAATTTACACCTAGAGACTGGCTTAATAGACGGGCTCCGGCTTCTGTGTGAGCAGCAATCCAAAGCGTTTCTTGATGGTAATGCGCTGTCTGGAATATTTGTCTTCGGGCGAAAAACGCGCTGGATGCGCGGACAAGGTGGGGCGGCCGTCCTCCGTGCGTTTCTGCAAGATAAAACAACATATTAGTTACATATTTCATTAACAATTGCAATTAAATACCTTTAGCGTATAGATACGATCGCCGTTCTCACCAATTGTGTACATAAGATACATTTTAAATGATTTATAAACTCTGCGTCTTTTTCACAAACAAATATAAACACGTGTGGCGTGCAGTGCTGCGCAACGTTAAGTGTCGAATATCGCAATGACTAAGAGGAAATATCGATAGCAAAAGCAAAGATTAAGAGCAAATATCGAAAAATTCATTGCTAAAATACTAGTATCGATATTTAAAAAAGGAACACCTATTTCCCTTACTCAACACTTTTTTTTGTTCATTTCTATGCCATTTGGCGCTTAATTTTGCTAGAATTTTAAAGAAAACATAAATCATGTCCAACAAAGCGGATAAACTGCTTAAACAGGCCATGCGTGAGCAACAGAAACGCATTAGACCCGGTGAATGTCAGAAATATGTGCGTTTGGTACTGGATCAAGGACTGCTGCGCATTGCCTGGGGCCAGGAGCTGCTTGGAAAATTAAATAATACGGACTTAAAGTATGAAATACGCAGCTTGCCCGCACGCAACTGCATTATCTGGGAGCGCAATGTCGGCCAGCAAACGCTGATGGCGGGCGTCGAGCTGGAAGATGCCTGGCACATGGAGCAGCAGGTTCTGTTGGTGTATACCGAAGCGGACTTTCAGGGCGCTCTCAAGGATCACAATTTGAGCTGCATTGGAGCCAAGCTCCATGATGCATTTCCTGCAGCCAATTGCCAGTTCACGGTGGCTGTGCCTCGGCTGCGCCAGAGCAAACACAGTCACGAGGCGAATGCCTTGATTGAGCTGCAGCTGCTGCAGCATTTGCATGTGGAGCAACTGGCTCAGCCGCATTGCCAGGAGCTGCTGTCGCTGCTGCAGCGCTACACCAAAGCCATAGCTGAGCTGCCCTACAAGCAGCAGCGCCAATCCATACTGGGCAGCTTCAAGAAGTATTTGGCCAATGATAATAAGCAATGCGTGCGCGTGGAGCAGGGCAATGGCTACGGACGTCTCTGGCAGCAGCACCTAAATCGCCTGCCTCTGGTCACGCTTGAGGTGGCAGAGTCCATCATCTCCCAATATCCGTGTCCCAAGCGCATGCTGCAGAACTTTGAGCAGGATCCACAGGCGGTGCAAACGCTGGCCGATGTCAAGATCAAGCGCAGCAATGGACCACAGCCGCTGCAGTCGGAGCGAAGGATTGGCAATGTGCTTAGCAATAAGTTGTATACTCTATATACAGCCAGGGATCCGAATACACTGATATAGGGTTGATGGAGTGGATGTACAGTAGGAGGAACTAGGATAGAATAGAATAGAATTAGAGCTCAGTCAAGGCTAGAGATTGGTGAATACTGATTTAGCTAAGGATTTGGGCTGATGTAAGGCCAGACATATATATTGAATTACTTTAAGAATAAATCCTAGGCTAACGAATGTTATTCATTGATTTGGATACATAGCTAGGATATAGGATCTAGGTACTAGGAGTGATCAGATAAGATTGCAGATATTTAGAATATAGGAATCTAGGCTAAGGATCTGTAACATTAGTTTAACTATAGATTATATGGTCTTTGTTAGGAATTCGAAAACATATGACCTAAATTATAAATCCGATAATATTGAATTGGGTACATAGCATAAAATATAGAATAGGGCTCAGAATACACAGATTTGGGCTTATGTAAGGGCAGACATTTATATTGATTTACTTTAAGAAGAAAGCCTAGGCTAAAGAATATTATTAATTGATTTGGATATATAGCTAGGATCTAGGATATAGGAACTAGGCTAGGAGTGATCAGATAAGATTGAAGATATTTAGAATATAGGAATCTAGGCTTAGGATCTGTTACATTAGTTTAACTATAGATTATATGGTTTTTGCTAGGAATCCGAATAGATTATATGACCTAAATTATAAATCCGATAATATTGAATTGGGTACATAGCATAAAATATAGAATAGGGCTCAGAATACACAGATTTGGGCTTATGTAAGGGCAGACATTTATATTGATTTACTTTAAGAAGAAAACCTAGGCTAACGAATGTTATTCATTGATTTGGATACATAGCTAGGATCTAGGATATAGGAACTAGACTAGGAGTGATCAGATAAGATTGCAGATATTTAGAATACAGGAATCTAGGCTAAGGATCTGTTATAGCATAAAATATAGCATAAAATATAGGATAGTGCTCAGAATACGCAGATTTGGGCTTATGTAAGGCCAGACATATATATTGAATTACTTTAAGAATAAAGCCTAGGCTAACGAATGTTATTCATTGATTTGGATACATAGCTAGGATATAGGATCTAGGAACTAGGCTAGGAGTGATCACATAAGATTGCAGATATTTAGAATACAGGAATCTAGGCTAAGGATTTGTTATAGCATAAAATATAGGATAGTGCTCAGAATACACAGATTTGGGCTTATGTAAGGGCAGACATTTATATTGATTTACTTTAAGAATAAAGCCTAGGCTAACGAATGTTATTCATTGATTTGGATACATAGCTAGGATCTAGGATATAGGAACTAGGCTAGGAGTGATCAGATAAGATTGCAGATATGTAGAATATAGGAATCTAGGCTAAGGATCTGTAACATTAGTTTAACTATAGATTATATGGTCTTTGCTAGGAATCCGAATAGATTATATGACCTAAATTATAAATCCGATAATATATAGCATAAAATATAGAATAGGGCTCAGAATACACAGATTTAGGTAACTAAAGTAAGTAAGCCTAGGCTTTATCCTAAACGGATCTGACTACATTGATATAGTTATAGCATCTATATAAAGTATTCGTAGATTCTAACCGGCTCCACCTTCATTAACTTAGTCTTATAGAATTTAGGCCGTTTATTCAGCTGCTCATTATTTTTGGTTTTTGGTTTTTACAATCGATCGCTTAGGTGCTTAAATAATAATTCTTATATACAGTTCGCTATATCATTTATCTTTATAGATATATATATATATATATATATTAAAAATCACAATATTTTTTATACGCATTCCCCTCGCTTACAAATGTACATCATAATTGTTGAATTAGTTGTTAAGTTCTAGTTTGTAGTATATGTAATATATATGAACAATTTGATATATATATATACTTCGATTTGGCGCGTAGAAAATACTATTTTAAAATTACGAATTTGATTTGATATAAAATAAGAATATTAAAGAAAAAATTACATTATTGTTTTGTTTTTCTAACTGGATTATGAAGTTATTAGTATTAAATAAAGATTAAGTTTAAGAGCTAAAAAGAAAAATGAAAACAGAATTTGAGGATGGGCAGGATTTGCGTTGCCATATGTTAGATAATAGTAGTCAGTCCTCTGTCTAGAGCGTGGCCAGGATGCGAAAGAAGCCGAGGCAGGCCGAGAAGATGGTCTGTCCGACGCCCCAGAAGAGCGCATAGATCGGTGACATGGGCAAGCTGGAAGCGACGTGGACGAAGGCAATGACGGCGCTGCTAATGATGCCGCTGCTCGCGGGCGACACAAAGCCCATCACCAGAATCAATATGGAGAAGAAGCGGCCGAACTTGTGCCGCCGTAGCGTCACGAAGGCAACCAAGGCGGCGCAGGTGTGTATGAAGATGGATGAGAAGAGTGCCCAGAGAAAGACATGATACCACATCTCACGGAACGTATTGAGCCTCGCCGATGATCGCAGGCCGACCACATCGACTATCGCATCCAGTTCATCGGTATCGTACGGTTCGGAGTACATGACCGATAGTATCGGCAAGCCGCACGTATATATGTAACGATAATGACGTCGAATTTTGGCTACAATTGTTGGAAGTCTCCTGTGATTGAGTTGCAGTTGTTATTGTTGTTGTTGTTATTTGTTTTGTTTTTGTTGTTGCTAATTATTATTGCTTTTCCGTTGCAGCGACTCCTCCGTTTTGGTCATTTGTGATTTGTTGTCGTCGTTGAGTGTTTACTGTAGTTAAAGCACAGCACATTGTTTCTAATTGTATTGAACATTATCAATAAACCTGCAAAGGCAAAGAAATTCATTTTAGTTTTATCGACCTTTTGGCAACGCACACATACACACACACAGACACACATATATGCATACACGCATATATGCTAGTTCATTTGATCCTGTTACTCGTTCTCCTTTCCCGTTCCCTTTCCAGCTTAAGTCTCATGCATGTTGTTCTGCCCTTGCTTTGTTTTCGGTTTGTTGGGAACAGGCAAAACTGGAATCGATTAAGAAGGCCACACCAAAAAAATCGCACTCGCAGCGGCAGTGTTGCATCAGCTCCTAGCTAAGCATGTTGTATGTTAGCTTTTAAATGCATTTGTTTTTGCATTGCACAATTGATATACGCTTGATTGATTACTAAAATATGATTAATATTTCTATTTTTTTTTATTTTTTACTTAATGCGTTCTGCTTTACATAGCAACGAAGCTGGAACGCTGTGGTAAATGAATCAACCAGATAAGCTCAGCTGATTTGTGAATAAATCGATATACGGCTAAAGCACAGCTGTTGATTAATCGATATCACTATATCGCTTGTGAAGTGCACATCACTAGTTGGCTCGCGGGCAGCTGATTTTCGCGTTTCGTGCGTGTGTTTAATTTGTGTTTTAGTGTGCGTTTCCCCAGCCAGCCGGAAAAAGCTTAAAAACTTGCTAAGCCACTAAAATAAACTAATTAAAATTAGCTAAAACGTAATATGAATAAGGAGCAAGACTATGCCTCAGACAGCGATGAAAGCGACGAGGACTTTTGCTTAGAAAATGAGAATGACGCCGATTCCGGCGAAGAGGAAGAGGAAGAGGACAGCGAGAGCGAATCGGATAACGAAGACGACGCCGAAGCGGACAAAAAGCCAAGCAAAAAGAAAGACAAAGTTAAGAAAAAACAAATAGATACAAGCAGCTCCGATGCGGGCGCTACACGCAGCACACGTCAAAGCGAGCCTAAAGCAAACGGGCGTAAAGTTGCGGAAAAGGACGAATTGGAATCGGATGAGGAAGTGGACAAATCACGTTCCGATGCGCTCTGGGCTGACTTTCTAGGCGATGTCGGTGCCAGCAGCAAACCCACCACAAAGCCGAAAGAGAAGACATCGCCCGCTAAGCCGGCGCCGACTCCGCCCAGCAAACCCGTAAAGCAAGCAACAGAGATTCTTGACTTTGCCGGTGAACAAGTGATTGTGGCTAAGAGCAATACCAGTTCCAGTTCAAGTTCCAGTTCGAGTGCCAAGGAGAACCAGGAGCAGCCGGCAGCTCCACTCACTAAATCCCCAGCGCTGCGCGGCTTTGCTGCCGGCAAACGACCCGCCGCCAATGGAGGTGGAGCTGCTGGTGGTGGCTTGGGCTCCCTGCTCAATCAGCTGGGCAAAAAGAAGAAAATGTCTGTTCTGGAAAAGTCGCAACTAGATTGGAAATCCTTCAAGAGCGACGAAGGCATCGACGAGGAGTTGCAAACACACAACAAGGGCAAAGACGGGTGAGTATTTGAGCCTAAATTAAGGAAATCTAGATTAATTGAAGTCTATTTCTATTTCTTGCAGCTACTTGGAACGTCAGGACTTTTTGCAGCGCACCGATCTGCGGCAATTCGAGATCGAGAAGAATATGCGGCAAACGCGGCGTCAAAACTAATTAGAAAAACTCATCCTCATCCTCGCCAAGCACTTTCCAAACACACACATTCACACTCGCACTGTCCACACACACACACACATTCGTACACGGCTAATGTCTATGTCTAATAAGATATATAATTTTATATAACTATATATATATACCTTGTCCGTAATGCTGTTCCAAGCACTATCGCATCATCTAATACATTCAAGTCGTACTATTTTAAAATGTAAAACGCTATAAACACTGAAGAGCAAAACATATATATATATAATTATAAAGCAAGAGATTAAGCGCAAGCTGAATGACTGTAATTCTCAATTGGTTAAAGTATTGAAGAAAACATTGTAATTCAGCAAGCTGAATGGCTGTAAACGTTAAGGATATAGATGTAATGTAGATTTACTTATAATCCAAGGCATAAGGCGCTAGCTGAATGACTGTAATATCCAACTATATGTAGCTGAATAGGCATATATATGTTATATATAGATATCCCCATCTATTCCTCAACGCTGAAGCCCACGCGTTTGGCATCGCTGCGACTTAAGTGCAGGAACAAGCCGCCAAGTACGCAGCCCACGCTGCCAAAGCCAATGCAGAGCCATCTAAACCAATTGTTGGCATTCAGCACGCTGTATATAGATAAAGGATAAAAGCTGTTAAGTATTCGAATTGTTTAAACTTAAACTTAACTCACGCAAATATCTTTTTGTGCAGCAGCTGTGTTATCTTTTCATCCAGCTGCAAGGATTCCTCGATCCAAAAGAGTGGCATGGCCAAAGGACGCAACTGCGACATGGTGGGCACATCCTTAACTGGCAAAACTTTCAAACTGAACTGCAGTCGATTATAGACAGAGAGCATTGTGCCAGATAGCTGTAGGAGTTAAGAGACTGTATTATTATAGGGAGTAATTAGGAAGAGTCTTAAGTCACCTGCTCGAAGATTATTGTGCTGGCATGTTTGGCAGCTGTGGGCCATAGTCCTTCCACTTGCTCCAATAACTTTTGATCCGCCTGATAAAAGTGCGGCAAGGAGGCCATTAAAGGCGTGCCACTGCAGCGCACTAGATCCATAGTGCCATCGGCTGGACAATCGCCGGGATAATCCGTGCAAAAGCAGTGCAAGTCCGGTTCCGTCTGGAAAAGATTTGATTAGGATTTTAGAGTGAGATTTTCCGGTTCCTCTCACTTACCCTTGCCGAACCAAAGCTTAGCTCATATCGTTGCGCTGGCAGCTTATTGTATTTGGTTTTGCCCATGGCCTTGGGTGTCAGGGAGCGACACAGCTGTGCTGAGTAGCTCCACAGTCCATGCTGCGGTTGCATTAACGGAGGAAATATGGTGCCGTCTGTGCCGCGCAAGCGATTGCAACTGCTGTTTGTGTCCTGCCACACCTGCAACTGCTCCGCCTCGTTGTAGGAGAGCACGCGACCCACTGTCAGTTGCTTGGAGCTGGTGCGTGTTACCTTAAAGCGTCCGTCATTGGTGTGATTGCCCTGAGGGGATAAGGGAGAACCAAGTTTATGGAAAAACTTTTGATTTAGACTCATTAGACTCGACTTGCCGCGCCCATTAGCGAGAATTTGTAGTGTGTGGCGTTTAGGGCAACAGCACCTGGCACGGCGCCTGCTTGGAACTGCTGGCAAATGGCCTGAACAGCGGCATGATCCGAACCGCAGTTGACATCGATGCCCGCATAGAACAGATCCTTAAACGTGGCTGTTATGAAAGCGCTTTGAGGCTGGAAAATTAGATCCAGACCCAAAGCAACAGCAGCCTGTACTTCAGCGGGCTGTCCGAGATTGGCGATGGTTAGGAACTAGAGAAGCTAAAGATGGTTAAATATAGAGATTTAGGTAAAGTTTTCGACTCACCTGCAGCAGTGGATGTGGCATGGTTATAAGCTCCTCTCCGCTCAAACCCAAATCGGGTTTGAAGTGAAATGTGTTGCGCATATTAAAGCTGATTGCGTTCTCCGCCTCAATATCCATTATATCATATTTGTCTTTCCATTCTCTAGAAAGCAAGCAGAGGCTATAAAATGTTGTCTACTTGTTCAGCAGCTGCTTACTCATAGACAAAGGGACCCACTTCTTGTAGGCGTGGCTTGCCACCACCTTCGACCTCCTGCGCATTCGTGACATTGAAAACGTAAATCTTAAAGTTGAGCGGAAAAGGCATTTTCTCCCACAGCTGGCGCGTCTCACTGCCTGGCTTAAGATTAACATTCTAGGCAACAATCACATATATATATATATAATATATATACTCTATATATAATAACATCACTCACTCGCTTGATCAACTGTTTGAAGAGCATAGGAAATGCCAGGAATCCTATGAGTGCGCCCAGCAGCAGCACCACAAAGGACACAATCATTACCTTAAGATACATTTTCACTTCGACGGCTCAAACACGTTTGAGCTAGTTATTTTCGTATTGCCCTCATTTAATACCTTTCGTGTGGCATAATTTGGGAATTTTTAATGCGACTTTCATCAATTTTTAATAACTTCGTTCCTTGGCAAACCCTTAAAAAGTTTTTATTATTATGCGTTTTCATAGAATGTAAACAAGCCTAATTAACATTTGACCCAGTTAATTTAGTATTGTTTTTAGAGCCTCTATTAAGTAATTAGTATATTGATTATATAGAGTCAAACTGTAAACTGTATTTAGAGCATTAAATATTTAAGAAAAGTGCAACAAGTGTGAAAAGTTGTTTAGAGCTCTTAGTACTTAGCTAAGACAGCAACCAATTGCGTGTGTCTGAGCTAAATTACAGTGGTGGCGAAAATAAGCAAGTCACTTATGAAGAATTGTGGGAAATATGTTTTAGACAGTTGATTTTTGCTATCAAAATAGAATGCTTAAAACAACTTTATTAAAATTTTATAAAATATTAACTTTTCTGGCATATTTAGCAATGAATAGTAGAAAAAATAACAGAAGAAATTAACTTAGAAGAAAGACAGAGTGAGAAAGAGGATGATATTCAGGGGTGGAGGGAGGAAGACAGAGAGAATGATAGAGTGAAAGGAAGAGGAAGACTGAAAGGCAAAGAGAGAGAGAGAGATAAATAGAGAGAGAGGAAGGCAGATGGAGTGACATGGAGAGAGAGAAAGGCAGAAAGAGAGAGTACGAGAGAGAGGAAAGCAGAGAGAGTACTAGGGAGAGGGATCTGTGTGAGAGAGAGAGATAGAGAGAGGATGATACTGTTACTGGATGATACTGTGTGAGAGAGAGAGATAGAGAGAGGATGACAGATAAAGACAGAAGAAGACAAAGAGGGAGAGAGAGAGAAAGGGGAAGACAAAGACAGAGAGTAAGAGAGAAACACAGTAAGAGTGTGTGAGAGAGAGAGGAAGCCAACAACGATTCTATATACTGCATCATATTTCACAACCAAAATAGGCTGAGTAACGCTCACTTAAGTTAATGAGAATCGCAACGAAGATCGTTTCGCTTCGCTTCCGATATTCCCGAATATGCAGGCTCCAAAGTTTCCCAGCAATTTTGAAGTCTTCTTCGACTTGTTGCGGCTAACCAGGTAAGCTCTTCAGTCATTCATCATCAATCAATAAAAACACATTTCGTTTCACATTTAGGCCATTTGAAGACATTTATTATTAAATTTGGCATTTGGAATATGATCAACATAACATTATAAAAGCCGCAGACACTGAGCATTTGGCTAAAACTGAAAACACATGTAAATACTAAGCTATGTATAAGCTACATATATATATAGATATATATAATAGGTGTATAGTTAGGACGTTCAGTTATAAATATATATATAAATTATATACACTTAAATTCCACTAAGAAAACTAAATTAAATTTGTACAGTTCTCAATATGTTGAAGATACGCAGATATGAATATATATGTGTAGATCGTATATATATATATATAGGGTTTGTCTATGATGAAAATCAGTCAAGATTGAGGAGTGGGAAAATACACAAGAAGAGATAAAGTTTGGAGCTCTAATCGAGTTCCACCTCCTTGAAGAGAGTTTGGCTTTCGGCTTCGCGTGTGAGCGGCATGGCAGCCTGATCCTCGTGCAGCTCGACAATCTCTAGCTCCTTGAAGGATGTTTGGCTAATGGCCTCGCGAGTCACTGGCTCCTCCAGCACCTGTTCACTGGTGGGCGGCAAGGACATGCCAGTGGAGAGCATGTGCGAGGCTGAAGTGCTGCAAGGAGAGAAATCAGGAGATTAGTTAACTGTTTATAGTCTGTGCTTCATCTAAGACTTACTTCAAGGAGTAGGTGGAGCGATAGAGCGGCGGCGGCGTATTCATGCGTACTGCAGCATACGCGGCCTGTGGATGGGCGCTGGGATGATAGACAAAGGCGTACTCATTCAGGGAAGTCAGATAGGAAGGCGGCGGCGGTCGATGCTGAAACTCTGGGTAGAGATAGCTGCCTGGGAGCAGACGATTCGTGCAGTGCGGACTATTGCAATTCCGGCAGGTTTCCATGCGCCGGAAGCAGGGGCAATCGTCGACGTCATCGGGCAAACTGAGCCGCCAAATGGCGCCCGAAATGACCAGCAGCGAGACGCCAATGCCAATCATCAGTAGCGCTGCGCTCAAATACTGCGTCGAGTGCTCAATGAGACCAGTGGAGCCGAGGACAATGCCGCCCAGCGTGCAGGCAACGCCGCCCAGCGCAAAGATGCCAATGACAAAAGGCAGCGAGGGTCGCGCGAACCATTTGCGAAAACTATAGCCCATTGGAGCGCCGCCCAGCTCAGCGCTGTCCGCAGCAGCACCTCCGGCTGCCATGGCTGCGGACATGTTCAGGTTGGTGCTGGCCAAAGTGTTGGCCACATCGCCGCTGCCACCGGCCAGCGGTACAGCCACGTCCAAGAGCGTTCTGTAAGCAGAAGAATACAAGAATGCACTGTGAGAAAATGTGGCTAGAGAGGGTAGGAAGAGATGGGGATTGTGGAGGGTAGGAAATATGTAGAGATATAAAATGGGATAAGTTGGATGAGTTTATAGGAGAATATGTATAGATATAGGATATAGGGTATACAGTATCAAGGTATAAAGAGTATAACTAGGCTAGTCTGTCTGGCAGAAATCTAGTGGAAAACATGGTGAAGATGAGCATGAAGCAAATCTGAGCTGGTGGAGGTTATATATAGATAGTTCATAGTATATCTAGCAATAAAGAGCATTATAGAATATGATAAATCGAACATACACTGTGAGAAAATAGGAAACCATACTTATATAAACACTTACAAATATTCCTAATATACCTTTTCATTCGAATTGAATGTCTGTCAACATTGATTTCTCTCAGTGCACTAAATTTATCTCCACATTGACTACCTGAGCTGAGTTGCTCAGGTAGCCAAGTTCTATTTGCTGCAGCTCACATTACATCATAGGTCCAGAGGATCCTTTGCTCGCAGCCACATGTTACGCAGCGTCCTTTGCACTTATGCCCTAACGAAGTATACTTTGCCCGCACTTGCCCCGCCCCTACGCCGAGCTGCTGTTCTTTGTCTCTCTTCCAAATCTATGATTTAGAACGCACACACACACAGAAAACATTTGTTGTCCAGTTTGTGCCTGCATAAATTGTCGAAAAAAAACAAGAATCTTTGAGCTCTCGACACATTGCACCTGCCTCTGTCCTGACTCAGACCCTGATCCTTACACACACACACTCAGAGAGACAGAGAGACGTATCCTAAGCATGCCCCTCGCTGTGCGTGCGCGTAGCCCATTTGATTTTTAGAACTACTTGGCAGCTGTTTCACATTTGATTTGCTGTTTGGCTTTTGTCTCAGCCTCTGCTTATCTTTTTGTATCTTTTGGCTGTCAGTCAGTCGGACAAAAGGCAACGGAATACCCCTACTATTTACTTTTCTTATATTTAAATGCCAGCCATAAACTAAATGTGAATTGCTCATTTTTTTTGGAGCAATATTAAAACTCTATAAAACTATTGAAATCGCCCGCTTTGAGGTGTGAAAAGAAAAACAAATTTTTGTTGCATCGTAAAACCAAAATATGCGCATAAATCAAAAGCTGACGGCCTGACGGCCTGACGGCGGCCAGGAAGCATTCAACAATAAAAAACAACTTAAAGGAAAGCGTTTGAAAAGCCCTAAAAAAAAACAAGTAAGAAAGCTCTAGTCGGCGGTACCCGACTAGGAGATCCCCTGAACCCTGCGAGAGCCGATACTCCAAACATTCTATGCTTATTTAACATATATATATACAAGCAATACATGCACATACATACACACATACACATACGCACGCACGCATAAGCGAGCGCTCTGCTGACTGCGCAGTTAACGCAGCGACTGAGTGTGGCTGCGCTCATAGGCTTTACTATGGGAAATTAAATGTTTAATAACTTCTTTTGTAGTTAGACGTTCTTAATCAAACTTTCAGAGCGTGATTCTGTCATTTATATGTGTATATTTGCCAAAGCACAAGTCTCTAGTATTTGAAATACGGATTTTACAAGTTTGGGGGGAAAGGGAAGGAAAGGGAAGGAAAGGGGGGTGGTATCAAAAATTTGACAAAAATCAAAATTGTATAAACTCTACATTATACTGAATACAAAATTTGGAGACTCTAGCTCTAAAGATGCGGGAGATATAAATTTATAACTGCGTTTCGATAACGTTTTAAATCGATAACATTAAAACGATAAAAGTTATCGAATTTTTGAAACAAACTCGATCTGCGCGTGCTATACACGGACCTACATAAAAAATTTCAAGTCTCTAGCTCTTATAGATTCTGAGATCGACGCGTTCAAACATACGGACAGACGGACAGACGGACAGACGGACAGACGGACAGACGGACAGACGGACAGACGGACGGACGGACAGACGGACAGGGCTAAATCAACTCAGCTCGTCGCCCTGATCAAGAATATATATACTTTATGGGGTCTGCCACGCCTCCTTCTGCCTGTTACATACATTTTAACAAAACCATTATACCCTGTTTTCCCATTTTCAATGGGTTCAGGGTATAAAAAAGTGAAGAGCATAAAATTGGGGTTGTGGTAGGGGCTGAGGCTGGGGCTGAGGTTGGGGCTGGGGCTTCGGCTGACAGCGAGTCAAACGCTCGAGATTTCATTTAATTACAAACGCCCAACAGCTGCGGGCACTGAGCATTAAATGCTGCGCCCCGATCAGCGGCGCCCTTAGACTAATTCAAAGACAAAACGCGTCACACTCAATTGTCTGCAATTTGTCATATGAATCTAAAAAGAGCAACAAAACGAAGTGGAACCCACAGCAAAAGCATAAAAAATGAAAAACTATAACATTAATTAGGCTGTTGAGGAAATTGGATTTGCTCTATAAAAAGTTAGGGTGATGTTAGCTATAGGTTATGTATGATATGAGTTGGAAGAATGTTGAGAATCTCGAGAATAATGTGATTATAAGTCAAATTTTAGAGAATTTTAGAGGTAGAGTTAAAAGATATCAAAAATTTTATATGACTTTTTGTTTAGAGAGCTTAACCTAATCTTAAGGAGTTTAAAATTAGTAAAGCTGCCTAAAAAGTGAAAGAAATATTCTTTATTATCTATAATTTATGTCTAATAGAAGGCAGAAAATATTTTAGAAATTAGTTTTCTTTATAAAAACTATAAATTTGATTGATCTCAGCTGTTCGATATAATCATATTAATTAAAAATTAAATTTGAATTTCTTTTAATCAGAGTACAAATTCTCTATGATATTTTTAAATAATATCAAAAATATTATATGCCAAATAATTTAAACATTAATATATCTCAAACAAACAATGCTCTTCTGAACACAAACTCTTTGACTCATTTCTATAAACGATCTCTAACATATTAATTTATATCTCCAACTAAATTATATTAACTTATCTTTTTTCTTTCATAGAAAACGTGCATAAAACTGAACAGTTGATTTTTTCTTCCACATAAAAGCTAATGATATGTAGTCACCCGATAGAGCAGCTATAGCTGATAAAAACAAGTTTCAGTTACAAATTTGATAAGTTTAGCTAAACTGTGTATACAGTTCATATAAACCAGCTACTGTGCATATGTTTTCGCTATAAATATATTATATAAATTATACAGAAAAATATATATAAATTATACACATATATCAAGTCAACAACAGTGTAATACAAGCCACAGAAAACGAGGAAAAATAGTATAAAAAAAAAAGAAGCTGACTCCACAGTTTATGCCTGTAATTGGGGCATGAAGAGAGTGACAACAATTTGATATAATAACAAAGCGCAGTTCTTTTGCCTTATTAAAAGTTATTTATTAATAAAAAAAATATATGTATATATATATATATTTCTGTTGTAAACATTATGTATGTCGCGTATTGCCACACTTATTTATGACATTTGTAAGTTGTCAAAAAAAACAAAAAAAATAAACGCTGATGTATGCTGTCTGGTCGTACATCACAGAAATGATGGACATACATCGCATTGGCCATGCCATAAATTTGATTCAGCTGTAAAGCGCATAATTCACTCAAAAAGCTTCATTTACAATTTGCAACACGTACGAAATATAATAATATGCAACAGTTCTCTCGTTTGCCTTGCTGTTTGTATCTTTCAGATACTTTAGTTTCGTTCGAGCCCGCCTCTTCGGGCCATTACAGTGTCTTTAATGATCTTTGGCTAACTGTTTGAAATAAAAGTTCGATCATTTGTCAGCTAGATCGTTAGCTAATGAAGCGACACGCGCCACAAGCAGATAAAGATACAAGATACAAAAGACAAAGATACATTTGTATATATATATATATATATAGAAAAAGATACTTAGATACAATATTTGTTTGGCTCTGCCGCTGCCTCGGCCTCTGCTGCAGTGGCACTTGTGACTTATGTGCTTGCATCTTGACACCGCCAGCATTTTTAATGACACCCTTCAGCTACACACACACACACGCACACGCACACTCGCCTAATTTATGTGTGTGTGTGTGTGTGGCATTTATTGTTATTCGAATATGCTCGCTGCACTCTCGCCGGCTCATAAACATTTCCCGCCTCGCTCGGTTTCAGTTTCGGTTGCTTCGACTCTTAAGCTCAATCAGCGCGCATTGAATTTGAAATGGGGCAGCCAGGCGAGATGCTGCCACAGATACCTCGCTCACCATGCAACATGAGGCTGCAGCAGCAGCAGCAAGGTATATGCTAGACAAATAAAATGGTCATAAAATGTGCTGTGAAATGCTTGAATATCGTATGCTGAATATCGTATTCGGTTGGAGATAAAATTTAATGGGTCTATCGAAATTGATCGATAACTTGATTTTAAATGTTATCAAATGAAGAGATCAATTGAAATATTAGGTTTTTATGCCAGTTATTTGAGAAGGGTTTGGATTGGTTATAGATATTATGTATAGTCATAATATTTTACTTTTCTAGATGTGGGCAGGTGATTGAAACTTATTTGGAATCCCAAGAATCTAATGAAGTAGTATGAAATGTAGTTCATCCAAACAGACTATCAGCCAGCATAGTCCACAAAATAATGTAATTATAACACAATTATATATATATACTCTAAGAGCTAACTAAGTGCACTGCTCTGCCCTCTTTCTGAGCTCTATTATTAGAGGGTATTTCATTTGAAGTAGTTACTGATATTGGATTGCGTAGCACAATCTCCGCAGCGACTTCCGTTGCAATTTAGTTGTGCTATTGTCTGTCTGCAAGATCCGACTCGAGACTTGAGTCTCAAGACTTTCTTTGCCGCGTCATTAGCCACAACGAGCGCATTAAGCCACTTGCTGCTTGCTGACCCAATTTTTCGGTTTGGGTCTCTAGCAACAGTTGGCTGTCATTAGGCATAATTACTTCCCTAATAGCATTTGCTGCTTTTGGCCAGGTTTGTTTCTTTCTTTCTCCCTCTCACTCTCTCTCTCACTCTCTCTCTGTGCAGTTAAAAACATTTACATTGCGCATGCGTAGCCCAAAACACTTGACCAGCCTAGGCTCTCAGCAGCTGGGACATAATTAAGAATGCCATTAGAGTAAAAGCCGTCAGCTGAAAGACAATAGAAGCCGTAATTGGGTGCCAAAAAAACAACAGCACAAGAAAAACTAACAAAATAAAGTAAAATAGGAAATGCGTAAATGTTATAAAAAAAAGTCACGCCACGTCTCTCTGTACGTATTATGTAAATGTACTTTAAAAAAAAAACACTTTGAAATTAAAAATTTCTCGTTTGAAATTAGCCGCCGCGGCATACGTGAGAAAGGCGTCAACCTCAACCTCAACCCCATTTCTCGTAGTCACAGTACAAAGTATGATTAAAAGTCAATTAGAATTATTAGGCATAAATTTGAAGCTTAGGAGAGATCCTCCTCAGCTGCTGAAGAAAACGTTAAATATAAGCGGCTTAGGCCATAAATCGCTCCAGCTATTGTTTACAGCTTAACTGGGCCTACGGCCTGACCCAGTCGAGCACGAGCTCGTATATGTGTGTAGGCTACTGTTTATTTCGTGCCTCGCCCCGCCCCCCTTTTGGAGAAGTAGAAGAAAAATGATGATGAGCCTGATGCCGTCTAAGAGCTCAAAGCCCAGCCTATCATTAAACAGAGCGGACTCCCGGCACACACAAAGCCAGTCAGCGGTTCTTTTGCTTCTTCTTCTTCGTCGTCGTCGTCTCTACTCTAATGAATGCCCACATTAAGCTGCACTTAAGCTCGGTTTGAGACATAACTGTACTGCAACTAATGGATTTCTTTAGATATATCTAAAGGTATATATGTATATATGTATGTATATATATCATTAGATATTTGAAAAAGCCCTAGCTGTTGAGCTGTCTGTCAGTTTGTCTGTTGTTAGGCTTAGGGCTGTTTAGCAAATTTGTTTAGCAACCCTTAAGGCTAAACACTTGAAAAATATTATTAGTCAGCAACTGGCAGCGCGGTAGCTGAAGTTGATTGCCCTATGATCCATTTCATATACACTAGCTGCGGGTAACAACAAATTGTTGTTGAATGTGTAAAAAGATATATATGAATATATATATGATTGATATATGAATAGTGGCTATAGGATATATGAATAGTGGCTATAGGAAATACTATCTGTAGTTTTTCTTATACTTTAATAAAATTACTTTAACTAAGAAATTCTTACTCTTAAGTAAGTTGAGAAATTTTACGATAGCTTTTAGTAAATCTTTTAAAGATCTTTCTAAAGCTATCTAAAGATTTTTAAAGTTATTTTTTAAGTACTTCCTGAAACTCAGTACGAATTATGCCAAATTCAAGAGCTTTTAAGCCTTGTGCAAACTCTTTGAACTTAAGTAAAATTTATTTAAAAATTAAGTAAGAAAAAACTCAGTTTGTTTTTAGTACTTATATCACTCTCCCTTGACACTCTACATTTTATATGATTTTTTATTTAATTTTTTTCTTATGAAAACCCATTTTCAAGCCACCTGTTTAAAGCGTATACAAACTTCAACAGTTCCAAAGTCTTTCTATATTTTCCAAAAATTTCAAAGTCAATTTTTTGTTTGCCTGCCCTCATGTCTGCATCTGGCTGATAAAATATGCCTGGCCAAACGAAAAAAAATAAAGTAAAATTCAATTTTGCTGTAAAGTGTGCGAGGGTTTGAGCATTGAGGTCCGGTCTTTGGATTGGATTTGGGGTTGCTGTGACAAAACGCTCGAAGGTAACAGCATTTATTATCAATAAACGCCAAAGGCCATTCAAAAAAGGGGCGAGAGACTTCTAAAAATCGACTTCAAGTTTAAAAAACCCAAGTAGAAGCAGAAGAAGATTTGTGAGTAATGAGCATTTTATGGGCTGATGAGTTTTGTAGTGCGTCTGTGTGTGTGTGAGTATAAGTGTGTGCGTGGCACAGATTAAAGACGCAGTTATATGATACTTCGGCAGCAGGGACTTGTGAATGGGGGCAGGCTTGTCTGCTCATTCATCAGGATGTGCGAGGACATAAGATTATAAAGCAGGCCAAGCCAAGCCAGGCTAGTTAAGTGACGACCGAGACGACCACAAAACTGAAATTCAAACTGACTATTGATGTGACTTCCTCTGCACACAGCCAACTCTATCCCTCTCTCTCTCTCTTTCTCTCTGCTTGCTTGTGGTGTCAAATGACAGCGTCAAGAATGCCGCACTGAAAGGTGAGTTCAAGGAACGAAGAACTCTGCCGAACACAATTCGTGCCATGCCACTAAAAATATACAAAAAAAAAATTTCAATTCGAACTCTAGGCCCAATTCTTTGACTGTGCACTCAAGCGTTACAAAGTCTATCGATTTTTATGTGCACAACAAATACACACACACTCACACACACAGATAGGCAGAGCAGACACATTACATTGTCAAATAGATTGTCAAATTATATTGAACTCTCGTTTTTGATTTGTTTAGGCAGTTTTTTCCCTTTTCTTTCGTTAGTTTCCAATGAATTGTCTTTTTGAACTTGTTGCCAATGTTTGTTTCATATTGAAAATTGATATTTTCTGATATGAAGCACAAACAATTGTTTCAATTAACTCTCAAGTGCTATTTAATGTTGTCATAGATACCCTGTAAACAATTAAAGTGGAGTTAATGAGTGAAAGAGTTGTGCAGTTCGCAAAATCTTAAGTGCAGACAGTCTTTATATATAGAACACATCTATATATTTTCTTGAAAATTGGTATAGTATTAGTTGAGAGTGTCAAGTATTTTATCAGAAAGTTTCATAGTTATAGCTATAATAATACTTGAGTTATTTAAGTATTAGCAAAGCTACTTCATTATGTTCGCTCTAGAAATCTATCATATTCTACAATTTTTATATATTTAACATATTTTTATTATATATATTTTATATATTTTTATTGAAATAAAAGCCAACATAATATCTTTATAATTTATATAAGGTATCTCCTAGTCATTCATCCACATTTATTTGAACATTTCTTAACGCTATCAAAATGCATTTGTGACAGCAAATATTTGACTGCTGCGCGGCGTAAATGTCATAATTTTTCTTTTTTATGATCTTTGAGGTCTCTTGGGCATATAATAATACTATATATAGTATTTCCATTGGCTTGATAAGGGCATCTCGCCTTGGCATCTTGTTAAAGCTTCTAAATTGCTGTCTATCACTTTTTCTTTTTTTTTACTATTATTTTTTGATTTTGATTTCGTGGAGTGTCTCGTGTCAATCGTCTCGTTTTTTATTTGTTTTTTTTTTTTTTATAGTTCGAGTGTTTTTTTAATTGGCTTTGTTACGTTTTCCTTGACCCATCAAAAAGGGGGCTTGACTAATGCCTAATGCAGGTGTCCATCAAATATTTGTTGCCGCTGGATCGAGTGTGGCTAATTGTGAAACTTACAAACATTACGAGAATTCCATGTGCTTCTGTTGGTGTTTCGAGTTCATTAATCAAAGTCGTTTATTTTAATTAATATTGTATTTCTTGCTTCTTCTGGTATTATTTTTAGTTAAAACTTGCCTAAAAATACTTTTTTTGGGCTCTTATAACTATGACAATTAATCAAAGACACTTTCTTGTTGTTGTAGTTGTTGTTGTTGTTTTTGGACATGTTCCATGTTCTGTTGGGCTGACAAAATTTATGCGCCACTATTAATTTTTATGCTTCTAGCACGAAATTCCACGAATTGATGAGCTGTGTGTACATGTGATGGACTAAAGAGATACCCTGTATATGATTGGGCGAAGTTGTGGAATTAAAAATGTTTGTAAAACTTTGTTGAATTGAAGGAAATTGAAATACTTCATTATTGTAGATATTTTTATCGATTGATGCTTCCTAATGTTATCGAAGCATGTAGATGTATAGATGACTTTTTCAACTATATTTTGAAAATATTTGTTAATCTATTGTAAGCAATTTATATAAAAGGAATCTTTTCAATTATGATTTGTGCTAATAGTTAAGTGAAGAAAACTAATCCGGTTTTTATGATCGATAACCGATAGTCACTATAAGCTATCGAAAGAGACTACAGTCTGTCATTAATCGATATATTGTTAACTCTTTGGCCATTTTTATAGGTTTATACTCTATCAGCAATATTATATTTATGTCTGAGACCTGCCTTATCACTAGTTAGACAATATACCCAACTGCAGTCACTGCCACAGGGTATATACACATACAGCTTTTGTGATAATCGCCGAGGCCTTACATGTGACATGTTAAACAGCAGCAACAGCAGCAGCAGCAGCAGTTGTGCCCCTCGCAGCAGCAGAGGCACAAGCAGAGGCAAGTACAAGCGTCTGGTCGTATCTTTAGCTTTATGGAATTCCTCTCGTGTGCATATCAATGTCAGTTAATCTGCCCAATAAGGCATAAAGTGGAGTGGCATAGAGTGCCGACTGCCGACTGCCGACTGCCGAGTGCCGAGTGCTGACTGCTGAGTGTGGCTGCGCTTTAAAGACTCGCCAAGTAGCAAAGCAAATCTCTGCTCCAGTTTCTTGCCTTGCCTTGTGCAAGGGGAAGAGCATTTGCTTGTGCGTGACATGATTTTTGTTGAATGATAAAGTTTTATTTCTGGAGCAGCAGCAGCAGCAGATGGAGGAGGAGGAGGAGGAGCCACAGCAGTAGGCCTCGCGGCAGCATGCCAATTATAATTTTAAATGCGTCTGTCAAACTTTCGGTTTCAGCGAGACGGCCACTCGATGGAGTGGCTACTGTAACAGCGGCTCGTCTGACCGGGCGAGGCCAGACAGTAGCCATTTTTAATGGTCACTTCCTGAACGATTGCTGTGTGTGTCTCTGTGTGTGGCTGGCTGCCCTTTGGCTACTGCTGTCATTTTAGCGTCTGGTTTTATGTCAGTTTTTTATGGCACAAAGAAAAAAGTGGAGGAAGGGGAAGAAGCATTTACCTGCGTAGATGATGATGACCATGCGGATGGGTCAGACCCATGGGTCGCTGCTGATAGTATTGATGATATTGCAGCTCGGGATTCGCATTGAGGAAGGGTGAAGAGGCTGCCGCATTGGCCATGGCATTGGCTGCCGCTGCCGCCGCCGCTGCGTGATGATGATGGTCAAGGAAGATGGCCGTATATTGTGGCGGATAGCTGCCAACAGGTGGCGCTCCATTGGCAGCAACTGTGGCGCCAGCGCCAGCAACTGCAACGGCATTGTTGTTGCACTTGCTTTTGTTGCTGCTCTTGCTGTGGGACTTGCGGCGCGTGCGCTTGCTCTGGCGGGAGTCGGAACGGGAGCAGGCACTCGTATTGAGCGCTGCAGTTGCGGGTGGAGCAGCAGCGCCAGCTGCAGTCGACGTGAATTGCAACTCACTGTAGATGCTCGACTCGAGCATGTTGCTCTCGGATGTGGTGCGATTCAAGATGAATTGTTCGAATTCGTTGTCCTCCTCCGCCGAGAGGCCGCATTGCTGTCGATGATGCTGCTGTTGCTGCTGCTGCTGTTGCTGGTGTTGTTGTTGCTCTAGCAGCGCTGTGCATTCGGCAGGCATTTCCTCATTGCCATTCGGATGCGCTGCATCAATGTCATGGCGACTGCGATGTAGGCTGTTGCTGCTCTGGCTGGCGCTAATCACAATTTCCGGTATGACAAATGTCGAAATTGGCTGTCCCAGCGACTGTTGTTTCCTTTGTTCGCTCATGGCGCCCAGCATGGTGCCGTTTTCAAACACAATTGTAGGCGTGGCAGCCATCACTTAATTAGCACAAATACACTTAACTCCTTAAGCTCTTAAGCACTTTATATATATTATAATTTTTTTTGGGTCCCTAACTGCGTCTGGCCCTGAACTTATAACATTTTTTATTTATTTTTGCACAAAAAACTTGTTATAGATTTTTCTTCTGTAGCTCGACTTTCGCCTGTACGCGCCAAATTTTTACGCACACGAGTTTCGCAGCAATCAGCTTTTTGCTTTTGAGAACTTGCTTAGCTCCTATGCTGCGTGCATGAACCGTCTCGGTGCGCGTACCGCCAAAAACTGATTTGTATTGTTGATGCGTTTGTTGTGTTTACGGCTTCTGGTTTTTCAACTTCAGTCGCGCTCTCCCATGCTCTCGCTCTCTTGCTTGTTTTGTTCGTGACGACGCCGACGTCGCTAATGGTTCTCTCTGGCATTAACAACCACCACACCAACACAGTTGACTTGAACTTCGTGCGCTGCATCTCATTGACGACGTCACTAATGCTGCTGCTGCTGCACTCTCAATGGCAGCAACAATAACATCAGCGCATTGCGCTCACGCACCAACACTAGCAAGAAACACCCTCGCCCTCACACTCGTTGCAAAGATGTTCGACGAGTTTTCGAGCTCCACAGTTCGTGTGCGTTTGCTCTCCGCTCTTCCTCTCTTTGGCTTTCATGCTTGCTTGTTGTTTATGTCGCTCTCTCTTTCTCTCTCTCTCTAGCTGTTGTCGTCCAGGAGCGTATTTTTAGCTTGGGCGCATTTGTGGTAGTAATTGCATGTTGCTTGGACTCTGCTGCAGTCGCTCCTGTGCCCGTCGCTTCACACTTTTACTAAAAGAACATTTACATGTAAAAAGACACTGTTAGAGCGCCCCTGTTTGGGCCCGCATATGCCACAGCTCTGCCTCTGCCTCTGCCTCTCCCTGGAAACTGAAAAGAAGAAAACATAAAATGAAGCCAAACAAGAACTGTGACCAGGAAGGGACAGCCTGGCTCTCCAAATAAACACCACAAAATCCCAGTGTGCAACGAAAATCTATCTGCAAGATACAGATACACACACAAAAACGTTTGTGTGTTGAATGCCGCGCATTACACATTTTTTTTTTTATATTTATTTTTTTTGGCGAGGGTGAAATATTGTTATTGTGCTGCAGAACCGTTTCAATGAAATCTACTCTTTATAATAGAATATTATTTCTATTATTTTTTTCTTATTTATTTGTGCTTTCAGCTTATTTGCAATTGTATCTTTCGGGTTTTTTGTTGGCTGCCTTTTCAGGCATTTAATTAAAATGCAACGTAGAACAAATAATATTTTGGAATTTTTGTTGGGTCACTTCAGTCTTGGCCCCAACTTGTTGTGAACTTGCAAAGCTTTTTCTGCTGCAATTCGAGTGCCACTTCACAGAATAAAAGCGAATAGCACAAATATTTGCCATTATTTTTAAGTTACTTTGAGTCTCTCCTGTCGAAAGGTCCACAACCCAAACCCAAACACAAACACAAACACAAACATAAACACAAACACACTGAAAGCTAAAGCTTTGAAATGTTGATTTAAGACGCATCTTGGCTAAGATTGAGCCTTATTAGCTTAATGGCTATTAGGCTAATAACTCTTGTATCGGACTGGGCTGAGCGCCACTCGAGCTAACATGAAAAGTAAAAGCTAACTTTTTCAGCCAATATCAAAGTCACGGCGTCTGCACATTTTGGACAATTACCAATCTGTTCAGACACGCATATGTCTGCCATATAATTTCAAATTTTGTTGCCTGTTTTTCCCATTTTTTTTGGTTTTTTTCTCTTTTTTTTTTGGCAATAGCCCTGCAGACAAAATGTGGCTTAATCATAAGATACAATACGCTTGCGCAAATTAGCCGAGACTTGAAGCCGAATCGCCAGTTGCTGCAGTCTGACCCTACCCTTTAAAAGCGACCTTTTTTAATACCCTGTTAGCTTAAAATAGCGATAGAGGTTAGCTTGAAAGTGTGAGAAATTAATGGAGATTATGTATTGTGAGCTGATATATAATAGTAGTTGAAGTTTTGGCTGAGCAGTTATATATAGCAGTTATCAAAGCCCATAATATTGATCCCAACTCAAAAGTTAAAATATAAAAGAACATAATTAATACTTAATACTTAATAGTTAGTAGTTAATAGATGTCCAAATATTTCTGTCCATTTCTTCTATGATTTTGGGTTCGGTCTTTTGTAGTCAGGATCTTTGAAAGCTAGAGCTTAGTCTACTTATACTCTGTTCATCTCTATTTAAATACTCTCTAGATTATGCCTTTTAAAAAAATATATATTATATAATTTTAAAAAATTAATTTAAAAAAGTTATATTAAAAATTCGAAAAAAAAAAACTTTTTAGCTTGGCTTCATAGCTGCTAACTTTAGTTACATCATTCGGGTATCTCTAGGTCGATCAACTAAATATGTTTAGCTGTTTATTTAATTTTATTTTCGTGTATGTTGTCTGCATGTTGTGTTCTGTTTTGCTCCTCTCCTCTCCTGTTTTTTTGGACAAGCACGCGCTCTGCTCATAATTACCAATTAGATGCTTTTCAATTTTTCGCTGCGGCCAGCGCTCAACACGTTTTCGGCCATGGCCAAGTTGATGGATGGTTAGCTGGCTGGTCGCTTGGTTGGTTAGTTGGCTGTTTGGCTGTTTGGCTGTTTGGGTAGAGACTCCTTCATCACTAAGCCCTGGTCCGTTGCATGTAGTACTTAAGTTGCTGTCTCATGGCATTTTTTAACCATTTTTTTTCTTTCTTTTTTGTTGTGGTCACGTTGCATGCAACACTTGGACTCGGATAAGTTGTACCTGTCTATCTTGTGATGGGGCTGCCACATGAGTCGGCATTTATACTTATCATATTACGAGCCACAAACCACAAACATTTCATTTTGATAGCGGAAATTTGAGCAACTTTATCGAGTTGCTTGAGTTTCGTTTGGCTTGGTTTGGTTTTTTCTTTATTTTATCAAACTTGTTATCAAATGTTCTACAGTTTCCGGTTAAAATGTTTCCGCTAGTGTCAAAAAAAATTGATAAAGAAAAACAAAAAAACAAAAAAAAAAACTTACTTAACAAAGTCTCAAACGAACTGTGAAATTTGCATTTCCGTGGCGTGTTTCTCAGCTCCAGTTGATTCGGATTTGTGAATACAAAATGCAAATTTATGTTAATCATAAACCAAAGGCAGCAATCAATGCGTCGCGTCGTGTCGCCTGCGTTTTGTAATTGGCACAAATCGTATTATTAGCTGCTTGATTAGCCTATAGTCTATGGCTAGCCATACTCAAGACGAGTAGCAGTTGCTGTCATTAGCATAGCATTTAGCCAAAATAAACATTGGATAGTCGAACGCCTTCACAGATATATATATGTATATATATATACATATATGCATGCTTTCCTCTCTTGTGGCCAAGTGCAGCTTTACAAATAACGCAATGGCCAGTCAGTGTTAATTTGGGAATACCCTGTAAAACTTAAAAAGAGAGCTTGATAAGTTTGAATTAGTTAGTTAGTTAGTTAGTTAGTTAGTTAGTTAGTTGGAATAGTTGATTGGCTGGATTTTGGCTAAGATTTTGTATATATAAATAGATCATTTCTTTGAAGTGTGTATCGCTTCTTTATTGCCTACTGTACGCAATATGTTTTCAGTAACCACCAAGGCATAGTACTAGGGTATACTCTACTTAGAATTATTTTATGGTATGCTTTAGTTTGTCAATTTCATACTTAAGTATTTTGTATTATTGCTTAGCATTTATCCATATCCAAATCAAGTAATTCTCACTTTTTCCAATTCTTATGGGGTATATTTTAGTTGATCATTCCCTGCGCTTAGCCATTTCATTGTTTGCACAGCCTCCTCAGCTGCAACGCATTTGCTGTCCATTGGTCAACATTTGTGATAAATACGAGAATATTTCTATCTTTTCATCTAGCTATACATATATAACTAACTATATATGTATATGTATATATATATATATGCATTTATCGGGCGATGTGTTTATCCAGCGCGTCAAAGAGTTGGCGCGGGGGCAATTGTGACTGAGTCAATTTGTTTATTTTGTTGCCATTTGTTTGTTTATTGCTGCGAGGCATAGTACAACACGTGAATGTGTCTGAGAGTATCTATGTGTGTGTGTGTGTGTGTATAGTAAAAAGGGCCACTCGAGCTATTTGGGCAAACCTAAAACAACAACAACAAAAAAAAAAGCGATCTATGTACATTTTTATGATGCTGCTAAAAATGTCGAAAACATTTTTACCTTTTGATCTTGCACAGTTGTCGTATCTGTTGAATCGTCTCACTCTCGAAACAAAATAATAAAATACAAAAAAAAAAAAAAAAAAAGAGGAAGAAGAAGAAAAAACTACTCAAACAACGCTAACGCCGCGCGGCAGCGCCCCCGCCTGCATTGCATTAGCATCAAATTGATTTTTCATTAGCTTGTGCCGGCCAAGCGGCTTGTACCAAGCTCCAACTCTAGCTCCAACTGACTGTGAGTATCTGTAGCTGTGAGTATCTGTATCTATAGCTGTATCTGTATCTGTGTTTCCATGGGCTGCTCATAAAAAACGAAAATCAAGTTCGATACTTTTTGGAGCTGAACTTGAGGCAACAAACTGTGCACAGCGTGCGCTGTAAATGCCATTAATATGATTGGGAATTTAATTTTTTTTCTCTATTTTTATACCCTGAACCCATTGAAAATGGGAAAACAGGGTATAATGGTTTTGTTAAAATGTATGTAACAGGCAGAAGGAGGCGTGGCAGACCCCATAAAGTATATATATTCTTGATCAGGGCGACGAGCTGAGTTGATTTAGCCCTGTCCGTCTGTCCGTCCGTCCGTCTGTCCGTCTGTCCGTCTGTCCGTCTGTCCGTCTGTCCGTCTGTCCGTCTGTCCGTATGTTTGAACGCGTCGATCTCAGAATCTATAAGAGCTAGAGACTTGAAATTTTTTATGTAGGTCCGTGTATAGCACGCGCAGATCGAGTTTGTTTCAAAAATTCGATAACTTTTATCGTTTTAATGTTATCGATTTAAAACGTTATCGAAACGCAGTTATAAATTTATATCTCCCGCATCTTTAGAGCTAGAGTCTCCAAATTTTGTATTCAGTATAATGTAGAGTTTATACAATTTTGATTTTTGTCAAATTTTTGATACCACCCCCCTTTCCTTCCCTTTCCTTCCCTTTCCCCCCAAACTTGTAAAATCCGTATTTCAAATACTAGAGACTTGTGCTTTGGCAAATATACACATATAAATGACAGAATCACGCTCTGAAAGTTTGATTAAGAACGTCTAACTACAAAAGAAGTTATTAAACATTTAATTTCCCATAGTAAAGCCTATGAGCGCAGCCACACTCAGTCGCTGCGTTAACTGCGCAGTCAGCAGAGCGCTCGCTTATGCGTGCGTGCGTATGTGTATGTGTGTATGTATGTGCATGTATTGCTTGTATATATATATGTTAAATAAGCATAGAATGTTTGGAGTATCGGCTCTCGCAGGGTTCAGGGGATCTCCTAGTCGGGTACCGCCGACTAGAGCTTTCTTACTTGTTTCTATTTCTTTTACGTCTTTTTGTGGCTTTTTGTTTTCGAGAAATGCATATTTGTGTGGGTTACATATTACATATTAGATTAGGGCTCATTGATAGCTAAGGGCAGGCTTTAATGAACTTGTTTTCCATTTTAACGTGTGTGTGTGTGCAAGGTCAATGTAATTAATGAGTGTGTGTGTGTGTGTAGCTCAAAGTTTAAAACATTGTATAATTGCCAAGATACTTTGCACATGTGGCTGATTGATAAATTAGCTGTTAAAATTAACTTAAACCAAATAAATTTTTTGCTGAATTTCGTTGAGCAGCGCAAATTCTGATGAAAATATATAGTATCCATATGTATAGATGGGTATACACATGATTTAGTTTGTTTATAAACACAAGTTTTGAGAATTAATTGAAATTAATACCAGAAGCTGTGAGAATTGCTCTATAAAATGTGAATGTTAAATTTAAATAGAGGAGATCTTAGATTTTATGAGAGTGTAAAGCAGAAGAGTGTAAGATTGATGGATCCATTTATGGTTGTTGATAGAGATCAAGAGTGGAGCGTAAAGATATACATGTATTTTGTAGCGAGAGTAGAGAGAAGGTGGGATCACGTCTTGTAATTCGATAGGTGCTCGGATTACAGCTTAAGCTATGAGTAGCTCTGAGAGATCAATTTGCATAGAATCAAATGAGCATGGCTATATAGAGTTGTCTATTGATACTGATACTGGATCAAGCATATGTATTCTATGTCGAAAATGTGTTTTTCTAAGCTATAAATCTATATCTACTGAAACTAAACAAGAATATTTAGAGTTTGATAGTGGAAAGTGAAAAAAAATAATATTGGCTTTGTACAGTGGCCCTCAGGCTATCCGTCCGTCCGTATTATATACATATTAAAACATCTTTACATACAAAGCAATTCTATATATATCTATTGTAATTTCGATTAACTTTTGTATCTGTATCTTTAACTTTGTCTTTACAAACTTAAGCTTATTAGCTCTTTTGCTATATATCTCAACTCAAACTACATTCTTTGAACACCCACTAGACAAAGCACGTAGCATGCCCATCAAATGCCATCCATATGTTAATCGACAATTGCATTCTTGCTGCAAATTCGCAACTTAAGAGACAAATGACACAGAGATACCGAGTGTGCTGTATGCTGAGTCTTTGTAGGCGGAATTTGTCATGCTACTTTAGAGTACAGTATTTACTCATTTAAGTAAACAGAGGCCGACGCCGACGCCTTTTGTCACAACTGAACGGCAGGCCGTACAAATTGAGTTTACCTTGAACAAATTTCAATATGTCGCCGGGAGGAGGTTAAAAAGGATGTTGACCAAGCGGGTGGGCCACGTTGACATGACCATAGCTAAAAGGCATGCCAATAATTTCCAGACATCCTAACAGAGATAAAGAGAGAGAGAGAAAGAGAGGCAGAGAGTGAGAGAGAGCTGCAGAGGAACACCCATGGCTAGCAAGGATGTTTGTAAGGACATTGACAGCATTGGGTTACAGCTAAATTGCATCAGGAAACGGAAGTGTCAACAAAAAGTCGCAAAAATTTCCAGCTGAAAAAAAATTTGTTGTGAAAAGGCAAATTTAATTAGCTCAGCTGCATTTTTGCATGCAAATGCAGGACACAGCTGTTTGCGCTCTCTCATTATTTTTTTTGCAAACAGGACTCAAATTTCATTTGCAGCTGTGTCTTTTCATATAGTATATATATGATATACATATATATCTATCAGTTAATCAGCTGCTGCATATCAGACGCACACACTCACAGACTTATTTCCATTGATTCGGTTCGTCTCACACGCGTACGGCACGCGTTTCCTTCCGCTTTCAACCGGAACTGCAATGCGTTACATTTCCCTTTCTATTTTCAGCTGCATTCACTCATTCATTCAGTCTTTGAATTTGTTTAGCCTAATTGTGGCGTGTAAATGTTTAAATGCTGCGCTTAGAACTTAACGTCTGGCAAATGTCATTTGTAATTTAAATAGGCGTTCAAATAGTGCGAGTCGGGTATATCGGCTTGAGTGTAAGTCAGATGAGCTTTCGGTTGAAGCTAGAAAATATGAAATCTAGAATATATTTTTGTATAGACTCAAGTTAAATAGATTTCTCTAATCAAATTGAATGCCAAGTCTAATCTTAGCTGTTCCTCAACTAAGACCGAGTATTTGCCAGTCGTATATGCCCATATTTTAACTTTCTTAATTGTTGTTCGGCTGTCAAATGCATTTGGGAGGGCAAGTTGATTCGTTGCAGCCCCCGCTTAAAATATTTTGGGTGCATTTGCAACTGCAAGCAGCATCGGGGGCAACGCCTCCATTTCGAGAACGAAGCCCTAGTATTCCCAAGTGCTGCTCCTATAATTTGTATGACAAATCAGACGCGCCCAGTCCTTGGCTAGATGCAAGTCCCTTATCAAAGGCTTGGCATCAGCATCGGCAACCAGGCCGGGCTCATTAGACAAGTTTTTATTTATTTCGGGCTCGAAGTGTGGTGTGAAAAGGACTGCGCAGCACAAAAGGATCTCTCAGACAAAGGAAGTTACGAAGCAGAGCGTTAGGCTATGGGAGGTACACAATATGTATTATCCTTATCATAATTTGGTGAACAAGGCAAAAGGAGAAGAAGAAGTGGAAGATGCTCACATATCTGTATATAAAGGCCGCATATTGAGATCGCATCAGCGCCAGCCTTTGAGTGCACGAAATGGTTAAAGATAAAAGCCGATTTTCGAATAAATGAAAATGAAACAAGTAAGAGTGCTCTAGTCGAGACGGCTCGACTACGAGATACCCTGAACCCTGCGAAGAGCCAATCTTCAAAACATTATATTCTTATTTAACGTATACAAATATTGCGAGCAACACACACACACACACACATGCATACGCACGCACGCATATGCACGCGCTCTGCTGACTGCGCAGTCAGCGCGGCGACTGCGCTCGGGCTGCAATATGCCTATTGTATGGGAAATTAAATGTTTAATAACTTTTTTTGTGGATGGACTTTCTTAATCAAACTTGCGCAGCGTAATCATGTCATTCATATGTATGTATTTGCCAAAGCACAAGTCTCTAGTATTTGAAATACGAATTTTGCAAATTGGGGGCGAAGGGGGCGTGGCATCCAAAATCCAAAAATTACAAATTGTCCGCATTCATTACACGGATCTACACAGTGAATTTGGAGTCTCTAGCTCTTACGGTATGCTTAACGGAAGAAAAGTTATCGATTTTTATCGATAATAAGGAAACGGGATGAGTTATCGAAAATCTAAAAAAAACTCGTACTGCGTAGGATACACACGAGTATATACTGAAAATTTCAGATCTCTAGCTTTTGTGGTTTACGAGATCGCTGCGTTCACACGGACGGACGGACGGACGGACGGACGGACGGACGGACGGACGGACGGACGGACGGACGGACGGACGGACGGACGGACGGACAGACGGACAGGGCTATTTCAACTCAGCTCATCGAGCTGATCAAGAATATATATACTTTATGGGGTCTGCGATGTCTGCTTCTGCCTGTTACATACATTTCCACAAAAACATTATACCCTGATTTCCCATTTTCAATGGGTTCAGGGTATAAAAAACATCTGCTGCCAAACATTTGAAATTTCATTCCCAAAAACTCGGCGACGACCAAGACGAGGGCGACAGCCCCGATATGTCCAAAGATCAGAGAACAAGCGTGAGTGAGAGAGAGCGAGAAATAGGGAGGGCGAGCTCAGCAGATGAAGTGGAAGTTGAGGAAGAAGCGAATAGCGGAGGGGCAAACATTAACAAAATGTGTGGCATAAAATGCAGCATACTGAAATTGTACACGCCTGATTTAGCGGCATGGCAACTGTTGTTTACACAGCCAACAAGATGAGGCACCCAAAAACTGGACCCGATGCGTTGCCGACCCAGTTGGAAATTGGTATTGGCCATGGTAAGAGGCATGGTAAAAGGTAGTATGAAAAAGGAGAGTTGAAATAACTAATTTTAGATAGAAAGAATAAAGATAGAAGATAGAAGATAAACATGGGAAATAGAGAATGGAAGATAGAAGATGGAAAATGGAAGATAGAAGATACACAATAAAAGATAGAAGACTGATGATGGAAGATGTAAGATGGAATATAGAAGATTGAAGAATGAAGATAGAATATATAAGATAGAAGATAAGTGGTTAAACTTAAAATATGGAAAATAGAAGATAAAAGATAGAAGATAGAAGATAGAAGATAAAAGAGAGAAGATAGAAAAGTGAAGATTGAAGAAAGCAGATAGATAGGAGATAGAAGCTGAAAGACATTTTCACTATAGAAGATTAAGATAGATAGGATATTGAACTTAGAAGATAGAAGATACCCTGAACATTGCCTTACCTAACTCCATAGCTGCCCTTAAGATATCTTTCTGATTTTCCTTAACTATTGTCAGACACTGCATGCTACAGACCTGATTTAGGCAGTCCCATTTTCATGCCACACTCATTTCCTTTGCCACGAGATTTCCTACAGGGTCGACAAGCGGACGCACAGTCCGCACACAGAAATTTGTTATTGGCGTCTGGCGACGTCTGGCAATTTGATTTCGCTGTCTTGCAGTCTTCAAGTCGTGCCACTTAGTTTTGAGCTACAGCGTATGCCATAGAATCGGGCATCAAGAGCGAGTCCTGTTTCAGGTCCTTCTGCTTGTTCGTCCGTCTGTCCGTCCGTCCGTCCGTCTGTCAGCCTGTTTCTAATTGTTTGCCTGCGGATCTTTTCGGCATCTCCTCGCTCATTTTGCCTCATTAAACAGTACAAAGTAGCTGGCAGCCCGTTAAGCATTTATTTACTCAAGTCTTTCGCTTGGGCGAGGCAAATATTTTCCTTTCGCCAGGGTTGCCGCACGAAAAGCTTGCGTTTTATTTTAATTGAATTTCATCAGCAGGGATTCGCACATCCTGTCGCACTGTTGGGCAAACATGCGACACATTTCCGTGTAAATAAAATGTAATGCGAGACAATCGCATCTGAACTTGACTGAAAAATGTTCTCAATTCCTTCTGCCACAATACGTTTGTATTAATTACATAACATTTCTTTCGCACAGACAGTGCCGTGTGAAAGATGCACAGTCAGTAGCTGTCAGGGTTGTCGCCCCTCTCACACAGACAGCCGTTATCTATGACAAATGCTTCTGCCTATTGTTTGGCATCGGACTCGATTTCGCTTTTGTCTTTCCAGCTCGTCTCCACTGACGTAACCTTCCCCTAACAACTGATTGCCCAGCCCAATTTCATATAGTTTTCTTTTTTTCTTTTCTTTTTATGGTATTTGCGAGTGCGTGTGAAATTTGTCAACTCTGAGCAGACAATACAGGCACAAATTTGATTGTTTCACAGTTGAATGCCTTAACCTATGCTAAAAGACCAAAGAGACTACAACATTTGCCATAAAATTGAGTCAGTGCCTCGTCTAACAGCTGTCACGAATTGCAGTTGCCTTCTTATATGAATAGCAAACGGTAAAAGACGACCAACTATGTTGATGAGCTGCAGTTTTGTAACTACTTGAAATGGTTTGCAATAAAAAATAGTTGCATAAAAGGTATTAAAAAAAGCTTAAAAGAGAGTGACAGAGACAGAGACAGAAACAAAAACAGAGACAGAAACAGAGACAGAGACAAAGACAGAGACATAGAATAGATAGCGAGGGACAAGGAAGGAGACTTGACTCCTTTAATCATTGCAATCTAGGCAATCCTATATAATGATAGTATCCATACCACTGCTTTCTCTATACTGCAGAGCTGCAGACTTAGCTGGTCATATATTTTAAATATATACTCTTGTCTATTCTTATAAATTTCTACATATCTCACTTACAATGTTAACTACATACATAGATTATAGCTAAAACTACAATAGATTCGTATGAATAGAACTTAATGAATGAATGAATATCTATTCTTTACAAACCTTATCAATTGGTTCTTCAATTCTCTATATATATAGTAATGCTAATCTGTAAAAGATAATCTCAATCATCTCTAGTTCACATTTCAATCATTCATTTGCTGCAAGCGTATCACATTTTGCCAACATCATTTAGGATCTGTCTGCAGTAACCCTCATCGGCTTTGCTGCCAAATCGTTGGCCATATGTTCGTTTATTTTGCCATTTCGGCGGCTTTTGTGTTCCATTTTTGATGGATGGACTGTAAATAATTTGGTGTGTGGCCCGTGGTTAAATGAATTGCCTACCTGGACGAACGGCGACTTGGCCCAGCCAGGGGCAAGCTAATAAAGAAAATTTTTGTAGAAAATTATCATGACGCAGGTAAATTTGGTGTAAATTTCGCATTAGTCATTGGCTTTAATTAAGCGCAGCTACTTTCATTTCCTTCCCTTCCAAACTTTAACCTATTCCATATCTATTTCTCGTTCTGACTGGGGGAGGTTGCATAACAATTAGTTGGATTTAATTGACTTGCTCGACGCGAACGTGTGCGTCAGGAAATATGTCCCATATGGTCACCCTGAAACGGCGATTAGTCATAATTTGTGACTGTGAAGGCAGCCCAATGAATATTTTTTTCAGTTTTGGAGTTGCATTCAAATAAATTGTAACATTAATTTTGTTATATATATATTTTTTTTGTTCGTTATGGTTTTATGGTCTTGTTTCTTAATTACAGTTTTCTATTTAATTGGGAGCTCTAATTGAATCGCTCGCTTAAGGGTTGGCAATTTGTTACCCTTAAATATTCGTGATCTAGATACATTTAGTGGTAAGTAGCGCTGATGTGCTGGTTATATAATATGAATATTTCAAGTATTTGTAATATTTCTGAAATCTACAAAAATTATTCCTAAGTCTTCCGAAATATTTTTTAAATACTAAGCATAACTAAGTAACATTTCTTTAAACTCATATATAATTACTGCCATTAAATTCTTTAAAATTAGTCAAAGCGACCCCTCATTTAAAAACTCTCTAATGCCTCACTTATGACGTCACAAATTATTAATAAATATGAAGAACAAGCGAAGATCAAACAAATGTTTTACGCATTGCGCATACGCCTCATTAGCCAGCAACTGTGCAGTCTGTCGGTCTCTCCATTAAATATTTATATATTTACGACAAACCTGTTTACATTCATAAAAAATCAAAGTATAAAATTACAGTGGTTCATAGTTTTTTTTCATCCTGTCTTGTTGTAGTTGGCGAGGAGTAGAAAAAAAGAAAAACACATCAAGATAACGATGAAAAAATATAATCGTAATAAGAGTGGGTCGAGTTCATTGATTGCCTTTTAAAGTGAAATATGAAACCGCAAGTCATGGCATGTCGAAACGGTTCTAAAAAGGATGCGACAGGATGTGTGCAGCGGCAGCCAGAACTTCGAACAGCTGTCGAGTGAGAGAGAGAGAAAGAGAGGGCCTTGTTCAGTGATGAAGGACAGCTGAGCAATGCTTGGAACAATGCAGCCTCTAATTAATTTTGAAATGGCGCGCAAAGTATCTGCGCCCTTGCCCCTTCGTCTTCTTCTGCTTCTACTTCTTGGTTTTGATGTAGCTAATATTTCCGTTACTTGCAAATCCTTTGTGCCAGCAAATCCCGTCTGTGTTTAATCCCTCAAACGTGTGCAACACGTGTGCCAGAAATGTGTTAAACTCGCATAATGAACTATGAAAACATGAAAGTAAAACGAGAACTTTGAGGGCGTTTCACAAACACACACACACACACAGACAGACACACAGACACTTTGGCAGAGCTGAGCTGAGCTGAGTTCAGTTTTGAAATACAATATCTAAGAACAATACTCGGCATTCAAATATGCTTATATGTAGTTTCTCTTATCGCACGCACATAATCTATGGCAAAAGTAATCCGCAAGCAAAACATGTTGCTCCGGAGCACACGGAGCCTAAATAAGTAGATGCAAATCTAGCAAAACAATGAGTTATTTTCGGTTTGGTTCTGTATCTTTAAGATACATTTGTATAGCCGCTGCCCTGCCCCGGGGCAGGCAACAATGACGACGACGACGACGACGACGTCAACGACGACTTCGCTTGTTTATTTGGCTCATTTGAAATTCGTTGAACTGAAAACATTTGATTTTGTACAGAATTGCAGATTTATCTGCGTCTTATTGAGGCTGTTGAGGCAGTTTTTTTCTCATGAGTGTGTGTGTGTGTTTGTATCTGAGTTGTGGTAGAGATGCGCAGAGCGCGTGAGGCTCCGAATGTGCGTCGTAGAGTTAGACAGATACAAATTAACTTGATTTGCTGCAAATCAACTTTGAGATATATTTAGAGATTTGCTGAAGAGCTTCAACTAAATTATAGAGAATTTCGCCTTTGTATCTGATCTTATCTATAAACATGTTAATAAGAGTTGGTAGAGATACAATTGTATCTTTTTGCCCGTCTCGTGTCACGCACCCATCTCTAGCTTGTTATTCCAACCATTATAAAAGAGTTTTCTCTTTGTACACTTATTGTTGGATTTAAGTTAACAATTATCATTCGGTTTTCATTGTAGACTCCTCCAGCTGCACATCATAGCAACAATTAGGCGTGTCTGCGCTCTTACTCTCCTGCTATATGGCAGAGCTCTTTACAAGATTATGTTCGATATTATGGCCGCAATTGAAATGCGGCTTTTGTGTTTGCACAGGGCTTAGGCTATAAATTTTTGTTGCCTACACAGACAGATTTTTGCCGAAAAATTTTGAGCCAACAAAGTGATGAGTGGGGGGGGGGGGGCTATACACTTATACATATTGATGGGCCAGTTGGTATGCTTGTTGACATTGTCTGCGCAAATCAAATGCCGAATTCCAACCCCCAACACGAGAAGGGGAGCCGCGCCATATCCTTTTAATTCCTGCTCAACGAAACCCAAATGCAATTTGACCAAAAAAGATTTAGAGGACTTTATTATTGAGCAGCCAGAAACCCAAAGCAAATAAATTGCCAAAGGCCCAAGAGTTGAGTTGAGAGTGAGAGAGAGAGAGAGAGAGAGAGGAAGAAAGAATCGAGTCGCTACCCGCTGTGACCGGGGGCGGTATTCCATGACTAACAACAATTTCAGGGGTGTTTTCTTAAATGTGGCACACACACACACACACACACATTCACACACACTTACACTTAGATAGAACTCAACTAAGTTACATAAAAGCGAACTCTGAAAATCAATAAATATTGTGGCAAAAAATGTCCATCAAAGCGAAATTCGGAGAATCATCGTTTTATGAAAGACACAAAATTCCTAATGAATTCATTGCGGTTGACAGTCGGCGTGGCGGAACTCCCGCAAGCAGCCATCTAAGTTGTCTTCAAATTGACTTTGAGTACATTTCGTATACTCACATTTCTGTTCGCTTCATGCACGAACTGCAAAATGCGTTCGAGTGCAACGAGAAACAATTAAAACGAAATCAATTTTCCAGCGACGGTCATGAAAAAAAAAGCAGGAAATGCCATAGGCACTCACTCACAGAGTGAGGGAGAGAGAGAGAGAGGGGGGAGGAGGAGGAGGAACAGCCATATACACACATATATATTTCAAGTACTTGATGCCGTTAAGTTATCAGCGCCCAAGCGGCAACCATAAATGCGGTAGGAGCCTGGGCGGGTAGCGTCCGCTGCACGTTTAGTTCGAACATGAAACGTCCATAAGCCAAGCATAAAACACTTGTGTTTGCCTCTGTGTAACTGTGTGTGTGTGTATGTGTCTGTGTTTGAGGTCTGAGATTTGGCCTTGGTTAACTATACACTAGCAATAGGGTATTAGGAATTTGTCAACAAATGTGTGAGGTATTGCTGTTAGAGAGCAAAAATATGTATAATTGGGTTAAGATGTTGGTTTAGATGCCTAAGAAAACTTTCCATTTTAGCAATTAAATATCTATTATATTTTTAACCCTTAACAGACTAATTAATTATGTTGTTGTCATATGATTTAATATGTTAAAAAAATTATTTATAGCAGATTAAATTTTTTTACTAAATAATTTATTTCTAGCTGAAATTCGCTTATTTGAAGTATGATTTGTCTTAGAAAAGTGAATTTCAGCTGGGAAACATAGTTATAAAGATATGTATTATATGTATTAAAGCTTAAAAAAACTATTAAAACTGTTTAAAATAAGATGAGCTGGAGCCAGCATAGACCAAACTCAATTGTTATATATGTATATACTATATACCAGAAAGAGTATTTCGACTTCCTCACTTTGCCCTTAACTAATGCCCAGTTATGTTATCATTAAGTCAGTGAAGCGTTTGAAAACGCGCATAATTAATTGAGCGCCTCTTCAGGCAAATGAAAAATGGAAAAACGGAAAAAAAAACTCAGGGAAATTCAACTCCGCCACGAACAATTGCACACAAATTCGAACAGTTGTTCGGCGAGTGTGCGTGTGTGTGTGTGTGTGGGCGAGTGTGTATGTGTTGGTGTGTTTTTTCTGATAAGGCACAAGTTCAAGTGCATCCAGAGTCTGAATGCCCTCACTTGGGCCTGGGGTTGGGGCGGTGCGAGTTCAAATCGCTTAACAAATTCCATCTAATAGAAATGCATTTTTAAATGAATTTAAAGCGCGTCGCCGAGTCAACGCAGCTGGGTACCAATCTCCTCTTCTTCTTCTTCTTCTACTGCTGCTTCTTCGTCTATGTCAGTTCTTCAGTTTTCCAGCTCTCAACTAATCCGCACAGCTTCGCATTTGTCACGTTTTATCATGTCAGGGGTGGGTTTGAACCGTAGACGCCCCGCGTTGCCTTCTACTTCAATAAATTTTATTGAAGATATTGCATTAGACTTCGGTCGAACTATGTGGCTGTGCGGTGCGGAGGGGGCGGCCATTCGTGGGAGTGTGTGAAAAATGTTATTATGCTCATATCATCCCCCTAGCTGCATGCAAATCTTATGTGCGTTGCTTTTCATGTAATGAAGCTATTGAAAGTGCCTCGTAATTGAAGTAGGCAAACGAGTCTGCACAATTGTTTCAATAAAATTGGGTTTGTGTTTGTCTTGGGACTTTTAAAGTTTTGCTAAAGCGGAATATGGGTTGATCTTGTGTATTTAGCCTAGCACTTTGTATGCCAATATACCCTGTATAATATGTGGTTTTGAGTTTGAAGGGAAAAACAAAGAAAACAAGAGAGGGAAGAATACAACCAGTACCAACTCGATGAATTTGAAAATTTAAGACAAGGAATTGAACTTTCTGTCTGTCTTCTTTATAAAAACCTCATAAAGTTCGATTCTGAAATAACTAGATGTCCTCATATGATGGCTAGGAAGAAGTCTTAAACATCTTTTAAAAGAACAAAAGATTTGATCTTAAGATGACTTTTTCAGTAGTCAATTCTATGTATATTATACTAAAAGCCTGAGATAGATATCGACATATATACATACATTTATAATTCTATACTGAGTATCCTCTAGTCGATCATTATTCTCGAGTAAATACGTCCAATAAGCTAACTCAACATGTTTGGCTAATTTAAAATTTGATTTTAGACATATAAATTATATTAAAAGCATTTTTTTAAGGGAGCGAGCTAGGAATTCCCAAAGGGCTAAGCCGCATAGCTCTCTAAAGGGTTGGCCTCTGTCTAAAGAACTCCTGTGGGATGATCAATGAATTGGTTGCTGACGTGGCTGCCATCTTCTTTAATTTTATATTTATTTTAAATTCTTATAAAATCTTGAATATAATTTACAAGCATTGTAATTAGCTGCACACATTGTTATCGTTAACTTTGGCTTTATACATTTTGCTGTCAAGTGCAATTAATATTGTAACCACATTTGATGATGACAGCCTTTGCCAACTTGTTGCCCGTACACACACAAACACATGTGAGGATAACCACAAGAAACTGCCTGAAATTCTTGACGCATTTCAAATGTGCCAGAGCAATTGTCCAAGTCAGACAAACCGCAACTGGCCAGCTGCTAAAGGGTCTCACGTTCTTGCCTTGCCTCATGTTGCCTCCAATACGAAACTCGAACCAAAGCCCAAGTCCAATCATAATATGTGCATTGTTCCATGGTGGCAAATGAATTTGCAGCTCATATTGCGATGTCCTGTGGGGCACGAAACTCGATTTTTATTAGTGTCAATGCAGAAAGCAACAGACCCAAAGGAGCTATTCTATTGACCATATACCAAATAGCAACTATGTAGATGTGTCTGTGTGTGTGTGTGTGTGTAAGTGTGTGTGTGTGTATACTCATTTATTGTCCTAGCAACGGGATGCGGGCTGTGCTGTCAATCCCTGGATAGTTCATGCCATTATTTTTCATGTCTATTGATAAAAGCAAACACCACACACACATACACACTCACACACACACACACACACACACATGTTGTCCTTTATAGCATTATTATGATGTGCTCTGGTCTGCCCGACTCCTGCATTAAAACATCAGCATTAAAATCAGCCAAGCGCGAATCATCATCTAAACCCATCGACAGACTGTCTGTCTGTCTGACTGTGTGTAGAAGGGAAATATGCATATGTACATATATCCATACATATATATAACACTCTATATGAATTAGCCTTAAATTGAATTCAGTTGTGGGCGAAAGCAAAACTCAACTGTTGCCGTGCTCAATAAGTTTGTTTGTTTGTTTTTTAAAGCCCGTTTGAACTTAAAATTCGATTAAATGTCTGCCAAGTTAGTTAAGAGTCGCTGAGGCTTGGCAATAAAGTTTCTGCGGCTTAAATCAATGTCGCTTCAATACAGTTTCAGCATCAATTTGCAATTTTCAACAGTTGTCCAACTAGAACGAAAACCCTTCGCCCATAAACGAGGGGTTGGCCCATTGTCATGCGTGCTTGACTCTCTTTCAATACTCTGCAAATGGGGGCATGTGGATGAACTTGTAAAGTAGATGGAAGAGAATAGGTTAAATGTAGTTAAAGTAAAGTAACAATAAAAAATATTTAAAATAAATAAATATAAAGAATATATAAATAAAAACACAAAACTATACTAATTTGATAGATTATAATATTTTTAAAAATTCTATCTATTGCTGATAATTTAAGTCAGATATTCTAAGCACAAATCAAGTAAAATTTTATCATAATTTCTTAACTATTTTGCATAATTATTTTATGTAAAAAAAATTATTATAATATTTTATGTAAAGAAAAAGGTGTAACTCTGCATAGCATTAAAACTCTATTTTTAATAAACATTTTTAATATTTTTTTTAATAAACATTTTTTTTTACATTTTTTTTTTTTTACTAACAAATTATTAAAATTAAACTAAGATTAAAATTCTATTTTACCTAAATAAATATTTATTTACTATAAATTAATTATATATTCTATCTCTAATTACTCTAGTAATTATTTTATTTATTTTTCCAATACTATCTATATATCAAACTCCTCCCACATATATGCTCTAAATAGAGTATTTAACAATTCGTTACTTCCAATTTAGCATTTTCTGCATTTTTTATGCCATGCACTTAACAATTTGCCACAGCGCCGACAAAGCCAAAGGAAATTTCGCATTTGTGATTTTCTTTTTTTGTTGTTGTATTTTCATGTTGTTTTGTTTTGTTTTTTTTTTTTTTGCTACCCTGTTCGAGGCATTTGGGGTAGCCCGTATAATAGGCCGTCGTCGCGTGCTAATGTGATTTGGCTATTAATTTTCCACAGGCTGCCGTCTAAGCCTTGGCAAATTGAATTGAGTTTCGCTCAACGCCGAGCTCCAATATCGGCGACGTTGTCTGGCAAATGGCAGACAGGATGCGGCGGCTTTGGTTTCCTTTATCTCGTACTCCTGCCACCGCCATCCTCCTTCCTCCTTGCTCCATCCACTCGGCATGCAGTCTTCACCTTGTCGCCGCTTTTAAAGTGTAGAAACTGTAAAACTGATAAATTTTAAATCAATAGCTGGTCGGGGGCTGTGTGGTTTCTACTTTAACGGCACTCAAGGGCTGGCGGGGGCGGTGGCGGTGGCGGTGGCTGTCTGCCATTTGTCTTTGGGTTAGGGGTATTCCCCAAACGCTGCCTTACCAGACATTTTGGCTAATTTATTGTGTTATCTTTTCTAGCTCCGCTGTGCGTTCCTTTGGGTGCGCTTCTCGCCTGGCCCCTGGCCCCTTGACTCTGGACTCTGGACTAAAAATAGAACCGACAAAAAAGGCGATAAACGATAAACGAATATAAATTGCTTTGCTCCGAGCGGGCAAGTGGCCCAGCCAAATGGGAATCAACTCGGATCTAAAGGTACTTTCATATCAATTAAATCTTTTAAAGAGAATTTTCAATGTTATTTTCGTTTGACGACACATAAAAAATGACGCTGCACAGTCGAGAACAATGCGAAAAAGTGTGCGAAGCGCGGAAGGGTTACACTAGAAAATATCCTGCAGTTGAGTATGAAGTGAAGGAAGGTTTTTGGCTGTAGCCAAAATGTTGTGAATCTTAAAACCTTTTTTAAATCAATTTATAGAATATATATCTTTTAGATCCTTAGCTTGAGTTTCTCATATCAAAGCAAAAGGAAAGGAAAACTAACATTTTATATATACACAAAATCTTGACTGCCCCACACAGCTCTTTGTCAATTTACAGGGTATAGCAATACCTTTTATTTTGAGCTGTAATACTCGCCCGTTTTTCACATGACTCGTCTGAACTGTTTGGCTGGCAAACATAATGCCAAATTTGAACAATTGAGCCGAATTGTTGCCTTGGTGAAACTGCAGCTAAAAATTGATTTTTAACTCTATTGTGCACTAGACTCTCTCACACACTCACACACACATGCAGACACACAGTGATAAATGGACAGCGGCAGGTGTACATAAATGCCGTGTGTGGGTGTGTCTCGATGCGTATCTGTAACTGAGATTCTGTCTGTAACTCCTGCTGTGCAACTAAATGTGGCACTGCATTTGCCAACTTTTTGGGCAGCTGCAATTGCAACTGCAACGACAACTGCAACTGGGAAACCTCAAAGACTGGCTGCATTCGGTTTTGATATATTAATTGCAGTTGAGAGTAGGCACAAGGGGGAAGGGGAGTCGACTCCCTTACAGAAACCTTGATTATGACGCACATTTGGCAGTTGATTGGAATCGTTAGCTCTCAGTTGCTGTTGGGTGGATTTTTGGGTTGGCTTTTATGTAACTTTAGTCTACAGATATACACGTATATATATATATGTATATATCTTAATATATTTGCTCCCTTGAGCATAATTTGTGTTTGTTCAAGGCGCTGCCTGTTAACACCCACACACAGTAGAGTATAAAGCGTCTGATAAGGTGGCGCCGGCACGTGACCCACTAATGAGCATTTGTTGGCATTTGCCGGGGTCAGAGTTCATGCAAATAGCTGTACCACGGCCACCTTCCACGAAGACACTCTCTGTGCGGCATTCAAGTGTAGTCTTATAACGAAAAAAAAGTCATTTGCTTGGCTCATCTCTCACTCCTCCTCGCTGTATCTGTCCGCCATAAACTATAATCATCAAAAAATTGTTGAGAACTCTGTGAGGAGGCCAGGTAGTCGGAAATTTTGGTTTTTCTGGCATAATTAGTTGCCGAGAGCAGACTCTAGAGATTTATGTCGGGCACGCAAACAATTGCCTTCAAGAGCCGCTTTGTGCGGTCTATTTTATATATTTTTGCCGGAAATTGTAAAACTTGCTCACAAGTCAAAGGCCAGTCGAGGCTTATATAGATGGATTGCGGTGGCTCAATATCGGAAACCTTCGCAATTTGTGAACACATTTATGAGATATTTTTCACAGCTCCTCCAGGAAAAATGTCTGGGAAAATTGTTTTTCCTACGCTCACAACTTTTCTAATTAAAGTACGTAAATCAGTCGTCGTCGTCTGCTCCCCTCCGCCTTGCTGGGGGTTGGACACTTAATTAACATCCAATGTGACAATTTCTCTGCTTAGCCGCAGACAATGAGAAATGAATTTCAATTAAAAAATATTATTTGCTGACTCAGCTTGGAAATATTGCAATTAAAAATCTCATATTTCAGTAAGGGTTTTTTTTTTTTTTTTGCTTTTTATTTTGACTAAAGCGTGAAAGTGCTGGGCAACCTAGATGGACATTAACCCACCCAGGGGCAATCAAATTGTACTTTTCACAAAGCAAAAAAATAAATGAGAGAAGGAAAAGCAAGGTGCATGAAAAAGTAAAAGTAAACAGCAAAGGGAATAATGTGATGACAAGTGAAACGAATTTAATATGCGCTTTTATTGGCAAATGTAATAAATTAACAAAGGATGAATATTATATAACATAATATATAGAAATAAAATATTTATACATATCTATTTATTTTATTATATTTATTTAATTATATTTAAAGGAATTATTTTCTTAATCATTTTAAAAATTTCTTTATCAAAGATGGTTTTTCTTTCCTTTTTAAAATAAATTCATTTCACAACAGTCACAAAATTTAATGAATCTATATATTAAAGTGATATCTTATACCACTATATAAATTTCTTAACTTTCATATACATAGATATATGTTTAAATTTCTGATTCTAATATATTAAATATTTCATTTGCTAATTGAAAACTTTTGAAAAACTTCATATTGCTTATTAAAACATATTAGACTCATCATTTGAGACTTTCTCCTACTTATTAATTATAATAAATTCCATATTTATGTTACACATTCCTTTCCAAAAAACCCATGCCACCCTCCAGCCTTGGCAGTGTATAGCAAAAAAAAAAAAAAAAAAAAAAAAAAAAAAAAATAGGAAGCGAAAAAAGCAAAAGTAATACAAACAATAGTCACCCCATTTGCGAGCTGCGCTCCCCTTTGGCCCTGCGTTTATACGGTTGAGTGTCTACTCGAAATTGTACTTGAAATGCTCTGCAAAAAGTAACACAAATATTTGTGCAAATATTTTCAGACGGCATGACGATGGGGTATGGCTGACAGGCTGATACAGGCTGACACAGGCTGATGCCCTTGCTCCACGCATTTGAGCCATACCTTAATGATTTGTCAATAGTCGCATGTGCCACTGGCATTTAGATTGCTTGAATTCTCATGTTTATGAATGTGTAAGCGTATTACCCCGCTATATAAGCGCCCCTCGTACTCTTCCTTCTGCTGCCTCAGCAACCACTCGGTTGTTCGGACATTGCCTTCACATTTGATATGGGTGTGCGAGTGTGTGAGTGAGTGTGTGTGTGTGTGCTCCCTTCTTAGCAACATCTTATCGACATCTCTGGCAGCCATGTGGTACGCTCTTTGGTATCCTTGTACTTCTGCCCCGCTCTCTCGATGCTCCGCCTGCGCCCTTCAATACATCGAGTACTTATGCTGCATATGGACAGCACTCGGAAAGTGTGCCAAATGTATCGATATAAGAGACGTCTGTGCGAGTGTGTGTGTGTATTGGCAGCTCTTTGGCCTTTGTTTATTTTCAAGGCGGCATCCCGTTCAAGCAGCAGATGCTCACTTGAAGGAGCCGGGCCCTAAAATGCATAACTACATACTTACAACAAGGAGTCGAAGCAGAAGACGAAATCGAATTTACATTGTGCATATTCCAGCTGACATGCGGCGGCTGCCCTGCTGCCGCTGCTGCTGCTGCTGCTGCAGCTCATTTATGAGTCTTCGGCTCAGTTAAGAGTTTGTCTTTCAGCATATTGACAGCTGTTATGCAATTGTTTCTCTTGCTTATTAGCTGAGCCTAAGCAGTTATGCTGACACGTTCTTCAATTGAAAATGAATATGAATATTTCTTTCTTAGAACATTTTTGACACTAATAAATAAGTGGGCTTATTGATTTTTAGTATATTTCTATTTAGTATATTATTTTTTGATTGATTCATATAGGTATTTCGAAACATATATACTTAGATTTAATTTTAAAATCTTTTCAAAGCTATAAAAATTAAATATTGATAAGAGAAATTATATTTTATTTACTTTTATTTACCTAAAAAATTAAAATAAATATAGATTTATGTATTTAAATAATTAATCAAATAAAAATATACAAATGCATAGTAATAAAAACAAACAAAAATTCAAAATAAATAAATTGTTAATATTAGGAGTGTGCATAAAAACTTAAAATAAAATTAATATAAGTTATAAAAACATTGCAGCATTTTAGGCTGTATTTAATAATTATTTATTTTTTAAACATTATCCTGAAAGTATGCAAGATTTATCTCTACTACTTCAACTGTCAGCTTAAGAAAATAAGAAAAGTACTGTTTTTTTAAACTCATTAAAAAATATATAGAATATATAGAAAATTTAATATAAAAATTAAAAAAAAATAAAGCGAATTATACAAGCATTTATTTATAAAAGAAATATTAAATTAAACAGTCAAGCACAGAAAATTAATCTTATACACACATATTAACATATATTAAAAACCCTTGTGAATTTTTAAAGATATATATATGTATATACCCACCATATATATGAACAAACCCAATCATCTGGCACTTTCGAGCAGCACTCAGTTAACAATTAATATAAATAATTGATGGCTATTGACACCGCGCGCTCCCATTAGGTGCTTTAATTTTTGGACAAGCAACAATGAAAATATTACAGTGCGCAGCTCAATTATTCTTGCAACATTGTAACAACAACAATAAACAGTTGAAATCCAATTTCCGCTAAAGAAAAACTCACGCTTTCGGGCCAAAAAAGGCTACAAAGAAAACTGGTCAAGTGGACGCAGACAAATGCGAGGTCAATTATACGCGCAATTGGTAGCATCGTGGCGAAAGACAAGTGCGAGAGCATAACCAAAGGGCGAAGCACCACATATACAACCACACACACACACTCGTACACACAATCACAATTAACATTAAGATTAACATTAACATTAGCTGGCGAGCAGCGAGTCCGCCCTCTGGCTGTACGCATTTAGGCAGAGATTAACAGTTGGTAGACCCCGGCGCTGGAAAAGAGCAATTAACACGCTGAGGTCAAGTCGTGCCCGCCAACGGGGCCCCATTACAATGCTACACTTGTAAGCGAAGTCGAAATATATATATAGAGAAGTATATGTATTATCATATTTCTTATGTCATGTGGTCTGTTTCTTTCCTGTTTCGCATGGGTCTCATCTTCTGCTGCGCACTTCTTAAAGACCTGACACTGAGATCTGTCTCAGACCAGTTAGATCTTTTGTTCTGCCTCTTAAAAGGCAATCGGAAGTATGCCGCAACAAGAATGTTGATGAGTTTCAAGTCCAAGCTAGATATATGTACTTATGTCTAAAGGGAACTATCTATTTTTGGCATTTTCAAGTGCCCTACAAGTCAACTTACCTATTTTTTTGTTCTCTGTCTGGTTTCAGATATTTTTCACTGTGTGTGTGTGTGTGTGTGGAAGTTTGAAGTAATTGCTTAGTGTTCCAGTGTTTGCTTAAGACGCAATGACACTAGCTGAAGGTGGATAAAACTTAGGTAAAGATTTAGCAAAATAATATTCTAAGACTTGAGAAGTTTTTAACAACTTACTTATTAAATTTTATCTGCTTTCAAAGCTTCTCATCTAATTATTATTTCATTTAAAGAAAACATGCATATATAGATGGATTTAGTAGAAGTCTTAAGATATTTCAACAAATATGTTTTCCTACAAATTATTCTCTAAAGTAAACAGAAAAATAACTTTGTCCATTTATTTGCTAATAAATTTCATTGAAGCTCTCCATTTTCGGCTCGTGTCATTTGACTATTCACTAATATTTGGCTAAATCTTTGACTAATTTGCTCTGCTTTATTTGGCTATGCGCTAATCGTCGGCCAGTTTATCTAAATTAATTTGTGGACAGGTCGCAAGTCAAGCTCAGGCCCAAGCACATTTAAATTAATTCAATAAAATAAAAAATATATATACTTATGTACACCTAGTTACATAAACATAAAAAACAAAACACTTTCACCATAAATTAGGCAGTCGGCGTATTTGTGCCTTGATTTAATGAATATTCATAGTTAATTATGTTTGATATTTGTGGACTGATGATGGATATGGTTTCTGTATTGAAAATGCAGTCACACACGTGTGGTTTGAGTAGTCCATGCAAAAAACTAAAATCAAAACAATTTTGCACCTTAACCTGTAGCTCGAAGGTGTTTACATTGCTGACATTCCACAGAGATTTGATATTTGCATTAGAAATTTTATGCCCGGCAGGCGCAATTCATTAGCTAAGCAAACTCTCCAGCCAGCATGTGCTGGGGGTTTCCTGTTGCTTGTTGCCATCCATCCATCCATCCATTCGGCGGCATCACATCTAAACTTGTACGTAATACTCATCGGACTATTCAAACAACTCAATTTAGAATAATTTGCGCATCTTAAAGCTATTTTTGTGCGGAGCAAAGAATCTCAAAAACTGTAATCGTTTTTAATTGTTTGTCTGAGGCGAAATAAATGCCATCGGAATCAAAAAAAAAAATATCAAATTAATATGAAATATTTAATCAAGATTGGAGAATGTATGGGAAATACCCTATATATCTGGCGATTTAATAAAAAATACTTTAATAATCGAAATATTTCATTTGATACTTAATATTAAAAATGATATATGTATATAATATTCCAGTGATTAATCCTTCAATTAATCTTACAGAGAAAATCTTATTATTATTTTATCAATCAAATTAAAAGTAGATTTTTTGTAAAAATAATTTAAGAATGAATATATATCAATTTGAATTACAAATTTTAAAGAGAAATAATTGATAAATTAATCATAAATTAATCAAAAAGCAAATATACTCTGCAATTATCATAGTCATAGTCATAGTCCATTATACCTCTATCATTTATAGCTTATAAAGTACAGGGTATATCTATATGACAACAATGCTACCAAGATCATTATCATTGAGATTATTTATATGACTTTGTATCATTAGATGGCCAAAACTTAATGTACTTATCTGCAAAAAAAACAAAAAAAAAAACCAAGAAGAAAAAGAGAAGATGAGAAAACAACAGCAAAAAAACAAAATCAAGAAGAAGAAGTAAAGCCAAAAGACTTGCACTTAACATTGGCGAACTGTTAATTGCTCGGCCTTTGAGGCAGTAGCTGCTCGTTCGGCTATGGCTTAAGAACGCAAAAGGTCAGGCTTTATAAATAGACATAATACAATTACCAATTATAAGCAAATATCACAAAGTAAACGCTTGATTAACGCCAAGTTCAAGTTGAGTAATTAGAAAACAATGCGTAACGTGCAAAAATTATACAAATTGTTTGCATCTTCTAATTTTTGGCAATTGTCTTTTTAGCCGGAATTGCAGCTGTGGGCGTATTGCCAAAAAAAATATCATTTAATATTTATGAATTTAATTTGGGTTTTGTTTTGTTTTCTGTGATTTGAAAACTGAGCATAAGCTTCATCATTAATTTAACTGCGAAATGTTGACGCATTTGCTTAACGTGGCTAAAACAACGGCTGCCGCTGCTGCTGCTTTTGACGCCGTTTTAATTGATTACTGACAACCGAAACGGTGCATGTTAATCAGTAATCGAGCCACCGAAACCACCGACAAACCGTGCTGTGCATGTCCTTGCCATTTTGGCCAAGTTCATTAAACCGCAACTGAAACGCAATTAAGCCACGAAATCAAATCAAAACCAACCGAAGAGAGAAAAAAAAACAAACAAAATGTTATCATTAAAATGCGTGCGCTTCGTGGGGAGTCTGCAGCCGGAAATTATAGGCAAAAGCAAAAAATAAAAATAAAAATGAATAAAAAAATAAAGAAATATCATAAAAATTAAGTAAATTCGTTGCTATCATCAACTATTTGGAAATATTTATTAGCTCCCTCGCAATAAATACAAATGCAGTTAAAGGGCAAACACAGACACACACGGCGTATGCGTAATCTTGTAGAAATATATTTGACTTGCCCGCGGCGTCACGTATTTGGGTCTTTCATCCATTTTGCCTAAAGAGGCCAATTCAAGCTCAATAAAAAAATTGAATTTCGGATTTTAAATTACATGCTCAATCTTTGACCGAGGCAGCTACATAAAAGTATGTTGCAAATAATACGCATAATTAACAAATGATACTCTGGATTGGGGCGTTACCCGCCTGCCAACCACTCACAAGGCAAATACCGCAAACAAACTCAGCAAAATTGCAAAAACCCCAGCAAGGAAAAAAAATGAGTTTGGAATGCATGCCAAAGTATTGCCAAATGCAAGGCTATCTTATACCTTTACCAAAAAAAATGAAGAAGAAACTTAAAAGAAGTTTCAAGGTCATAAATGTTAAAATCTGCATTAATAATTTTATATTTAAAAATGTTTTGTAAAATATTTTATTAATAAATATATTTTTTATTTAATAACTATGACTTAAAATAAAACCAGGAAAATTATTGTTTTCCGGTTTATCTAGCTTAAGAATTTAGCATACTTAGCTTAATGGAAACTTGAAATTCGTTTGGCAAACTTTGATAGTTTTGCCAGCAAAAAAACCATTTAAAGTAAATGTATATCGACAGCCTATAATGTAGTTAGAATTTGGCAAATAGTCAACAGATCTACAATCTGACAATATAATTGGTTTATTTAACTAAATGATAGATGATAAGACTTATTATAAGCTTATCTCTCAGTCTTAAAAACTTTTAAACGTTTGCGTGCGAATAAGTTTCCTTTGCTATTTCCAATTGAAAAATTTATCTAAATAGATTTCACGACATCATAATGGGTCAAATTGGTGCTCATGGCCTCAGAGCCAGTCAGGTCAACAGCCCGAAATCATTGCAAATTTCATCTAGAGGAACCTTGAAATATTCAAAAACAAAAAAAAACTATTAGTTTTTGGTTTAGCACTTGAATTGGCACACGACTTGATGTTGGAAATATATATAGTATAAATTTAAATATTTCAATGAAATATGAAATATAATTTATAAAATTTAAAATATATAAAGCAAAATTTAATTATATTTTGACTTTTTTTATGATGTTCAATATTTTGCTTAGATTATTTATAAATTAAATATAATTATCATTAGGTAAATTGAAATTTTAACTTAATTTTTTATCGATTAGCATAAATATTTAAAAATAAATTGAAGAATAGCTCTAGCTCATCAATCAGATCATCAGATAGATCGGTTTATTAACTTTAGATATATAGATACTTATTAGTGATATTCCTCTCTTTTTTTAGGTATCAAATATTTGTCTAGTAATATTCGCTCTATATAAAGTACAATATTGTATATAATCTACTTTGCCATTTATGATATTCCCTCTGTCTGCACGCTCGGCCGGGTATTGGCTGAAATCGAAATTGAAAAATCAAGTGCAGCGCAGTTAAATCCAAAAAGCCAAAAGCCAAAAACCAAATTCCGAAGGTCAGCGCTGCGGTATGCAACAATTTGGTGGCGTCGCTTGATTGGACATGCTGCAGCTTGTTGTTGCTGCTGATGTTGCTGCTGATGTTGTTGTTGTTGTTGTTGTTGGTTTGCTGCTGTTGGCCGGCGGCGCATTTTATTTCTTCATTATGTACGAAACAATAAAATTTAATTGAACGTTAAATTTAAAACGTAGCACGAGTCGGCTACGGCGGCAACCGCTGCGACTAAAAAGGAGCAAATTAACTCATTGTTGCAAAAAGTTATGCAAATGGGGCGTAAGGTGCCGAGCAAATTAAACTGCCATTAAAATTTATACGCCAATAAAAATAAAAATCAGCAAAAAATATATCGATACAAAAATTAAAAAAAAAAAAAAGATGAAGAAAATTATGACAAAAAGAGAGCAGTGAGCGGTAAAAGTGTCGATTGGTTGTAAATAAAATGCTCGTTAATTTATGTGGGCGTATTTTATTTTTACATTTATTTTTTTTTCATTTATATTTTTCGCTTTGGCTCAACAATGGAGCCTACCGCGTTCATGCATATGCAAAAGGTAGACAAAACTGTAACCATATGCTATGCAAATGAATTATGCTGTAAACGGTTATGCCACGGTGGGAATATCCGAGTGCAGCGGGGGGTTTTTGGTTTGGTTGACTATAGAAAGCCTTAAGGAAATGACTGTTGAGTAAGTTCTTAAAGCAAGTTGATTTATATGAATTTATGTAAAAGTAGTGCAGGGAATTGTGGGGATATATGTCAGGGAATGATACTCTAGAATGACTGTTGCTGTTGTTGATCGCATTGATCGCCTTTCTATGCGATTTTAGCTTTTCTTTCTCTAGTTCTCTCATTCTCATTTCTACCTATTTCCTTCTCTTTGTTTAACTTTCTTTCTCTATAGCTGTCTGTCTTTCTTTCTATCTCTCTCTCTCTCTCTCTCTCTCTCTCTCTCTCTATCTGTCTTTGTTCCTCTATCTCACCCTCTGCCTTTATCTCTATCTCTATCTCTAACTTTCCCTCTCTCGCTCTCTACCGATATCTATGTCTGTATATCTCTCTTTCTGAAGAACCTTCGCCTTTCATTTCTTCCTCTGAAGAGTTGATTCAATTACATCACAATGCATCATAAGAGCAGAACTACATTGATCTATAATAATAGGAAAACCCACATTCACATAGCTTTCAATGAGAGCCAAGCCAAACATTAATCAATTAAACCAGCATAGCTGCTGACAATTATGTTTCCATGTGTAAATGCACGATGAGAATCTTTCAAATATTTTTTACAGCATTCAAAAAGCAACAACAACAACTTGGACAACCTGCACATTGAACAGAAGTGCGACCTTCGGCACAAAGAAAAATATTAATTACAGACAAAACTTTACAGGGTTAAATAAAAACAAGTGAACGCCCCACAAAGTGCAGCAATAAACCACAATGGAAGAAGAAGAGCAAATACCATGATCTATTATAATATGATATATGCTGTGATTATCGAACATAAAACTAATATGCTGACAGTTAAGTGGAAATTAATGAATGCTGCGTTTCAATGCGTTTTGCGGCTATTGTTAAGCTGAACTTAACATTCATATGGATATATATAAATGTATTTTTATATTAGTGTTAGACTTTGTGTATTGGATCTTTGGCGAGTCATCGAACCGTTGTAGTTGTATAATTTATGCATCTGCTCGTTGCTTACAATAAACATCAAGAACTGATGATGACTTCAATCAGCCAACGAAATTGTCTATTTGGTTTATTGTGTGTAGGCCGTGTGTGAGTGTGTGTGTGTGTGTGTGTGCGGTTGTGATTCATGTTGACCTTCTTTGGACATTTCGATCTGACTTTGTCTTGGCTACAATCAAAATACCATTTTACACACTTCATAGTCTGGCAAAGTCAGTTGAATTAGCACAAAATTAGCCAAAGAAGAAGATGAAGCATTTTAGCTGATCTCCTACACTTTTAGTCACAGTCACAGACAATTTACATCGAACAACGAAAGCCCCCCACAATCGCTCATAAATTCTAGTTTTAACTTCTAACCGCAGCAACAAGTTTTCTAGTCACATTTATTGTTTTGCTTTTGACTACTCCAAATTGTTGTTGTTGTTGTTGTTGTTGTTGTTGCTGGTAAAAACCCGAATTTCACATCCGCCTACAGAAGCGCGTTGCCAGGTCGTCTCGCATCGGGCTGAGCGAGCGGCTGCCCAACATGCTCGCAGCTCATCATCTAAGCTCATGTGAATTTTGGAGCATTTATAAGTGAGAGGAATTTCAGATTGTCGTAACAAAATTAACAAATAATTAAAGCTGAGCTTATAAAAGGGGAAGAGTTGTATATGGCATAGAAATTTATAGAGAGAATTGGTGTGAAATTTATTTATCTAAGGAAAAGATTTTAGGGAATAACTTAAATTTATATTTTTTATTTAAAAATGCTTTGTTATGATTATATATAATTTTAGCTAAATTTTAATAACTATTTATACTCAATAAAATTGCTAATTCCAATTCTTACGTAAGTAAAAATATAACAATAAATAATTATTTATGAAGTAATCAACTCTTTAAAGATCACAGTTTACAGCTGCTTGAGGTAGGTTAAGAGTTGCTCAATTAGATCAAACTCTGAGCCCTTACATACTCCAGCTATGTCTTAACTCAGCTTCAGATCGACATCATTAGATCTACTTGGCTGCTGGGCATAATCAGTTAAATAGTTTGCTTTGTGTGCGGCTCAACAATTTTCTAATGAGTCTGTTCGCACAGGTTGCGCCTCATTGGAACTAGGGGCCACAGCCAATGCCTACGGGCCCAGCTGTGGTTGCGCAGGCGCCATTTAAACTGGGTACACGATGGTGGTGGTGGGGCAGCAGCTGCAACCACTGACTGACTGGCTGTAATTATCAAACAGCCGAATATCATTTAAATTGTTTAAATGCAGGTAGGGCGAGGGTATAGGGGGCGTTGCTGCCACCTGACCATTTGCCATTTTGCATGTGCAATTAACACCGTCGTACAATGCGTTCAATGTGCAAGAGCTGCCGCTGCTGCTGCTGCTGCTGTTGATGCTTAACCCAAGACGCGTCGTCTTGACGTCCAGCTGTCGTCTGTCTATCTGCCTAGGCTCGTCTCTGTCCAAGTCTGTCAGTGCCTGTCAAATAGCTGCATAGAGCACCATTTGTGTTGGCCTCTTGGTAAACGCCTCCTTCAAAATGCGCTGACGACGACGACGACGACGTGGCTCGTCTTTTGTTCTACGTTCAAAAAACAAAAAACAAAAAAAAAAACTCTTTCATAATGCTCCATTAAATTTTATGCTTTCATAGATCAAGATGAACAAATAAATTTGAGACTATGTGACGAGTTGTTGTTGTTGTTGTAGCTGCTTTACAGTTTTGTGCAGCGTTTCTTTTGTGTGGTGGTTGGAAGGTCTGCGATCGCCTGCCCAACCAGCCGTTGAAATGAACTTGAGAGAGCCCAGAGCCCAAGTCGACATCATCGGCTGGCTTGTCGGCTCTGTGTTTGTTTCGTTAGCTTTTGGTCCATGGTTTATATGTTGGCCCAGTTTCGATGCGATGCGATTCGATGCGATGCGCTGCGCCCCAGCCTAAAGAGGTTTAAGCCATTCTGAACGGAAGCGCTTTGTTTAACGCGCCTCAGACATTGCAATTTTTCTTTTACCCAGTTTTTCGGCTATGTCTTAGGTCGTTGCACAGTGGTTAACAATATTTTTACTTAGTTTTTATTTTTTACTTTTATTTAACATTTTTTAATATTTTTTTTTAAATTTTTTTAAGTCAGTAAATGTAATTTAATCTAAAATATCTATTACAGTTATTTAATATTTTTCTTGTTTTAATTTCTCTTTTGTTTGATCTCTCGACCCACTGTGCACAGCTCTTTGGCTCTGTGCGGATCTAAGGTCTTTTGGATCTTTTATAGCACTCGGTTCACATTTGGCTTTTGCAGTTTTGTTTATCGGAAGCGGTCGACGGTTTGTTGTCGTTTGGTTGGGCAACTGTTACCAAATAACTGGAATCATATGGATTTATGATAGAACCGTTTTGTATGGCGTCTCACTCGCTCTCCCCCTATCATTGGCCATAAAGCTGCCAGTCCTTTCTAATTGGGCTGCTGTTGCGGCGGAGGCGGCGACGACAGTCGAAGGACAGTTGAGAAGTTTTTTATTATTATTAATATTATCTTGTGAGCTTTGCATTCAATTCAATTAGCTCATCCATAGCAGCAATTTTTTCAGATCTCGTTTTTTTATGTGCTTTAATTAGATCATAAAATCGTGGCTTAAAATTGCAATTAAAAATTATGATAACTGGGTGTGTGAGGTCTTATGACTATAATTATATATTTATATTCAACTGAAAGAGGCTGCCGGATATTGAGTCAGAGTCAGAATCAGCGTTAAGAAGTGTACGAATTTTGATGATCAAGTGTGAATATGCTGGCACTTTAGCTGACGTCAGAGAGATCAGAGATCTGTGGCATTCCTTGGCTTGAGTTCCATTGCTTATGGCTTTATTTTTTGGTTGTTCACTTCATTTGCTGACCGATAATCTTCTTCTCAGTTTGTGTTTCATTTCACTTTTATGTTTGTTTATTTGCTGTTGTTGTTATTGTTGTTGTGAGCAGGAGGCGTCAAGGTCAGACGTGACATGCACAGCAACTTGAGCGCCACTCAGACAGCCAGCTAGCCAGCTAGCCAGCTAGCCAGCTAGCCAGTGGTCTGTCTGTGGATCACAGCACCACCAGCAGACGTCAGTTTGGTTGAGCCACACCACGAGTCCAACTTCAACAGTCCGAACAGACCAGACACTTGACCGGGTCGTTTCGCTTGAAAGCTGTGCCTCACGTTGAGGTCGAGCCGTAGTGCCAACGCACGCTTTTGACTTTAAACGCCTGAAACGGGATTGTGGAGCAAGTGAATTATTTTGTCACGCCAATGTGCATGTTGCATGTTGCAAAAGACAAACTTGATGCGATGCCTATCAACAAATTGACCCTCATGCCGGCACACACAATTCATTCAGAGCAATTCATTTTCGATCTTTTATTGCATTCCAATAAAAACCAATAAAGGCAGCAGCTGCACAGCCACGAAAGCACTTAAGAGCTTTAAGTGTATAGCTGTTGCTGTTGCTGTTGCTGTTGCCAAAACCAATTACAATTTGTCTTTGAAGCTTCAAGTGAGAGTTTAATGTAGGACCAAGTACTAATTAGTTAAAGTACTTAAGGAAATGTAGACTTTTGCTGTTTTGTATATGTAAAAATCTAGAAAATATATATTATATTAAAGTAATAGTTTATAGTATATTAAAGTAAAGTATTCCATTATATTATTGAAACAATATCAAGCTTATTTATTCTAGTTTTTAGTTTTAGTTTCGTTTATAATCAATATTAATTTGATTTACTTTAATAGTAGACTTAAATGATGTAAACGTAGCGCTTACTAATTTTTCGATCCATTTTTAATAGACTCTAACTTCCAACAGTATTTATTTCTTACCACCTCATATTGCTTAATTTTTCTTTATTTGAATTTTATATATATATGGTTCGAAATTTGAATTTTTCCTCTTTTCAATCTGAAAGCCAGTCCCACTTTGAAGTTCAGCTCAAATAGCTCAACTTTGATTCATGAAAAGTTGTTTTTAAAACATAAAAGTAAAACTGTCTTTGATTGCTTTGCAGCTGTTGCAATATATGTTTTCAACTTATTTTATATGTATTTAAATCTAATTTATTACAAAGTTTTCAAAAGCTTTATATGAAAGTAAAAACTCAAAGGCAACTCTCAAAACTCAAGCTAAAAATCGATTTCTTTTGTCTTCAGCTCGAACGTCATTCAAGCTTTTCAATATTGGAAACATTATTTTTGTTGATTTGTTTATTGATGTATAAATAGTTCTCAGAATTTGTTATGTTTTAAAGATTTTTCGGGGATTTCTTTTCATTTCAACACAAATTTTGTTCTCAACTTTTGTTAGTAGCCAAAAACAAGTTGATTTTGGGTTTGGTTTGCTTGTGGGCAGCTAACAGCATGTAGCTCTCATGTATATCTTTTTATACCCTGAACCCATTGAAAATGGGAAATCAGGGTATAATGTTTTTGTGGAAATGTATGTAACAGGCAGAAGGAGACATGGCAGACCCCATAAAGTATATATATTCTTGATCAGCTCGATGAGCTGAGTTGAAATAGCCCTGTCCGTCTGTCCGTCCGTCCGTCCGTCCGTCCGTCCGTCCGTCCGTCCGTGTGAACGCAGCGATCTCGTAAACCACAAAAGCTAGATATCTGAAATTTTCAGAGAATACTCGTCTATAGCCTACGCAGTACGAGTTTTTTTTAGATTTTCGATAACTCATCCCGTTTCCTTATTATCGATAAAAATCGATAACTTTTCTTCGGTTAAGCATACCGTTAGAGCTAGAGACTTCAAATTTACTGAGTAGATCCGTGTAATGAATGCGGACATTTTGTAATTTTTGGATTTTAGATGCCACGCCCCCTTCGCCCCCAATTTGCAAAATTCGTAATTCAAATACTAGAGATTTGTGCTTTGGCAAATACATTCATATTAATGACATAAACACGCTGTAAAAGTTTGATTAAGAAAGTCCATCCACAAAAAAAGTTATTAAACATTTAATTTCCCATACAATAGGCATATTGCAACCCAAGCTCAGTTGCTGCGTCGACTGCGCAGTCAGCAGAGCGCATGCTTATGCGTGCGTGCGTATGCATGTGTGTGTGTGTGTGCGATGCTCGCAATATTTGTATAGGTAAAATAAGCATAGAATGTTGAGAAGATTGGCTCTTCGCAGGGTTCAGGGTATCTCGTAGTCGAGCCGTCTCGACTAGAGCACTCTTACTTGTTTCTGTTGGCTTTTTAGTCTATTGAATTACGCAAAGTTCAGAGTTCGGCACAGTAGGCGAAGCGGACACTATAACTCGTCTATTGGCCAATTGCTGTTGAAGTTTTCACTAATAAGATAATTTGAACTGCGCCAAATTTTGGTTTTATTTATTTTATTTATTTATTTTTGTAGTTGGAAATGTGTTCGAGGTGTTTGCAGCTGGCGCCAAAATTTTCGAACTAGCGCCAAATGAATTTTTCAAAAATGTTTATTTGACACTTTATTTTATTTTTTATTTATTTTTTGAAGTTGTATTTTGACTAACTGCAAGCTGAAACAAGTTTTTTTTTCCACTTAAACTATCTGTGTGTGACTGTCTGTGTCTTAAAAACCAGTTCAGTGCTCAGCGATCATAATGCTTGATTGATATGAAACTGATCTATTAGTTTTCAAGTCGCATCAATGCAAATTAGTCACGAAACAGCTTCAAAAGAATTCACATCTGAACATTTTTGACGACATTTTGACCATCATCTCCTTGACTGGGCGCCTTATTAATTAGTGACTGCGATTTTTGTCGAGACAAACAAAAATGTTCTGTGCATACACTTTGCTTGTTGTTGTGGTTCGGCTGTCTGTGTCGCAGACAACGTGTAAAATGATCAACTTTATGTTGCTGACCGCCAGCGAGCAATGGGGCGTATGAGCGATGTTCGAAACGCAACGCAACGCAACGCAACAGAAGAGCATTTGCTTTTAATGTCGCTCATTATTTACGCATAATAAACAACAGTCGAGCTGCTGGTGCTAGTCCATATGTTGTGTTGGCTGGCGCAGCTAGCCACATGTGGCCAACAGCCACACACATTGCCGCACAGCATGCAGCCTTTGCCACATGTCACTGTCCATTGGCGTTTCCGTTCGGCTGACTACCAATTGGCAATTGCCAACAGCCGCTAGCAGTTGGCTCCCACACCCGCATTCTGTGCATCCATCGACTTGCTGTCGCTGTTGTCTCTGCAGAATATGTTTCAATTCTAGATATGACATTGGACATAATGAGCAATGCAAAGGCCCTCACAATCTTACTAGCTCTGCCAGTTTTGATTAAGATATAATGCAATTGATTGATTTCATTTGATTGTCTTAACTTCTTTTGGCAACAAAAATTTAATTGAATTGTTTTAAGAGGGTGAACGTTTTATGTTTATGAATGTTTATGAGGTAAAATAAGTAAGAGGTGAAAGAGTTAAACTTGCTTTAAATTCTTATTTCTTCACAGACTTGGTGTTAAAACAATATTATATAAAGTAGCTGATTATAATTCCCGTTGAAAATGGATATTGGCTTGAGAATATATATGTAACAGGTAGAAAAGGATATGACAAACACCATAAAGTATATATAATAAGTTATTCATCAAACGCAGTTTTCTGGGTATCTCCCAGTCGTGCACTCCCGACTCTATCACTCTTACTTAATTATTATATGCATTCAGAATCGGTTTGGACATAAAAATAATAATCTACTCATATGTATACAAAGTGCAGGTTTCTTCAACCAGACTAAAAAATATATTATTTTGACTTTTGATATTTGGTCGCCTGGTGATTAAGTCGGCTAATGGGCATTTGTGCCCAAATATGAATTAGAAATTGTTTCCAATGCGAGCCAATGCCTAATGGCAAATTGAAATCGAAAATAACTGTCATTCCATCAAGTGCATAAATTAGTTATGTGAGAGCTAAAGGGCAAGCGCTTAGCTCTCAGCCGTTGGCATTCATTGCCTATAGAAATTACATTGAGCGAGCTGAGTGGCAAGACCTTCGTTGGCTTAGAGCGTGAAAGGTTTTTAGAGCCGATTAAAAGGTGATCACTCGTTGTTTCTATAATGATTAATAAATGTATTTCCTATGGGCCATCAATAATTCCATAATTGCCTCGAACTTGAGCCCGAACTCTGGTCGCATTTTGTCAGCCATTTGAACTTTCAAGTGCTTCCAATTGTCACTGCTTGTTGGCGTTGCTTATGTGCTTGGATTTGAGCCAGAAATTAGCTAACTGAGACACGCCCACGCCCACGCCAATCACAGCCGTCATAGCTCCCCTCATGCCGCCCCTTACATTTGATGAGCTTTATCGACTGCGGCTGATGTCATAAGCTATTTATTATTTGTTTTGTTCATGCGCTTTGATTCACTTTCGGTTTCAGTTTTATATTTTTTATTTTATTTTTTTATTATATTTCAAATTTATTTTCCGCGCGTCGCGTTATTGTTTACTCATTTCATCAATCAAAGTCACTGCCACTGCCACCGGCACTTGGCCGGGAGCAATTTTGTTTTTGTTGCCCCCCTCTGAAGTTTTGGCAGCGTGTCAATGTCCTTGCACTGGCAAGTGTAACAAATTTTAATGAGAGTTGAAATTTATATTGTTTGTAAACTGAAGGAAAAGCGCTACAGAAGTTGCTGAATCGGGCAATTGTTGGCAAGGGCTAAAGAGTTCAAGTTTTAAAATTTAAACAATATCTCAGGATTTGAAACTTTTGTATATAAAACTTTTTTATCAGTTGAAGTTTAGGTTTAGATTCTCTCCTTCCATCTGCCCACATATAAACTGTCTTATCTCACTAATCGCATTGTATGACTATAATATAATATAATTTATCTTTAATCAAACTTTAAATGAATGAATTAATACAATCAAATGTCATTGGAATCATTTCATGTAAAATGTGTGGGAAAACAAGCTTTGGTAGTATTTTAATAAAATTGTCACGCTCTTTTCCGCTGAGGAAAGGGTCAGTTCCGCATCGCAAATAGCTGGCGATTATTGCTTATTACGAGCCGGAATTAAATTGTGTTAGCGTGTGAAAAACGGAGGACACGAACGCACTTAAAGCAGCCCAGGTGTAGCATTATGAGCAATTTGTCCAAGCGTAAACAGAAAACAAAACAAGCACCAGCAACGGCATTGAAAATGTAGCCAAAAAAACTAAAATAAAACTAAAATAAAAATATAAAAAAAACATGCTGAGATGCCATTTCGCACCTTCTGTGCGCTGTTAATTATTGTGGAATCTAATGACAATGGGAATGGTTATAAGCATGTATATAATTCTTTTGTCATGCCGCCGCGGCTAAGAGTCGAGAAGTCTAAGCACGGGAATCCTTATGCCACCACCGCCGACACTGGGCTGATCTCATTTGCTGGTAATTCGAATGCTAATTTAATCAATATGCAAATTTCATTAATTTCTTATTGAGCTTTTCGCATTGGCTGCTCGCAGCATATTTGAGATATATTGATATATGCAAAAGAAATCGACAAATATCTAAACAAAAGCCCGCGCCGAATTGAGGAAGACAAACGTATATCGATCAAGCTGAACGCTCGAGCAACTTATTTATGCAAAATGAAATCCATGCCCTGGCAGAAATTAGCAAAAATTGAATTGGTTAATTAATATGAAATGAATAGTTATCAATTTTCAGCTCGTTGCGTCCATAAATGAGCGCATAAAAACAGTCAACTGATCAAGTTATAAACATAAATATCCATAGCACGCATATATAGTTCAGTCATAGACTTTTTTCTTTCTTTTTGCTTATTCCTTTATCTGATTCTCAGACATAAAATTCAGTTTTGCCATCGTTAATTTCGGTTTTATTGATGGCACACTTCTGCACAAAACCATTTTAAAACAAGTAAGAGTGCTCTAGTCGAGACGGCTCGACTACGAGATACCCTGAACCCTGCGAAGAGCCAATCTTCCCAACATTCTATGCTTATTTTACATATACAAATATTGCGAGCAACGCATACACACACACCCACATGCATACGCACGCACGCACGCATAAGCGCGCGCTCTGCTGGCTGCGCAGGCAGCGCGGCGGCTGCGCTCGGGCTGCAATATGCCTATTGTATGAGAAATTAAATTTTTAATAACTTTGTTTGTGGATGGACTTTCTTGATCAAACTTTCACAGCGTGATTATGTCATTAACATGTGTGTATTTGCCAAAGCACAAGTCTCTAGTATTTGAAATACGATTTTTGCAAATTGGAGGCGAAGGGGGCGTGGCATCCAAAATCCAAAAATTACGAAATCTTCGCATTCGTCACACGTATCTACACAGTAAATTTTGAGTCTCTAGCTCTTTCGGTATGCTTCACCGAAGAAAAGTTATCGATTTTTATCGATAATAAGGAAACGGGATGAGTTATCGAAAATCTAAAAAAAACTCGTACTGCGTAGGCTATAGACGAGTATTCTCTGAAAATTTCATATATCTAGCTTTTGTGGTTTACGAGATCGCTGCGTTCATACGGACGGACGGACGGACGGACGGACGGACGGACGGACGGACGGACGGACGGACGGACGGACGGACGGACAGACGGACAGGGCTATTTCAACTCAGCTCATCGAGCTGATCAAGAATATATATACTTTATGGGGTCTGCCACGCCTCCTTCTGCCTGTTACATACATTTCACAAAAACATTATACCCTGATTTCCCATTTTCAATGGGTTCAGGGTATAATAAAATGAAACCATACAAATCTCTTTGGATCGAAATTGATTTTAAAAATAAAACAACATTTTAATACCCTGTGTAGGATTGATAAGAGGGGGTATATGGGGTAGATTAAGTATGTGTCTTGTTATAGAAAATCTTTTTTTTTTTAATTTAATATTTTATTTTATTTATATATTTTTTATAAGTTATTAACAAATTATTTAAGACATTAAAAATTTGAAAATAAAATTCAATAAATAATAAATAAAAATTAATTTCTGCAGCTTGTAATCCTCTGATTTTCTGCCAAAATATTTAAATATAAAAATATGTGTCTAACTGCTTTTCAGCTTAACTCTTTGTCATGCTAACTTTAAGTAACTTAAGCTAACTACTAATTTGTAAAGTAAATTGCTTAGTTTTATAGACTTTAAACATTTGGCCTGTGAATTGATCAACAATTAATCAAACTTTCCGTCAGCCAATTAATCAAAATAAAGTCTTCTATATTGTTGGCGCATAAGTTTTGTCAAGGCTTAAGCACCAGTCAGTAAATTAATACAAATCATAGATATTTAATAAAATAAAATGCAAAATGCAAAAAAATATATATATATAAATATATTAATTAAAAATGGCCCTATCATGCCTCTATCTATAATCTATAATCTTTCTATATCTATAATATTTAATTTAATTAAATATTATGAAAAATCTTTTGAGCTGTTTATATTCCCTTAGAATCTTTCACAGGGTAAATTCTAGTTAGGTTTTCTTTTTTTATAGTACAAAGAACACGCCCATTTGTTGTTGCACACAAACTAGTTGGAGTATTAACTTTTACTTTTGTTTCCATGTTGTTTGTATATATTTTGATTCTTGTTTCTTTTTCTTTTGCTAGAACAGGCAATATCTTTTATTCTTTGTAGACACGCTCATTAATTCAGCTGTCTCTTTAACTGTTTGTATTTTTTTTTTTTGCTGTTTGGGGCTATTGTGCAGCGGGTTTTTGGACACTTTGAACATGGCTTAGACAGCGTGTTAAATGTGTGTGTGTGGGTTGTTGTTGCTATTGTTGTATTGTAGTTGTTGCAATTCCTTTGGCGCAATGTTTATTGATGAGCGCACATTAAGCGACAATGTTTTGTTTTGACTTCAGATTCCTTCTTAGTGCCATAATTTATTGTGGCTAATTTGAATCTCAATGAATTCCCGCCAGCAGCATACAATTTATGTCTTGTGCTGCAATTGTCATTTATAAAGTTGAAGTTGAAGTTGAAAGGCTTCGAATGCAGCTCTTCAGCTCAATTAAAATGTTATAAATTGCGCCGCCTCCGCCCACTCCTCCTCCTCTGTCGTCTCCTGCACAGCACACAGCGCTTAACTATTCAACATTGCGCATACGTCGTGTGGTGCGCACAGCATTTTAATTAAAAATATATACAAATAATAATAATAAAGTCCACGATGTCTGATGGCCAAATTGGAAAAATCGCTGCCAACAGTATTTAATTTATGCTTTCAACTTGAATCATAAATTTTCCACTCAAAGTTGCAGTTTGTTCTTCTATATTTTTTCTCTCTCTCTCTCTCTCTCTCTCTCTCTCTATTTTATATATATATTTATCTTGTATGAATTATATATTCTTTTAGTATTTAGACAGCAAATTATTAGACTATTTTTTTGTTATTTAAAGAAGAAGTTATTAATAGTCAGGATATATTAAAATATATATGATATTATTGATAATTTATGCAGTTGCTGAAATATAGCTATAGAAAATAGTATCACTCTTGGTAGCTTGGCATATATATCACAAATTTAAATTCCAATTAGCAATTATATTTTTTTTATTACATTTTTTTCTTCAATATTAACAGAATTTTAATTACTGCTTTAGCTTCTTTGTTGCACATAACCATATTATCTTTTTCAATTATGGCCAATTACCCAATCTTATCTGTCTGATAATTGAAATGGTATATTGTAAAGATATTGCATACAAAAATTGTTGATTTCGTTATTTATTCACTTTGCACAATCGTAATAATGCATGTGTGTGTGTGTGAGGGCCCTGACGAGCAGAAGACAGACACAGAGTAAGAGGGAGAGAGCGAGCGAGAGCGAGTGGTAGAAACGCCCCATTCGAGTGGCATTTGGCAACCAAGGCTTTTTGTCTTGGCAGATTGAATAATGATTGCCATTCACACCGCACCGAGTGGACATGACTGACCTATGTTAATGCGCGTATTAACGGTTATTTGTTATTTGTCAGAGTAATCATAAAAATGCAACATAAAAATGACAGCAGCATTTGCAGTCTAACTCTGCCCGCTTTGTTGCCTGTCAATTTTTTTTAGAATTTTACATTATTTGCTATGTGTTTATCAAATCATATTTTTCTTTGACTGGTGGAGGAGGGAGGAGGTGTTGAGCTGCTGCGGGGAATTTATTTATTTATTTTGATTTTTTGTTGTTTTTTTTTTATTAATTTTGTACAACCCGCTGCGCTGTTCAAAAGCCTTGTATCTAAATGTTGTTAACTTTATTCTTCAGCTGCGATGCTTCAATAATTTGTATTCGATTTTTATCTATTGGCACTCGTTTTGATTGCTGCTCAGCCAGCTGACAAGTGCATGGGGTATATTCGTTGGCTAGTCAATGCAGGTAGAACATATGGAAATAAGAGTTCTTTTAGTTGAGTTATAGTGAAAGTGATATAATTGAGAGAAACAATTATTAGATTATCAGATTCCACAGAAAAAATCATCTTACTGTAGTCTAGCAGCAAAGGCAATTAAAGTTCTTATAGATCTTATGTTATATAGAACAAAATTCTCTAAAAGAAAAGAATATAATTGAAAAACATTATTCCAATTCATCCAATCATCTACTCATCCATTTTACAGTCTTCATATTGCCAAAGAGCTAAAATATTGCTTTGAATATTTGACTCATTTAATTAAATATATTGTTATACCCTGTAATTAGTTATGTCGACAGCTAGTCAAGTGTCTGAGCAACGCTTTAATTATCTATAAAAATAAATAAATAAAAGGTATCTCAAAGTTGAATCACGCTCAGCTCAAATTTGCAAAGATTTCTCAAACGGTTTTTGTTCCTATTGAGGCTGTGTGTCTGCTGCTATTGTTGCAGTTTGTTTTTTTATAAATTTTGTATATATTTTTTTCTTTTTTTTATAATCGCAATAATCTGATTGAAATCGTTGAGCAAATGGGCATTTTATGCGCATGCCTGATGGGATTAAAATACGCTCGAGCTACTGTGCAAAATGACCCATTGTTATTTTGGAGAGCTATTGATTGATATGCAGTCATTATGATCTGCTGCATAGAATTAGACAAATTGTTATGAGCAGAATATTAAAATTAACTACAATATATATTTATATTTCTATATACTTACACACGTGTTGGGCACAGGCCACATCCAGTTTGTCTCTACGGACATCAATCAAATAAGTTTTGAAATCTTATGCGTTCCTTAACTGGAAATGTATTTGCATTTAAAGCTGCCATTGTATGCAGAATTAATTGTTTGTCGATAATACTAAATATTATTTTACCATATCGGAAATGGAATGGGAAATACCACACACACACACATACAAATATATAAATATCAATTATCAAATATAATATCAAAGGTACAATTTGTCATAAATATCAAAACTAATCGATGAGCAATGAGCGATTTTTGATTTGAATATTAAAAAAAAAAATATATAAAAAAAAGGCAGCTCCTACGAGTTAAATAAATAACAAATAAAAAAAAAAAACAATAAACTCGTTTACTTCACAGTCAACGCAGACAGAAATCTATATAAAAGGCATAAAAGCTTAATTGCGTTCATTAAAAAATGGTAAATTCCTTTAATTAATTTAACTTTTACAGCAGGCAAAGTTCTTCTCTGTCTTTTCGTACACACTGATCTGCTTCAGGTGAATTCTATAAAAAGACCTGCCACGCCGCATTCCACTTTTAGAAAAGAACGTGAAGCCAACTAATTTCAGTGCACTCGGGGGATTTCTGCAGCATGCAACATTCTTAAGGCTGCGCTTTGGCCTTGACTGTGGTCAAGTCTTGAGCCAACAATAAACTAAGAGATAGAGCGAAAGACAGAGAGAGAGGGAGAGAGAGAGAGAGAGAGAGTGCTTGTGTATGGCACAATCTCAAGGCCGTTTGTTGACGCCAAGTGGAAAACCTGATGAAACCGACAACAAAATAGAAGAAATTACTATGCGTCGCTTACAAAATGTAGTTTGGACCGACATAATTATGGGCCGAACTATAACAAAAGCTTTTTATTGGCGGAACTGCGCAACGAGATGACTGGCAAATGACTCAAAACTAACCAACTCCCCAGCCTCAAGTTCTCTCTCTCCCTCTCTCCCTCTCTCTCTCTCTCTGTGTGTGTGTGCAGGGCCAACGTAATTTGATTGTGGGTCAGCTGAAGCATTAAATACTAAATACCAATACTAATTTGTGCACCTTGATTTAATGCGCTGAAATTATAACAAGAAACCAGTCTCAATGATGCGGCACTCAGAGCAGCTAAGTAGTTCTAGTTCTAGCGCTGCAAATCAGTTATTCAGATGACTTGATTATGCTCAATTTATGCTAATCCCGTGCTCTTTGACGATGCGACGACAGCGACCAATTACGTCAGCTTAACGCCACGAGACACATAACTTGCACACTCTATGGCCGAAGACATTTGAAGATCTTAAAAAGATCTCAAGATCCAATAATCATATGCATATCCGCCTTTTTAGAGGGCTACAATTAACGCTGCCTCTTTGGCGGCTGCAGTCAAAACAAAGAAGTTGATTTGGTTCATTGGCTTGGCATACCCTGGTCGAAGGGCAAAGAGGGTATGTGTGATGTAAGCTATACTATATTATAGCTATACTATAATTTACTTCAAAGCAAGAATCTTTATTTACGAATTCAGTAAAAATTATAATTTCAGTCCATTCACAATTCCCTCTGCAAAACCTGCTGAGTATTATCTAGTCTATAATACCCTAGCAGCATTCTTACTATATGTTCGTCGTGTCGCCTATGTCGCCATGTCTCTTGGCATACGGTAGCTCAAAGACATTTGTCAGGCGGGCCGATAAAAAAAATTATAAATAAAAAACTTACCGCATTGGAACTTGATCTCAGCGTGTTTTTGAAATCCATTTACAACTTTTTATGGATTTAATGAACATTTTAGCACCAGCTACGCATATTCACAATTTTTCCGCTGCTTGACTTTGGTATTTGATAGAAAAACTAAAATTTAAAAAAACCATATCGATGAGTATTCTAATTAATTTTAACCTAAAAATGTAATTTAATTATCTACCATTTTTGGCCATTAAAAAACAACAAAAAATTCCACTAGAGAAGAGCCCAAAAAATTCTTCAAGCAATGTCAAAGACATTTGAGTTCCGTTGGCCATAAAACTGCCGGCAAAGATCAAATTTTTATGCTATATTATTGGCCATTTAGTTGAGTGGTTTGCTTTTTGTTGTCGTTCGCTTGCCGATTTCTTCACCCACATTGTTTTTTTGAAATATTTCAATTAACTAATATTTTAGATTGGCTGTCAATATTTCTGAGCTGCTCCCGACTAAGCTTTATTAATTGTGATTGTGCCAAGCTTTGGAATAGGATCTGCTTGGCAGTCTCTATATCAATCAATCTTCAATGTTTGATGCCTTCATCGAGTGAAAGGATTTTGCAGACTGACGTCAATTCTAGTCTATATATAATGCTGATTCATTAATAGCATAAATGCGTAATTGTTGCAGCTTGGAAAAGACATCTGAATGAGTAAACCTTGTCCTTCAGCTTGCAGCAATTGACTCATGCATTCTTGACCAAAGCAAAGTTTTAGTTTCATATGAAAAGCCCCAATGATTTTGTCAAATAGTTCAATAACCTATTAACATTGGTTTTATTGGTGACTTAGGTGGCTTTTGACCAGCTTATAAATGAAACTGATTCATAGTTTTATTGTGAAATCTTTTCTAGAAAAGACTTTTTTATGCATAATTTTCTGTGGTTCGCTTATGAAATGTGTTTATCAGCAAAGCTGTCAAAGAACTAGCTTAGATCAAACGATTTAAAGTCATATATATTTTAGATTAATCTAGATATTTGTCTATCAGCTCATTGTTTTGCCATTTGAAATTAAGAAATTTTACTTTCTCAACTACTTAATCTATATTAAATACTATGTCTGCGAGTCTAAGACAGTCTCAATGAGAGTTAACGAACTTAACTCAAGCAGCTTCACTTTTGATCTAACATATCTAACAAACCAGAATCTAATTAGACTTCTACAAGCTCCAAAGGAAAAACACTTTACAAAAACATTTTACAAATACAGCTTGAATTCCGAATTATTTCGTTCATATATTTTTCTTAAAAACCTGCCTAAATACGTTATTGATTGATCGTAGCTAACTGCTAGAGCTAAACACTTCCATAATATATTAACTTGGCTGTAACATAATTTTGGACGACGTGACACAAATAAGGTCGAATTCAAGAAGCAAAACAAATAAAAACAAAACAAAACTCAATTAAAGAATTCAATTTGTTAATTTCGAAACAGCTGTGAGAATCGTTTTGGTATTTGTTTGAAATTAATTTATATTTATTTATATAAACTACAAAAATATGTTTGTTTTTTTTAAATTAACATATTTTAAGCGAAACAAGTTTATGTTCTAGCTATAAAAAAGAAATACTTAAGATTAGTTTTTTTTAATTTAAATACGTATTAAATATTATTTTAGGAATTTTAAGCATTAATTTAGTTAAGTAAATGCCCAAAACCGGTCGATGGAAAATAACTAGTTCTGATTCTTGGGTACCAAATATAGCTAGTCTAAGCCTTAAGTTAAGACTCGAATTTGGCTAAAGGGTTTGAGAATGCCATAAATTCCTCCAGAGCTCGCGTGCCATTTGCAAAGCAATTCAATGGGAATTTTCAATAAATAAACTTGTTTTTGGTATTATAATATTTTTAATAAAAAAAAAAAATATATATATATATTGTTGTTATCACTTTCACAGCTAGTCGGAATTATTGTGTATATTATTAAAATATATATTTTATATCAGGAATTTCTAGCTTGAATTGCCAAAAGCAAAAAAAATAAATAAATAAAACAAGTATTTGGCTATGAATAATCCAATAAATATTGATGTGCCACAATAACTTGTTGGCGTCGAGGGGCGTTGCATTAGGAATTTAGTGAAAGGAAATGCCCAAAAAACTCAACTGAACTGAAGTCAATATTGGAGTGCTTTGGAGCATTTGAAATTTCACCCGGCAATGGCCCGTCCAATGCACTCGGCATTGTTCACCTCTTCAATTAATAATAACCCAGTTCGAGCCACTGACAGAGATACAAAAGAAATCTGATCAAATTCAACTGAAATGCTTTAATTATAATGTGCATTTGATTTGCGAATCAAGCTGCTATTGACCCGGCCACTAATTACACAATATATAATACCCATCGATATATCTGTATGTACAGCCAATGGAGCTTTCATCATGCGGACTGCCCCAATAAAAACAAACTACAATAAACAGAAAAAAATATATATATGAAAAAGTCCCTTCAGCTTGTAGACGAGGTATATTAGTTTATATTTATGACTTGCTTTTGCCATGGCTTGCTAAAGCTGGGTAGCCCTATGGCATTAGTTTTATGTTTTGTCAACAAAATGATTTGCAGAAAGTCGAAGAAATAATCAAAACTGCGAAATATTTTCGCGTGCTGCCTTGACCCACATATAAATCAAAATCATGCAGAATGATCTATATAAATTAATTAGACATTCAACATCTGATAAACGACATTTATGCTTTTATAGTGGGTATTGCAAATTGGGCAACTAAGCTGTAACGCATGCGCGGAAATTTTCAGGATTTCATTGAGTCTCTTAGTTTATGAGCTATTTGTAGTAAAGTAAGTCAGCTTGGGTTGGGTTTAGTTATTAGAACAATTTCCAGGGTCAGTACATCTAATGCAGATAATTGCAGTAAATATACAAGTTTACAGGTGTTAATTAAGAGTTTAATCTTGTTTTACTCGACTCACACTTAAGACTAAACTTGTGAATCTAATCTAGTTCTACAGGAAGTAGTTGGCGTCGGTTGCAAAAACCCCAGAGTCGTCTGCTTATGAAGTTGCTAATTGCAGAGATCTAGAAGAGCCAAATTCAGTCGTTTACTTTATTCGCAAACCTGTGGAGTAGTCTAATCCCACTCTTTGCTGTTTTATCTATAGCTCTTACTCTCTAGACTGCGGAGTGGAACTTAGAGAGAAAGAGTTATATATAACATAGCATAAACTAAATTTTATCCAATGATATGCAGTCAATAACTTCTATATTGGACCTACTTAGCACTACACTAAGTTGTGCTACATGTGCTTCTTATATCAATTATATAATATATGTTAATAATAAATTTATTTCTATATCATATAAATGATATAAGTAGCAGATGAAGCACGACTTAGTTTGTTTTATTGAGATTTATGTGCATTTATAGCTATAGTAAAGGATGCGATATCCTGTTGAGAGTATATATAAAGGTATATTAGGCAGCTATATTATAGCTACATTAACTGCCAAATCCAAGTAACAAATGTTGCCTAGTCCAGCCTTTATCTAAAAACACTTCTAAGCCCTTTACACTCACAGACTGTCTAGACATGCAAATAGACCTCATCTAACAACACTTCTCATAGTCTTAAAGACATTGCAATTTTCTTGTCTTTCCCACCACCATATGCCAATAGGCATTCCAAAATCAAATGCAATATCAGTGTTTACTTTTTGGCACATGCGAAATTTGTTGCATGTTAATTTGTGCGACCTTCAAATGTTGCATCTTTATGTGTTTGTTTTGGTTTCGTGATGTCGACACAAAACTGAATCAAATTGCAACATAAAATCCGAAATTCGATGTAGTTTATATGTGATATGACGAGCATTTTGAATTGCCCCATGGCTGCCCGCGTGATGTTTAACACGATTTGGAGCCCGAAGACAATTGTTATTGGCTTTGGCTTCTTCTTTTTTTATTTTTAGGCGGGCTTTTTCTTTGGCATGTTCAATATTTAATTTTGTTAATTAATTGTTTTGTTTATGTTGTTTACAGTGTTCGCATATATCAACTAAAAACGTTTGCATTTGTATTGGTAGTTGTCGTCGTTGTCGTTGTCGTTGTTGTTATTGTTGTTGTTGTGTGTGAATCAGCAGCTTGGCTTTGGCTATGACAGGGCCGGAATGACTGTGTGACGTTGCGTTTAGAATATATCAACCCGGATTTGTTTGCGCAGCTTTAATTGCCAGACTTTTTAAACAAACGCTGGAATTTAATTATTTCCCAGCAATAACTAAGTAAAGGAGAGAGAGAGCTATAAAAAAAAACCCCAAAAAAAAGGAAATCAAATTTGGTTTTTACTCTTTTGACAAATTATCTGTTTCATTAAATTGAATTACCGTATAAATTAAATGTGTGCGGGTTGTCATAAACATTTTTGTCGGCTCTAGAAATTTCAAATTTGCCTAATTCGTCTAAGCACAGAAAATCAATTAGCTGCCGGGCTTAAAACTAACAACAAATGCTCTGCGCCCACAGAGAACGTTAAAAACTAAACTAGCAAAACAAGAGAAGCACTAGAATTTAAATTAAAACGTCGGAAAGACTTTCCGCTCGACTGTGCTGTGCTAAAAGCCTAAGAAGCTCAATAAGAAGAAACAGCAGCAGCGGCAGCTTTACTGCTCTGCTCCCAAACTGATCTGATCTGCTCTGCTGAGCATGCACGCCCGCACTGAAAGCCAACGCAGCCAAACAGACAGGCAAAGACCCAGGCTCACTCACTCACTCTCTCTCTCTCACTCTCTGTCTGCCGCTCTCTTGTGCTGCCGCCAACGAAAGTGAGCAAAAGCTGCGCTGCCACGCATCTGCTGGCGCACTGCTCTGCCTCGGCTGCTGTTGTCTTCTGCTTGTGTATCCACTTGTTCGCATCTTCGAGGCTGCGTCGGCGTCGACGTCGTCGTCGTCGTTGTCGTCGTCGTCAGCTATTGTGTTTGTTGTTCTGCTGAGCGCTGCTTGGGTGCTGCCTAGCTGTGAGGCTGCGCGGCCAGCAGCGACGTCAACGCCGACGCTACCAAACGTTTGCTGGGCCGCATATAAAAACGACGAACTTGGTAAAAAATATTCACAATCATATTGAAGTATTGAAGTTGCACGTTACGTGCGTTCAGCTGTGCGAGTGTAAACCATATAATTAAATATATTTAACTTAAATCCAACTGTGTAAGCCGACAATATATATACATACATATAGAAAATTAAACAAAATTTATAAATTTAAAGACAATGAACTTTAAGCTAAAGACTTTGTGCTCAAATTTGTGTGAAACAAGTGAAAAAGTGCCAGGCATCAAGGATATTATTTATTCATTTTAAGGATAAGAGCTGCGACACTTAAACGCTTCGACTTTGCATGTGGCTTTATAAGGCAACGCAAATTAACTGTAAATTGTGCCGTGACGTTATTTTTGTTGTGGTTGAAAATTAAATTCATTTGCGGTTGATTGATTGATGGATGGTTTGATTGATTCAACTGCTGCTGCCGCTGCTGCTGCTGCTGCTGTTGGTCTCTGTATGCCCTAGCTGCAGCTCTGCCTAACCGCAGATCTGTCTGTCTTTGGCTGTCTTGCTGTCCGCCTTGTCTGTGCATTGTGTTTAACTCAGTTGAAATTTATTTGTTAGAGATGCGATCTGAACTTTGCGCCGCTGTTGCAAAATTGCATACGAGCACAGGGGGCAGCGGGCGCGAGACAAGACAAACATTTGCAGTTTTAATTTATGTGAAAATCACTCACAGAATCTCACACAGCAGCAGCAGCATCATCAGCAGCAGCAGCAGCTTAAGAGCTCAGCAAACGGAAGCCTCACTTTCCAGCAGCATTTGCTAAATTAGCATATGTCCAGCTGAAGTCATTTGAGCCACTGACCATTAGAACAAACGAGTGTGAATTAATGTGCTGCATTTGATTTGAAATGTTAATTAATCAGCATTAGCTGCTATTCTATTTTGGCAAGAGCGCAGTTTGTTGCTTCAGTCTTTTGTTTGGATGCGCCATGTCCATCAATTCCCGTTTGAAAAGTGTGTCAATCCGCCCGAGGCCGTCAAATTCCCAGAACTAAGCCAATTATTAAAGCTGCGCATCAATCAGAGATCGGAGAGAGCAAAAAAAAAATCAAAAACAAAAACATATTTTTTGCCAACTTAATTCTGAGAGAAAGTATTAGAAACTCGGCAAAATACCAAGCTGTGTTTTTATTCCTTAATGAGCGCTGCCAACAAATCGAAAATCGCATAACATATTTTATGCAAATTAGCTAACGAAATTCGTTGTGGTAAAACCAACAAATTTTGATTTGTATTTAGTTGTTTTTTCTTCTGTTTTTTTCTGTTTTTTTTTTCTTATTTCTTAAATATATATTTATACATCTGCTTAATTTGACGATAGTCAAACGCCTGTCGTATTGAGTTTATTTATAGCACTGAGTCAGCTTGGCACGCATTTGGCTTAGATCGCACAGAACTCTTCGGAATACTTGTTAGATCTGTTTTTATCGGCGTTTGTTTATCTTAGTGAATGCAAATTTCTTGACAGCTTTGGCTTGACTTTTCATTTTCTATTGTCGCCAGCAATTTATGGGCCACGAAATATTTGTGGTTTGAGTCAGCCAAGTCAGGATTTGGGTATCTAAACTGGTCTGGCATTCTGGCATTCTGGCATGTGGCATCTGACATCCTGACAAGTTCCTAAACAACGACTAGCGTATGCAAATGAATTAACTTCAAGTTTGTCAATTTAGACACTAACTTGTCAGCTGCCATCAATTATGAAATTGCCGCCAAGCCAGGCCAGGCCGTGCCAAGAGCCACTCGGAGCCAGTAGCCAATTGGGGGAAGAGAATCTGAGCGTTGGCCAAGCGACGCCTCTTTGCGTAATCCAAGCGGTCAAACGGCTTAGCAACGCTTTAATGAATTGACAGACAGACGGACATAATGGACAGACTGATGCGGATGGACACATCCAACAGATACATCAGCATCATAGCTGACGCGGCAGCAGCAGCAGCAGTCGCTGCTTTTGTAATTTATCTGACTTAGAATCTTTGACAAATTGCACAGCAGCCGCACGCAGGGGGGCCACAAACAATATAGATAAACATATATTAAACTCATATATATACAGATATACATATATATAAATGATTTAGGCATAACTTTTGCAAGTCTGTTTCGGAAGTCTGTTTCGGCCAAAACAAGTTGAGCGCTAGACACTGAAATTCCTTTCGCGCAAACAACTTGTAGACAACTCGCTGCCCAAAAGGCTAACTGTGGACACCAAAGTAGAATCCACTCGACAGTCAGGCTGTCTATACGCCCGTCTGTCCGTCCGTCTGTCCGTCTGTCAGCAGCAAGTGCCATTTGCCGTGTTAACCATGTTGTTGCAGTTGCAGTTGCTGCAGTTGTTGTTGCTGCTGTTGTCATGGAGCCGGCTCATTGCAATATCCATAGCTGGCTATCCGTGGCACAGCGTGTAGGCTGGCTAACTGACTGGCTGGCTGACTGGCTAACTGGCTGGTTGGCTGCAGCTTTTAAGGCCTACTCTCATCAGCATCATCTTCGGGGGCATCCGGCGCGTGCACTTTTATGGCATTTTGCACGTTCCTGTTGCGAAATTATGTCATCACGATATTTTTTGCATTTCATTGATGACGACAACAACAGCAACAGCAACAACAGCAAGTGTTTTTTATAGCCGGCCGGCTAACGCTTAGTCAGCGATTTCTAATTGTTAAATGTCGTCGGCTGCTTCAGTTAACTAATTTGAGACGCGCTGAAAAAAGTGTAAACTATGCCAAAATTTTTTATATAACTTGACTTTAGTTTATTGTTATAATTTAAGTAGCTGCACATGTGCCTTAGTCTAGTCAAGCTTGGACTAGCTTTGACTAGATTGCAAATGCGAATATCTGAAAGGTTTATTAAGAACTTTCAAATATCAACTATAAACTCTTTTGCTCAGCTATTTTTAGTTGAAGTTTTTATAGGACTCGTTAAGCAGCAGATTTAAAACAGAAAAGTTGTCGTATTCAAACAAAATCGATCAACTTTGAGATAAAAATAAATTTGAATCAAAATATTTTGAATAAATAAAAAAAAAACCTGAAAACTAAAGATATATAATTTGATAAAAAAAGATATTCAAAATAATGTTAATATATTGTTTTGTTATTTAACAAATTTTTATTATTTAATTTAACTATAAAGAAAATTAATTATTTATGTTTATTTATTTATTATTATTAATTGTTTGTCTAATAAATTCAATATTCACTTCATTTTGAATTATTTTAAATATTTTATAAATAAAATATTGAAAAGAATTAATCTTAATCTTAATCTCTGAACATATTATTTTTATGAATCTTAATAAAAGAAGACATTAATATTAATGAAGAAATAAATTATAAACTACAAAAGAGATATATTAAAATGTTAAGAAATATATACCAAATTTATATATAAAATATATAATATATATAAATATGATTACTAATAAAATGCTTCAATTTTCCTTCCAATTACAGCAGCCCCAAGCACTTGGTATATAAAATCAAACGCCATGTTCCGGTTTCAAAGCCCAATCGCTTTGGTCCTGCCACTGCTGCTGGTGGCCATGCAAGGCGCCGTGCATGCCAGCTATTCGGGCAACATGTTCCTCAATGGCCAGTACCAGAACGAGATTAAACAACAGCCCGAAACGCATTTCTCTGTGAATCCCTCCAGCAATGTTTTCCTGCATCATGCCGTGATTAGCCGGCAGGCAGCCCCATTCCAAGCGCCCACATACTTGCCACCACTGGAGCAGCTCAAGTGCACCAACGGACAGCAGTGTGTGCGCCAGGATCAGTGCCAGAATGGCTACTACAGCCAGCAGCTGCCCAAGATACAGGTAAGCCAAATATCAGTAGCAGTAGAAATCGAAATCGGTCAGTCGGCTAGTTGGCTAGCAATTGCATAATGCGCATCGGATAAACCCGACATTCGTGAAATATACGAGTAAATGTGGCAGGCGGCGCTTGACAAGCGGACAAAGGGCCAACAGCCAAATTAAAAGCCTGTCTACGGTCGGGATAATGTTCAAAAACAAAAGCAAAAATATGGCAATGCGCTTGATTAGCGCGATCTGATCTGCATTTTTTATTATTGTTGGCACAGTTACCGTTATTTTCCGGTTTGTTGTTACACCAGAAAATATATGGCTAAAAAAAAAAAAAACAAAATACACATTCAACCTTTCGTCGGCTGGCCATTTCGTAATAACTGGAGAGTGAAATAAAAAGTGAAGTTCATGTTTAATTGCTGCTCGCCAAGTTCGACGCTTGCCAAAAAGAAATTTATGTAAATGCAAAAGCCAGTTGCTGTTGTTGTTGTTGTTTCAAGTTTTGCATATTAAAAGCCATAAATAACGTAAAATACAGCAAAGAAAACAGATCACAGACCCCAAATTGATGCACCTGCACCGCTGCAGTTGCAGTTGCAGTTGCAGTCTCAGGCTTTTGTTTGTGCTCTTCCTTAGGCGACCTCAAAGTGTTTTCGTGGCGGCATCTATGCAAATTGCAAATTGGGCACTCAACACTGCCGCTTCTTCTTCTTTTTTGAACAACTTATTTCGGCAGCTAACAAAAGACTTAGGCAACAAACTTGCTGCTGCAATTTAAACAGCCAATCGACTTTTATGTGTGTGCATATAAAAAATGCATTTTATTTCGCGCTTAAATTGCAAAACCAAGCAACTGAATTATGTTTTTTAATTAAAAATTATTGAAGACGATCGATGTCTGCGTCGGCAGCATCAGCAGCAGCAGCAGCAGCAGCAACGGCAGCGGCAGCGCCGCCTCAAGTGCAGATTTGACCCATTGACCAGCGGCGACAAGTTTGGCAACTCAAATAACAGCAGCAAATGCAATTTTATTGATGACAAACTTAATTACGTATACAAATAAGAAGGCACAAGAATGTGGCTAAGTTTGTATGAAAGTGAGACTAGCAAATACCCTGTAATATGAATTTGAGAATTATTAGAGAGTAGAAATGGGTCAATAGGGAAGAACAGCTATACAAAAACAGATTTACATAGACAGTATACTCTATAATATTTCTGCTGTTCTTTATAGACTCTCATCCCTTAAACATATATAGTCTATCCTCTCTGAATAGTAACACATAGATATAGAAAATGGATAAACGGGCCTAAAGTCTATATATTCTGAATCAGCATCAACAGTCTACTTTTCGCTGTTCGCGGTATTTTCTAGCCGGACATGCCTTCTCAATTAATTATTATGTAAATATTACACAAATAGATTTTGAATAAATATTTATGGCAATTATATGATCAATGAAACTAAAATGTATAAATATCAAATAGTGAACAGCTTCTCTCTATACTCCTCCCAGCCTTAACTCATTGAGAATTATATACACAAATATCTAGTCTGACCTTGTTTAACAGCTACTTGCGTCAATGTTGTTCTACACATAATTTAGATCAATTTCATGTTCGATTTCTTATAGACAAAATAAATTAATAAAATTTAAGTATGCATATTGAGCATTAAATTTAATTTGATTAGCAATGTCGTTTAAGTAATAAACATTTAAGTTTTTCGTTTTGGTTCTAAATAATAAATTATCTATGGCAGCTTAAGAGACGAGTCAGTGTGTGTGTGTATGTGTGTGTGTGGAGCTGATTTGCCGTAGCTAATAAGACTTAATTTAGTGTCTGCCAAAATGGGCAGCTCAACTCAACTTAGCTCAGCTGAGCTTAGTTTAGCTGCTGGAATTTGGTCTTAGAGCATTGAACCTGAAAATCGAGAGAATGTCTATAAAAAGTACGACTATTAATAGCCGTACTTAAGCGCTGTGCGAACTGCTTAAATTAATTGAGTCCATTAAAGTTTAGCTTCAATTAGCTATTAAATTGAGACGAATTGATCATCAATCAATAGTAGCAAAGAGTAACTAAGATAATAAATCTGAGCTGTGGCGGGAACTGTAGCTGTAGTCAGAGGTGTATCTGTGAGAGAGAGAGACATATATGTAAATGTATCTATGTCTGTGTCAGTACGAGTAGCTGAAGATACATTTTTATCCCTATCTATATCTATAACTATTTGGATCTGTATGTTTGGGTGTATCTGTGCTACAGCTGCGGATGTATCTGTATCTGTTCTTTCATTTGTATCTGTATCTGAAGATATATTTATATCTTTGTCTATATCTGTATCTGTAACTATTTGGATCTGTATCTGTCTCTGTATATTAGAAGTATCTGTATCTATGTCTATATCCGCTCCAATATCTATGTCAACATCTGTATCTACAGCTGCTTCTGTATCTGTATCTATCCTTGTATCTATATCTGTATCCCTAACTCAATTTGGATCTGTTTTTGTATCTGTTTTATTATTTTTGTTTTGCTAGCAAATATTTGCTAGCCACAAATGTTGACCCGCGTTAATAGACATAGAGCCAAATCAGTAGACAAATACTAAACGCGTGGGCGTCTGGCTGAGTCAGCCACTGTTGTAGTTGGCCGTCTGTTTGTCCAAATAAGGCTGCCAACGGCCATCGGCTAACAACTTTAGTGTAAACTTGACTTTGACAGAGAGCCAAGAGAGCGCAGTGTTTGCACTTCCTGAACAATTCACAGCTTAACGCTTAAGGGAAATTCGCTTGGAATGCTAACGATTCTTGTTAGCAGATATTTTGCGAATTCTTTAACATTTTTTTTTATTATTTCTGTTATTGGCTCTTTCATTAGCGCGCACAGATCTTGAGTCAATAAGCTAGCCAAATATTTGTGCGAACTTTTTTGAATATAATTTGCAAACATTATTGCGCACACAGCCAATTAAAGTTAAATATAGTAGATAAATTCTCAGCTCGATGATGTCAAGTGCCAAGTGTGTGTGATTATTATTGTCATTATTATTATTAGTATTATTATTATTATTATTACTCTTTGTATCTGCACGTTCCGTTTGTTTTGGTAGGTTTAACAACCTGTGCGTCAGGAAAATCAAATTTCATCCGGTTTGACGGGAATAGTTCATAGCCTAATCAAGTGTTCTAGGCAGCGTTCACACGCACTTCGAATAACACGATAATTCTATTATTACGAAAACTGTGCAAACAATAGAAGTAATTTATGTATAGCAGAGCTTTGTCTCGAACGGGTTTGAGTGCGAAATCTTAAAATATTTTTCGAATATAAACAGAAGCTTAGAGCTAAAGCTGAAACCTAAACAGAATATTATTAGAGATAGTTATTTATATATATATAATATATATTTCAACATAGTGACAAAGTTGTCAAGTTTAAAATGAGCTCAATCAGCGACAATTGTTTCATTGTTCTTGGTGCCAATCATGAACAGAGTTTATCATGTCCCATCATTCATCGTGTAAACAAGTTTATTTAATATATGCACGTTATGCCTTAAAAAAAGCTTAAAGTGCTTTACAGTCATTCAGTTTGTGTTCTGGTTTTTATGTGCTTATAAAAGCGTTTCATAAATTTGTCAGGCTTGATTTAAATGCGTCTCGCCTTAAGTGTTTGTTACTACGCAGAGCCTTTATATACATAGATATATATATATATATTTATTAATTCTTTTTTTCTTTTCTAAGAAGAGCTCATGTTCTACATGAGCTTTGACAAGAATTTCTCGTTTTCGAATATCGATTTAAACGTCTCCAGTGTTCAGCGTTCAGCTGAAGGTCGATTAGTTTGACGCTTCTTACAAATGTATATATAAATCTAAATATATATATATATATATATATATATATATATATAAACCTAGTCTATGGCTGTAAAATGTGAACATAAATTAGCAGCAAAATCAATTTGGCCTGAAAGCCTGACTGATAACTAGCATACAGAGCTCGGGCCATACGCGTTGAACTGGTTTCTGTCATTTGCCTAGGAAATAGGTTCAAATAATGAATGAATTGCATAATTAAGATTAATGGCTTAATCTCTAAGTTCGGTCTTGTGCTGCACTTAAGCGGTCGCATGGCCAATCTAATTGATTTGCATAGACGCCTCTGGGCTACCGTTGTTGAGCATCTGCCTGAAAACACCTTGGAAATTCTTGAACTTTTGGCCCGCAGCCAGCCGAACAGCAGAACAGGCGAACAGCCGGTCAGCTAGTGAGATAACATGATTATTATTATTAATTTGCAATTGTTCAAATGCCAGCTGAGTGTTGGCTTAAACAAATTAGCCAGCGTGCGAGACGGGGCGTTTGGGGCGTTGTGCGAAGGTTCCATTAGAATCTCATAAAACCGTTGAATGAAGGCGGCAAAGTTCAATGCAAATGCTGCAATGCCAGCCAACTGGCTATGGCTAAACGATAATAAAAAAGTCGCCAAAGATGCTGCAAGAAAAAGCATCGGCATCGCATAGTCGACTATGTGTTTGGACATTATTTTAACACATCATTTATGCAACTGCAATGGCCGCTTTGCTGACCTTTTGCCAGAGGCGTTGCAACGGCAGCAATGGCAGCAGCAACGATCGTTTAGGCCGCTTAATTAATGCCGATGCCAACGAGTGGCAACTTTATGGCTAACAGTGTTGGTCAAGTACGCGGCTACTAAACACATTGATTGATTGTGCGACAAGGCAAAGCCGGACAGTGAGCTTTGTATCTGTCATTTGCCAAGTTCGTTGCAGCCGTCATTTGACTTTTAATGGCCAGATCCAAACAAAGGATCTCACATTCTTACGGGTTCGTTGCCTCAGTCATTTGTTTAATGGCCCATCAAAGCGCAACTACTAAGGATGTGTTAGCAACAGACATTTGGGCAGAATATAATTGAGTCGTTAGCCTTTTGACTCTTATGCAAGTTCGTTGCCTAAGTCACTTGTTTGTTATAGCCTGTAAAAATGAAGCGCCAAAGGATATCATATATCAAATTAATTGCTAGCTTTATGTTTTTTTGATGCAAGTTATTGCCTTCAGCTGGTTTGTTTCCTAAGTCTTTTTATGTGAGCTTTAGGCTGTGAGTTTTCTTAGACGAGTTCGTTGCCTAAGTCTTTTATCTCCATTATTTCCATGCTTAGCTCTTTTTGATGTATTCCAAACTCTTTTATCTGACATAAAAGAGAAAAGAGAATCTCTCAGCCGTTACTTAAGTCGATCCAAATAGTCAAGTTTCAATCTTTGTTCTAACTTCAATATCTTCTCTTCTCTTCCAGAACTGCAAGCCAGACTCCAACATTTGCTGCACATATCGCCCACCGGCAACCACCACCACAACGACCAGGAGAACAACCACACCTGTGCCGTATGCCACCTGTCCACGTGACTCGGACTGTGTTGCGCCGCAAGACTGTCGCAATGGTGAAATCAGCGCCATCAACTATGTCAAAAAGCAGGGGGTAAGTTTTTTTTTTTTTGTGTTTGATGCGTTATTTGTCAGGGCCCCAAAGACACGTTTAATTGGCTCAACTTGAACAATGCACACACACACACAAACACACATACAACCATATGTGATAAAAAAAAAAAACAGTAATCATTAGCAGCGGAAAATTGTCTGGGCGTATCAAAAGTAACCGAAAAAGCATTACAAAAACTAACAAAAAGTCAGCATCGCATTTGGATGTGCCAATGATGCGATGCCCCGAAAACAAAGCGTTCCTCAGCTAACTGCAGCAATCGTAGCACATTTCACAAGCGATGCAACTGCAGCAACAACAACAACAGTTACAATTGCAGCTTATTAGCACACAATTAGTTTACATTTTGAGGCAAAATATTCTTTTGTTGTTGCTGCTGCTGCGGCTGCTGCTGTATCTATAAGTAGGTGCAAAATGCAGTCAACTTTTGATCTATTTGGTTTTTGTTGTTGTTGTTGTTGTTGTATTTGTATTTGTACTACTCAAATTCTGTGAAATGACGAATTGTACGACTTTGCAATCTCAGATTGAAATCGGATTTGACACGACATGCAATAGAATCCGCTTAGTTGAGTGTTAATGCGGTGTGGGAGTAAAGCTGGGAGCGGCTGCTGAAGTTGTCATCTGACAACTGTCATAGAAGACAGATTGTTGAATGAGAAATTGAAAATGAAATAAAGTACAGTTAGTCATCATGTTATTTGGGAATTGAACTGTTATATAGAATCATTGTCTCCACACAACATCTTTGAGCTCATATTATTCCAGTCTTTATATAGAGAGACGAAAGCTAAACTTATGCGCCCTTAAGAGACATTGCGAATGTCACTGATTTACATAGTGCATATGCAATGACATTGCCACAAGCTGCGCTGCCGTTGGCAATGTCAGAAACGAAAGACTCAGGCAACGAACTTGCTGCCATCAAGTGGCAATCAAGCAATGGAATGCAGTTGAACTTACGAGCAATGTGCATGAAATGCATTCAAGCCAAAAAATGTGTTAAATTACGGCCCAAAAGAGACAGCTATAGACAGAGAGTGAGCGAGTGGGAGAGAGAGAGAGATGCTGAGAGTGAGTGAGATGGCAGATTTATATTCAGACCGGGCGCTGCTGGCATTGCAATTGCATAATTTGTTTACATGCAATGGCCAACAAAACGGGTCAGTTGCGTACTCAACGCTCTTGTTGCCTGTTGCCGCTTGTTGCACGCAAAACACAGAAGAAGCAGACAAAAATCAGCACAGCAAGTGAATTATGTTGCAGCAGCCACGCACTTAAAACTGAAATCGTTTCAGCCAGTTGATGTTTTCTTATACAGTTTTTCCTTTTTTCTGTTTTCTCTGTTTGTTGTTTTTGTTTTTGTTTTTGTTTTTGGTTGTTTGCTCATTTCGGTGGGCCACAGCCTCATAATTTGCCTCGACTCAACGGCAGCAGCTGGGCACCGCGACCCGGCCCAGCGACAATTACGCACCAAAAAGGTGACTCGAACTCGTTAAGTTATGCAGGCATTGACGCCAATTGCGTGGCATGCTACAAAATGCACGCTGGGGAATTGCAACCGGCGCACAGGTTGTACACAGCCAGTGTCCGTCGCCTATAGACGAACCAGTTGTATCCCTAATTTACAAGAGTGCGAAGAGGCACAACATAACTGAGGTACTTTAAGCAGTGAAAAATGCGCGGAATGCAACGGCGCAAGGTCGTTCGCAACGAAACAGGACATGTTGCGTGGCCTAGGCGTTCTCTTGGTGCCTACCTTCCTCCCTACCTCCCTCTCTCTCTCTCTTGCTCTCTATATCTCTCTCTATCTGATCAATTAATGTTAACATGAGTGCACTTTCCATAACGGCTATTGACCGACCTTTGAGCTTTGTTTAATGAATTCTCTGACCAATAGTCTCTGTATATATATAGACAGATATATATATATTTATATATACACATTGGCATCGTATAATTATGCTGATGATTATGGCGCATATTTTCATTATGGCCATTTATCATTTGTGCTGCTGCACGTTGCATGTTTTACATTTTCGTAACATGCTGCATTGCGTGAACTCAATTTTTCTGCTTTTTTTTTGTCTTTTTTGTTTAAATTTTTATTTTTAGTTCCAGTTTCATGTAATTTATGTTAAACGAAATGTTTTTCTTCTTCTTCTTCTACTTTTCGGCGTCGAGCCGGTTTAACACTTGCATTTTTTGACAAATTTTAAGCTACGGATAAACCTTGTTTATTGACATTTTACATAGTAAATTAAATTTAATTTATTGCATTTCAGAATTTTCTTGTTGAGCATTTAGACAGCGCAGCTATAGGGAATATATTATAGATTATATTATTTACAATATTTTAATATTACAAAATAATATTAATATATATAAAATTTAACTATTAAAAAAATTATATTTTAATAAATATTTATTAGGAAAAAATTAATGTATATAATATAATTTTTATTTTGAAATAACTTTGCATAACAGTTGCCATCTGAACTATCATAAATTAGATAGAAACGATAAACCGTCAATCTACCATATATATTCTTGTACGATTCATAAGTTTTATCATAATCAATCAAGATTATTCCAGAGATCAATCATCACGTCTAATATTCAAAACTCTCGCAATTTCTCTAAAATCATTGCAAATCTTGACCATTTCGCCGTTTTGCATTGATGCCCGCTACTGACCTAGCATTCCGCTAAGGCAAGGCATTAAGGTTTGCGTTTTTTGCCGACTCAAATGTTGCGTTATTTAAGCTTTTAGCCAAAGACAGTCATATGAGTAGCTAACTGTCATGTTGAAGAGGGGGAAAAAAAAACACAAGACAAGACACAGACAACACAAACAACAAAGCAAAAGGCTAACTCAGCAAACAGAGCATGTCGAGTGAACAACAACAACACCAAAGATAATTATGATGATGATGATGATGATGATAATGACAACAACTACAACTTCAAGGTCTAGGTCGTAGTCGGAGACAGCCAGAGGCTGTGCGGGGCGCCAGCTGCCGCCAGGCAGTTCGCGTTGACAGCGTTTAAAATTTAGTTTTTTTTTTGTTTTGGGTTTTTTTCTGTTTTTCATTTTTGTTTTGTATATTTATTGATTTTGTTTTTATTTTCATATATGTTTTGGCATTTTTTTTTTTTATTTTTATTTCTTTGTCTGCATTGTCAATTATAATAATTATCATTATGCATGCATGCATATCATGTGATCTGTCTGTTATAGTTAGGCGCGCATCTAAATATAATTTATATGAGACTTTAATCACACTGCGATGCTGTGCCGGACACACAGTTAATAGCGCCCGAAATGCGCTACAAATTTGATTTAATTTATTTGCCATCAGAGTTGGCGCGCGCTATAAATTAGCTAGCTTTAGCTGGCATGCATTATTTATGGCCTAGAAGATGTTGCATAAACAAAAGACTTAAGCGACAAACTTGGGCCATTAAATGCTGTCAGCTGCTCAATGCACATCAGGGCCGGGCCAAGCCGAGCCGAGCCAAGCTGAGCCGACATCACAGTTGCAAGAGGCCAAAAGAGCTACACACACACACAAACTCACAATCCAAAAAATTTGTATTTTTTATAGGCGCATAAATTGCCAAACAAAAAAAAAAAAATCAGCTACAACTACAAGATAGAGGAATTTAATGCTGTGGTATTTGCCACATTAACGCTGTCATAAAAAACAATTTCGCGCAATATTTGTGTCATAAATTTGAATTTTACATAAGGCCCACGAAGAACATTTGACATTTCGCACAAACTTCTGCTGCGGCCAGGCTTAAGTTACAAATCTCCACGAAACTCCTATGAGACTAGCCGAATGGCCAATAGCTTAATCTCAGTTGCGTCTAGGAAACAGCGTGAGATGGCAGCAGTTTGGCTGTAGGCGAAACTGAAAAGAATTGAAATGTTTTTCTTCTATATAAAATATAGAGAACTATATAACATAGTATCTATATAGTAGATCTCTGTCTCTCTCTCTGTCTCTATTTGTTTATCTATATCTTTCTCTCTCACTATTTCTCTCAACAATCTCTTTTTATCTCTCTCTCTCTCTCTCTCTTTTTCTCTTTATTTTCTATACTTTGATTTTCTCAGCTTAATCTAAAGTTTCTCAAGCCACTTTAAACCATTGCCATAGCAGTCTTTCAGTTCATGAACTATTAGCCTTTGGTCAGTTCGTTGCCTAAGTCATTTGTTTTTTTAGGCGCAGGAACAGCTGCCGCTTGTTTGGCTTGGTTTTTTGCCTTGCCTCGCCAATGACATTAAAATAAATTTCATAAAATTTCATATACTTATTGTAATTGCAACATTATTAACAAATTGCAGTGCGCAGCAATTGAGACAAGCAGCAGCAGCAGCAGCAGCAGCAACAACAACAGCAACAACAACAAACAGCTAAAGCACAGCGAACAAGTTGACCATACAACAAAATTTATTAAAAGCATTTTGGAGTCATTGTTGTTGTTGCTGGCGATTACATATTTTAGCTGTCGCCTGTACAAGTAGCTGCGACTCTACTTGTTGTTGCTGCTGTTGTTGTTGTTGTTGTCGCTGTTGTTATCTTGAAGCTGCAAAATGATTGATCATAAGCAAGAGAGCCAGCGACGCGACTTAATCGGCAATCAGGTGGAGGGCTGCTGCCTGCCTGCTGCCTTGTCATTGATCAGCAGCAACAACAAATTATGCCAGTTTTCGCATTGTTGCTGTTGTTGTTGTTGTTGTTGTTGTTGTTTACCTTTAATGATAACATGTATTACATAAAATTTAATGCGTGCTCAATGGTCATTGAGTGATGTCTACATTAAGATAACATTTGATTAACGCTTAATTGATGAAAATTATGCCAAGAGAGGGTCGCCAGCTAATGATAATGATAAGAAATTAACTCAGTCAGTGGCAGGAAGGACAACCGGATCGCAGCTTACAGCTTATAAATTTAGGCCAACCGCAAACAGCAGCAGCATCCGACGCAGCCGCCGCAGCAGCAGCAGCCACAGCATCGCACATTTAATTATAATTATTAATTTGTCATTCAATGAATTTCGACTGTCGCCTGTCGCTGCTCATTTCTCGCTTAATTTTTAACAAATGTGCACATTACTTTTTCTTCTTCTTCTTCTCTTTTTCCCAACGCCTTGCGGTAGCAGCTGCCTGTCCGTCCGTCCGTCCGTCTGTCTTCTTGAATTATGAGTTACAAATTGCGCGAAACAATAAAACAGAAGGTCGCCAACGTTGACAACAACGCGGCCGTGTGAAGACTCTCGCACCTCTTCGCTTGGGATTTGTTTTTTTTTTCAAAACTTTTGCATTTGTTTATGTTTTTTTTTCTTGTTAGAATTTCCATTACAATTCTTTTGTGGGGGAGTCTATATAAATACATTACGATTGCGTAAGCTTTATGACAAAACAAGCATCAAGTCGTAATAATCTTTTTATATTCTTTTTGCAAAAAAAAAAAAATAATAATAATAATAATCTGTTAATTTGCGCGAGAATTAAATGAGTCGAACGATCTCAGCTGAGTTGCTGAGTTCAATTGGAGCCGATATTATAATTCTTTTCGAATCTTTTATGGAGAGCAAACACGTTTTTATTTATAACTTTTTAAGCACTTGAAGTGTTTGTCGATTTGTTACGTTTGTTTAATGCTGTTTTTGACTTGTTATTGGAGCGTTTAAGCTATATAATCTTAATTGCAGTAAAGAGCTTAAGGCGAAGTGTTTGATCTTTTCAAATTCATTTCACTTTCTACACAGCTGCAGAATATTTTATATAAAACTCAATTATATTTAATGCGAACTTAAACTTGAAACTTGAAATATAAAATTAAATTATGTGCTAAATAGGTCTATAAAAATTTGAAAATAAAGATCTTAAAAGCAGGAGAAGAATTTATAATTAAAGAAATTTGTTGTGCTTTTAAGATTTCAATTTGGAATCAATGTGAAGATATTTGTTGAATTGGTTGAAGTTATGTAAAGTTTTATGAATCTCTCTAATATATATACTTATTGCTATGTAAATTCAATTTTCCTTTTAAACCATACTCTCTAAGAGTATTTAAAATTCGTTATATCACTTATTAATTTGATTTTCAATCAATTATTCTTTTTCATATATATATATATATATTTATATTTTCCTCTATAATTTGTCTTAGCTTTTTTTCTAGCGGCATTTTGTTTTGTAAACGAACCAACTAATTGCCGTTGAATGAAGCCGTTAATGTGCACATTTATATTAATATTAATGTTATTAATATGTCTAGACGTTGTTGTTGTTGTTTTTTCTATTTTGATTTTCATAAATTATTTTTTATTTTTTTTTTTAACAATTTATTCATCAATTTGTTGCTTCTTTTGTCGCTTTTGTGTTTTGTCACGCACCCACAAAGTTTCGAAAATGTTTTCCGTTTGCAATAATTGTTTAGAGATTTTAGCATATTAATAAGCAAATGAATAGCTATATATATACATGTGTGTGTGTGTAGGTGTTGCTGGTGAGCAAAAGACTTAGGCGACAAACTTGCCACTTGAGCAGCTGCAATTGAAACGTTTCAAAATGTTGCTGCAAAAGATTGCAGCATGAAACTGCAAATTTCTGGGTTAACATTAACACCACACGGCAAACTCTATGAAGAAGAGGAGTTACAAACTAACTAAACGAAGAAGAAGAAGAAGAAGTAGGAGAGGTAGCAAAACAATTGATAGGCAGCATTGGCCACTTTAATGAACGGTTAGCAAGTCGAAGTGGTTGGCAGGCAGCAGTTGCCACTCGCTAGTTGCTGGTAATTTAATGCGCCGCCTCACGGACTGCAAAGCACGAAACACAGACACAGCTCCAACTCCACCAGCTTCGCAACTAATAAACTTACCTTTCCTCTCTCTCTCTCTCTCCAGGCCAATCGTTGCTATGCTCCAGAGGTTTGCTGCCGCATGCCCTCGACTACGCTGACCGAGGATGGTTACATCTTCAATCTGCCCGAGAAGACTTTCCCGCTGCCCACCAATCCCACCGTGCCTGCTGTGCGCACCACCCAGCCCCCTTACCGTCCACAGCCAACGACTACGCCTGCACCACGCCCCACAAATGAGTATCTGCCGCCTGTGACCACGCGTCGTCCAGTTGTCGAGTATTTGCCACCGCAAACCACTCGTCGTCCCATCTATCAGCCACAGCCCACACAGACGCGCGCCACTCAACCACCACGCCCACAGACGACACAGCCACCCTACCGCCCACAGCCGACACAGCCCGCTCCCACCCAGCCCGCTTATCGGCCACTGCCCACGACACGTCGCCCCACCAACGAGTACTTGCCACCCGTGAGCTCCAATGAGATTCCACACCGCGAACCACGCCCCACTCAGCCACCCACACGCTACGAACCCGACCGTGTGCCACAGCCATCGAATGAGAAGCCCGTCTACCGCGGCGAGGAACAACTCTCGCCCCAAATCTTCCCCACGCCCAATGCCGTCGATCTGCCCAAGCATTATGCCAAGTGCGCCTCTGCCCTGGTCTGCACCCCGGAGAACTACTGCAATGCGATTGGCGTGCTAAGCGACACCCCGCTGCAGCTGAGCCCCATGGAGGCTGCGTTCCGTGTGCCACTCACCGACTGCCAGATACCCGAGAGTGGAGCGCCCGGCAAGTGCTGTCGCGATCCCAACTACGTTGATCCCTGGCCCGTCAATCTTGCCGGAGTCTGCGCCACGCGCAACAAGCGGTAAGCAGCTCAACCAAAAGCCAAATCAAATTGCTGCCTAATATACTCTCTCTCTCTCCCTCTCTCTCTTGATAGTACCAAGCCCACAGGTGTAAAGGACATTGATGCCAACTTTGCTGAGATTCCATGGCAAGCGATGATTCTGCGTGAGTCGAGCAAGTCGCTGCTGTGCGGCGGTGCCATCATTGGAGACGAATTTGTGCTTACCACGGCCAGCTGTGTGGATGGGTAAGTGTCGGCTAAGCTAAGCTTAATCTAAGATAAGTGATCTCATTATTTGGCATATTGCTGCTGCAGCGTGCCCGTGAACGATGTGCGCATCAAGGCCGGCGAATGGGAGCTGGGCAGCACCAACGAACCACTGCCATTCCAGCTGGTGGGCGCCAAGACCATCGATGTGCATCCCTCGTACAATCCATCGACCCGATCCAATGACATGGCCATCATACGTCTGGAGAAGCGTTTCGAGTTCGCCTCACACATCCAGCCCATCTGCATCAGCGACGAGGATCCTGGAGCAAACGAGCAGTGTGTGACCACCGGCTGGGGCAAGCAGGCGTTGTCAAGTAAGCCACGAAAAACTGTGTAAAGAGTGATTGATGCTAATCTGTGTGTCATACGCTTTCAGTTCATGAGGAGGGCGCCATTATGCACGTGACAGAGACATCGACGCAGGCGCGCAGCTCTTGCGGCGCCGATGCCACCAGCGTCTGCAGTGCCACCAAGTTCGATTCGTGCGAATTTGATGTGGGCAGCGCGCTCGCCTGCGGCAGCGGCTCCAGTGTCAGACTAAAGGGTGTCTACAGCGGCGAGACTAACTGCGGCGAGAACCAATCTGTGAGCTTCTCCAAGCCCGACATCAAATGGATCAATCAGGCATTCGCTGATCGCAGCAAGCCGCTGCTGCTCAAGCGCTTCTAAAGAGCGCATCCAGTGCCTGCAGAGCTTCTCTTTTTTAGCCAACCAGCCAACCAACCAACCAAGTGTACAACAAACAGATGATGAAGAAGACCACGACGATAAAGTTGAAGAAAACAGAAAGAGATGATTATAGATGGATGAGAAATCAGCATCGGGCGACAGTTGAGCTCAGCTGAGTTGCTCAAGTTTTTTAATTAGTTGAACTATTTTTAATGTAGCCAACTTTGCGCTGCTGTTAAAACTCTTTCAAGCGCCACTTCGATTAGCAGCAGCAACACCACCAACCACCAACCACCTTCACCACATCTTCCCCCACTACATTCATGTCAGACACCCGCTTTCTAATTTATTCAAAAACCAGAATTCTCTTTATGTTTTTTATTTAGATCTTTCGTTTAACTGCCAGAATCTATTTCTCCCCTTCTCTCCCTCTCTCTCTCTCTCTCTCTCTCTATTTTAGTTCAAATAAGCGATGAGAAAATTCTTTCAAACTGTTTGTATTTTAAATGGTATAGAGTCCAGCAAGTTGTAAAATATTTAATTATAAGCCTAGGATCTACGGACAAGCTCGATGAATTGCCAATACGAAAAAAACTAAACAAAAAACAAAAATAAATACGGACGAACGAAACACAAAAGAAACACAGAGAAAACAATATCAAACAACAATGAAGAAGAAGAACTCCTTTTAACAGCAATTGAGATTAAAAAATATATATATTAAAATATATTTTTTTATTATTATTCTTCCACAATTTTAGGCTTAAGCTTCCCATTCTTATAGCCGTGCACCTTTTTTCACAATATGAGCGCACCAATACCGAGATTTAAACCGTTATTTAAAGCTTTTCCTATATCGTAAAATCGTATAAAATATGATCGTATGTATGTAATATGTTAAACATGTTGTATAAAGTGTCTATGCATCTAAATTTAGCTTCTTATTTAATTTTTAAATAAAGAGAAATTATTTAGATATATATATAAATATCGTGCGTAAATGCATTTTCTATTGTTGGTCAACAAAATCAAATCACATTACATTTTGCAAATATATATATACATTTATATATATATTAGTTTCTAGCCTGATCATAGTTTGTCGTATACCAGAGCACAGATGCCGCCATGGCTTCGTTGAAGTCTGTGAACTTAAAGTCCGGCAAGAGACTGCGTAGCTTTGCATTGGATGCGGTCTTCTTGTACTGACCATCTGCTTTGCTCGTATCACAGATCAGTTTGCCCTGTAAATAATATATAATAATCATTTGATCTTAAATAAATTGCCCTTTCTTTACCTTAAAGTTAAATGCCTTGGCTATTGCTTCGGCTACTTCATAGATTGTCACCTCCGCCGACTCATCAACGCTCAGCACTATGGGCTCAACGCTGTTGTATTGCCGCAGCACCCAGATCATTAGCTTAGCCAGATCCAGGGAGTAGATAAACTGACGCAAAGGCTTGCCACTGCCATAAACAGTAAAGACTTTCTCACTCTCCGGTACTTCTGGCTGCTCTGTGCGTAACTTGTGCATGCGATTGATCATGCCCGGTATGACATGGCTCACTTCTGGCTTATAGTTGTCGTGCGGTCCGAATATGTTGCACGGTATCACGGAGGTATACAAATGGCCGTACTTATCGTGATAAGCATGATTTTGTATATCTATCAGACGCTTGGCATAGGAGTAGCCATAGTTGGACACGTGCGGCGGTCCATTGTGCACCATGGTCTCGTCAATGGGGTAAGTTGTCTTGTCCGGAAATATGCAGGTGGACAGGCAGGAGACAACCTTTGTGCAGCCCAGCTCGTGTGCTGTTTGCAGTACATGATCATTGATCAGCAAATTGTTGCGCTGCAATGGAAAAGTTAATTAAAAACTTTTGCAAAACACCTGCGAAATCAACCTACCAAGAAATCTAGATTGTTGTTCATATTATGAAACAGTCCACCGACCATGGCAGCCAAGTGTATTACATGCGTTGGTTTCACTTTCTCAAACAGTGCCTGCGTGGCAACCAGATTCCTGTTTATTGTTTATAAATATGAAACCAAATTTTTTTAATATAAACAAAAGCAACTCACGTTAAGTCCGCATCTTTGGAACCGGCAAAGAACCATTCCTCGTCGCTTGGTTGTTCACTTTTGATAATATCTTGCAGTGCTTGGCCCACAAGTCCTGTACCTCCCGTTACCAGCACCTTTTTCATAATTCTTATTTGTTTGATGTTCAATCTACTTTTATCAACAACTAATTCAACCACCTGATAGACTCAATAGTGATGGTAAAAGGAGAATACTTTTAGTTATCGGATAATAAGAAAATACTAAAAATTATGCCGGCAACAATCGATATTTTCGATAGTTGCCGGTATTGCAGCACTAACCATACAACACATAGATGAGACAACTAGAACAAGCGTTTTCAACACACTAGCGGCGTAGCTGACGGTCCCACACAAGCACGACTGAGCTTCGGTTGAGTTCGGTTAGCTTCAAGCAATGAACATATATGTCTGCAAAATGATTGCGCTGCGAGCGCTCAGCCGAAATGGTCAATCTATATGCAAAGCCTTTCTACGCAACTATGTATGCTTATTTTCCGATCTCCTCTCTCTCAAATATATTTATTCTCCGCTCTCTTCTCTCGCAAATATATATGAATGTTCGCACCAGCAGCAACGCACAAAAATTGAAATTTGCTCGCTGAGGTCCAATGTCTTCTCTTGCGAGAGTAGAGTATACCAAATTGTTAAAAGCGTTTGCCATGCTCATGCAAAATGTTGACATTTTCATGATTATTTGTTGAAAGGGTATGAAACCGTTGAGGCGCATAACGAATATGTTTTCGCGACGAGCGTGCACACACACTTACAGTCACTTACCGCTACAGTTGCTCACATGTATGAGCATTTGTGTGCCTGTATGCGAATTTTAAGCTGCCTGTAGAAATTGTCAAGTGTGTCGCGATTCAGTAGTTTGGTAATTTTGTATGGTTTGAATTGTAGAGTGACTGTCAAATGAGCTTTTATGGTCCGCAGCATTATTTTGGCTTAGTTTGGTGCATCCTGACAGCTGTGAATAGATATGAATTACCTGACGCACTTTAATGTTTTATAGCCTATTAACCGATATATTTCACAGAATTAAATAAACTTTTTAGTCAGAGCACTGCTATGATTTTTTCGATTTGAAAATATTTATGGCCCAATATTACTATAGTAATTAATTTATTAATAATAAATTAATAAATATGTAGCTGTAAATATTTATTAATGCATATACATACAATATGTGTGAAGTGGATTTGGATGTCGACAAGATCGATCAAAGCCCAAAATGTTTCTACAGGCACACAAATGCTCATACATGTGAGCAACTGTAGCGGTAAGTGACTGTAAGTGTGTGTGCACGCTCGTCGCGAAAACATATTCGTTATGCGCCTCAACGGTTTCATACCCTTTCAACAAATAATCATGAAAATGTCAACATTTTGCATGAGCATGGCAAACGCTTTTAACAATTTGGTATACTCTACTCTCGCAAGAGAAGACATTGGACCTCAGCGAGCAAATTTCAATTTTTGTGGGTTGCTGCTGGTGCGAGCATTCAAATATATTTGCGAGAGAAGAGAGCGGAGAATAAATATATTTGAGAGAGAGGAGATCAGGGAATAAGCACACATAGTTGCGTAGAAGGGCTTTGTGTATAGATTGACCATTTCGGCTGAGCGCTCGCAGCGCAATGATTTTGCAGACATATATGTTCATTGCTTGAAGCTAACCGAACTCAACCGAAGCTCAGTCGTGCTTGTGTGGGACCGTCAGCTACGCAGCTAGTGTGTTGAAAACGCTTGTTCTAGTTGTCTCATCTATGTGTTGTATGGTTAGTGATTGCAGTCAACATTAACGCGCGCCAAGCTTTTTAGTGCCGTTTTCCAGCACTGACCAGCAGCTGGTAGCTTTATCGATAACATATTCAATGAGTATGAATTAGCTTAAGTTCCGGCACTTGAAGTTTGTTTATAATTATATGTTTTAATTCATTGACTGCAAGGAAATGTGCACAAAATGGTTATTTGTGGAACAGTATTAGTGCGCAACAATTATAAAGATTTCTATCTAAGCTGTGCGTATTGCAAAAATGACTGCAATGTCGAAGTCAGCCTCGAGAGATGGCAAGAATTTGTCCATCATATGCGAAATGTGCACAAAGAGGAACAAGATGAGGACAAGGAGCTCAAGACAGAGCCAATGCATATTGAAAGTGAAGATGAAGACAATAATAAAGATTGTTTAGCCGAGGCAGCTTTCGTGGATTTACCAAATGCATCGAGCGACAGAGAGGATGATGATGATAGCGATTATGACTTTGATGAAGAGGTGAGGAAATTATATTGGAATGATTTGGAATGATATTTTAAATAACTTCTTAATACTTTTTCTCAGATGGCAGACGATTCTCAGACCGATGCTGATGTCCCCAAGACCGACGAAGAGTACAGTAAAAAGAGTTTTACGCCAATAGTCAAAGTAAATACTTTTATTAATTAACTTAAGAAAAATTCAACAACTTAAAGAAGTTTTCTCTCCATATTTGCATTTAGTTCAATCCAACATTCTATCGGCGCAACCCACGAATTACACAATTTATAGAACTCTATAAGGCACAGCCCTGCCTCTGGGATCCCAAGAACGCTTCGTTCAAGGACAAGGGCAAGCGTTCAGCTGCCTATGCCACACTAATTGAACAACTAAAGACAAATATCAATGTGCATTTAACAAATTACAAGCTAAAGAAATGTATAGCCAGCCTGCACAGCCAGTACGCGACGATCAGTCGTCAGAAGCGTACCAAGAAATTAACTAAATTACCTTTGTATTATCACGAAATGTATGGCTTCCTAGGGAAGCGCTGTGATGTGGAGGAGCCGGAAAGCGACGACGAAGGCGCAGACAATAAAATAAAGGTAGATGAGACTATTTTAATTAAATTCCTATTCAATATCTAAAGATATACCCCTTACAGTTGGTGTTCACGGAGAGCAATCCGCTGACAACGCAGTTTATAGCGCTCTACTCCAAGTTTCCACAGCTGTACGATCCGGCGCACAAAGACTTTGCCAATTTGAGTGAACGGAAATCGGCGTACATATCCATGACTGAGCTACTTGCCATCGAGATACCCCTGGGCAACGTTACCCACTACGATGTGTACGACAGTGTGCTGCATTTACGGCAATGGTATTCGCGTCGCATCAAGGGACTGACGGAGACACAGACAGTCGGCTTGTTGAAGGCCGAGAAACGATATATTGAGACATGCAAGAGCTTCCTGAGAACGAAAACATTCCGCCAGCAAATACCCTGTGACGTCTGCCAGACCAGCTTTAGCACAGATCATGCGCTGCAGGCACATCAGTATAGAGCGCATAAGATCGGTGAGGGTGGCTGGTTCAAGTGCACCTTCTGTGAGAATCATTTCGAGCGCCGCTGCCACCTGCAGCAGCACAATCAGCGCGTGCACCTGGGCAAGACGTTCAGTTGCAGTGTGTGCGAGCGCAGCTTTGCCTTCGCCAGCCAATTGAGCTCGCATATGCGCACCCATGACGAGGCTCACATAGCCAAGCCGTTTGTCTGTGAGTTCTGTGGCAAGTCCTTTAAGCAGAAGATCCAAATGAGCAACCATGTGACGGCCGTGCACACCAAAATCCGTGCATTCAAATGCAGCATGTGCCCCAAAGACTTTCTGACCAAACGCGACCTTAAGGACCATATAAAGGCGCATCTGAATATACGCGATAAAGTCTGTGAAATATGCCAGAAAGCATTCACAAATGCGAATGCCCTGGTCAAGCATCGTCACATCCACAAAGAGAAGACGCTGCAGTGCACTCTATGCAATACGAAGTTTGCCGAGCGTGTGAGCTTGGGGGTGCACATGAAGCGTACGCATAAAATCATACGAAATAGTTCAAAGGTAGCGGAGACAACGGACACCGCATTGTACTCAAACACATTCCCACAGACAGAAGATATTTCAAATAAAAAATAAAGACATTTACAAAATTTACTTTACAAATTATTCAACAAAATTTCTGTTTTAAACTTTTGGACATTTTACAACACTGCAAGCTGGTAATCGCTAACGAAAACAGCTGTTTTTGTTTTGATTGGACACTGCGGCGGCGTGTTAACTACTGACAAACGGTTACGTGCATTGGTTTTTGCTGACTATGAGAGGTCTTTTCGTTAAACTTTGCAGACAATATGAGGCAGGTGCTCTGCACAGGCTTCACAGTGCATTAACTGCAAATTTGAATGGCCGCAGCTCGAGCAGATTATGTCGTTTGTTTGCTACCAGTGTTCAAGACAAACCAAAAGCGGACCCCAATCAACGGGAGCGACCACACTGCAATGTGGGCACCATTGGGCATGTCGATCATGGCAAGACAACGCTCACGGCGGCAATAACCAAAATTCAGTCGAAAAAAGGTTTGGCCGATTACATGTCGTATGACCAAATTGATCGGGCGCCAGAGGAAAGGGCCCGCGGCATTACCATAAATGCCTGTCACATTGGCTATGCGACCACGGATCGCACCTACGCACACACCGACTGCCCGGGCCATGCGGATTACATAAAGGTAAGAGGTAACATGGCTAGTCACCTCTTTATATTGCTTTATAACTATCTGCCTTTCAGAACATGATTTCGGGTGCATCGCAAATGGATGGAGCCATATTAGTGGTAGCCGCTACCGATGGACAAATGCCACAGACGCGGGAGCATTTGCTGCTGGCAAAGCAAGTGGGCATCCAGCGTATTGTGGTGTTCATCAACAAGGCGGATCTCGTTGACCAGGAGGTGCTGGAATTGGTCGAGATTGAAATGCGTGAAATGCTGTCGGACTTTGGCTTCGACGGCGTCAACAGCCCAGTGATATGTGGCTCAGCATTGCTGGCGTTGCGTGATGATCCGTCTCCGTTTGGCGTGCCCGCCATCGAGCAGTTGCTAACCCACTGCGACTCGTATATACCAACGCCCACGCGCGATGTCCAGGCACCCTTTATTTTACCCATTGATAATGCATTTACGGTGCCGGGACGCGGTACGGTGGTCGTGGGCACCATAAAGCGCGGCACCATAGCCCGCAATGCAGATGCCGATCTTCTCGGATTCAGCCAGAACCTGAAGACCACCGTCAGTGATATACAGATATTTCGCAAGAGCGTGCCCCAGGCACTGGCCGGCGAAAATGTGGGCGCCCTACTGCGGGGCATTAAAATTTCATCTGTGGAACGCGGCATGCAGCTCTGCGCAACTGGCTCTGAAGATATATCCAATCACTTCGAGGGCTCCATGTACTTGCTCTCACGTGCCGAGGGAGGCCGTACCAAGCCCATGCTATCCAAGTACATACAGCAGCTGTTCAGTATGACCTGGAATCAGCCAGCTCGTATTGATATAGGTGAGTTGATTTTGTAGCTGACTTGATGAAGTATCATTACTAACCTCGACAACTTTCAGTTCCACAGGAGTCGATGCTGATGCCCGGCGAGCATGGCCAAGTGCGTGTCACATTGCTGCGCAAGATGGTCATGACACCCGGACAGGCTTTCACCATACGCGAGAATGGAGCCACTGTAGCAACTGGAATGATAACCAACCGATTACCCTCCCTCGACCTGCCCAAAAATAAGCTCTCCAAGGCACCCGTTATTTGCTAATAGCTTTTATTGACGCATACTTGTGTAAATCGCCTTTGTACAAATTCTTCAGTATAATTTCATTGTACATGGTGTATGTGTATATATAAATATTTATATATAACATATAATAAAGGATTTATCATATAATATTTCAAGCAAATGCCAACAGTTAATAATTTTTGTTTCTTTTCTTTTTTCAGTTAGATTCAGCCTAGTTCCATTTAGGGCACACGTAAGATACAATTCAAAAACAAAAACAAAAAAAATATGAGAATACATAAATCGAATACAGCATCGTTACAAATATAGCGCTCTACATGTGTGTGTATATAGTGTGTATATATATATATATAGATTCTTATTATCTTAACACTTACAAGTCTGTATTGCAATCGATTAAGGCAACAAATCGGCCGTTGTATACATACAATTCTATAACATTTCTATGATCATTAAGTACATTTGCTATACATCAATATATAGAAGATGTATGTATAATATATATATATATATATATATCTCTTTTAGATGTATAATTTAAGGTACAAGGTTAATTAATTATTGCAACTTAGGAATGATAATTTCTTTTTAATGGAGTTAAACTCCAACCACATGATGTACATACATTTAATTTCTTATAATTGCATTGGTTGAGAACCCCTTGCTTAACATGTTTCAAATACCTGCATAAATAATCTTACAAAATCGGCAAAAAGTGGTCTGGCGGTATCAAGTGGGGAAAGAATAGAATGTGAAAGGATATCGATTGGACTTTAGACTACACAGGAACTACAAATTATGCACTTAGCATGCTGACTACACTTAACTACGACTCATATATAATATAATACAAAACAAGATGAATTCACGTCAAAATGGCAAACGAACAATAATTGTTTCACACGGACTCCCGTACTAAATTTATATTTTCGTGAGGAATTCATCGAGATTTAAATGTGGCGGCAACTCGATCTCCTCCAATTTGATGTCGCTGTACTTGAACATCACTTTAAAGGGATGTATGAAGTTTTGGTCCATTGTAAACTCATCGCTCTTCGACTGCTAATGAAATCATATTATAGTAAATGTATATATAAAATCTTTCTCTGTCTGTTACCATTTTGCGGGCATTCAATTTCTGTGTCAGCTTATCCAGGAACACGTTTGTTATTTCGCTTTCATAATCATCCAGTTTGTATGACTTCATGACCTTGAGCACCTGGGCGGTATTCAGCGAAGTACACAGATCGCATATAGTTTGCACATCCTCCTCGCTCTTGCGCGACTGCAGCAACTGAGAGACTTGATTCAACGGGGCCAATGGAGAGAGTACCTCATTCGACTGCAAACAGAAAAAGAGTGCAAATGACAGCAGATAATGATATAGTGCTTAAAGCAACTACTCACCATCTTCTTGTCGCGCACCCAATCCTCAATGCAGCCCAGATTATATCGTATTATCATGCCAGTCTCCCACATGCAAATGTCGCCACGCAACATCAAGCAATTGAGCGCAACGGCACAGACAAAGTATAACAGTTGACTGAAGATCTGCTCAGCATAGATGTTGTCCAGTCCGAAGTGCTGGAATTGCTTGTAGAAGTGCTCGAGTTGGCCAATTAACTGCTTCCAAGCTGGCACATTTCCATGATCCGGTGATGCAGCATCCGCACTGCGATTGCGCATGCCATGCGGATGGCGGGTGCGTTGGATCTCATCGTTGTTCAATATGGCCGGAACAATTTTGGGATCTAGCAAACCCTGTATTTGCATGATGAGTGCTTGATATAGATTCACAATCAGGTCGAGAATAACGCGACGATATTCGAAGAGATTGAAATTCTTCAATTGTTGCTGGTTCTGTTTCTCCGTATTAAACTTGACATATTCCTCAACATCGCCGTATTGCTTTAACAGGTTCAGGAGTCTGAAAGTTGATAGATAAATAATATAAATTGGTAATAAATATGAAGGGCAAATAGCTTACGTTATGGAGTTGACCAGCCAAATCACGCGATTCTCTATGGGATGTGGAGTTCTATGCATTTTCTTAATCTGCATCACAAACTTGCTCAACAGCTCGCGCACATCATCATCGGCATTAGTCAGGTCGGTATAGCTGCAAATGGACAAAGATCAGTGGATCGAGTAGATAAATTGAAATTCCCAATAGTTTACCGAATACACATAAAGATTAAATATGCCGGGAAGCCTGGCAGTAGGCCAACTACAGTGCGAGGCGTTAGGCTACTTAGCAGACGCTGCAATATCTTGTCCAGATCGCTGTTGTGGAACTTCATCAGGCCGAGCGGATTTTGAGACTTTTGTTTGGTCACAGTAGCGCCGACATCGTTGCTGCTATTATTATTCGATGCCTTGTTGCGACTCATTTCCTCCTCTAGCTGATTCTCCAGCTTGCCGCCGTCCTGCCTATAGGCCTTCAGCTTGGCATTGGCCAGCTTCAGCTCGTCCTGCACCAGCAGATACTGTGTTATGGCCTTCTTCAACTCCAGGCGCAAATAGCGATCGTTCTGCTTCAGCGTATCAATATTGTCCTGATCGAATTCG